>LR738713.1:299522183-299625901 GCA_902687465.1 Secale cereale
TTTTCGTAGATTAGATCGAGTCTGTTCTTCATACCTACAGTCCACGAAAAATCCAAAAAAAATTAGGGTTAGTTCATCCCATCCGGACCAATCTGAGCCTTTGCATAATCTTTTCTGTATTTGCTTTGTTGAATTTGCGGTTGCATCGTCGTGTCAAGTTGCTGGTCTTAGCGTTTAGTTCTTTAGAGTTTCGAGTTCTGTTCACAGTTTGTCACGCCGCCGCCGCACCATATTCATCACCGCTCCCATACCACCATCGCTGCCATATCCCACCACCGCCACCAGATACCACCACCGCTGGCATAACCTACCACCGCTGCCATATCCTACCACCATATATCCACCACCAATCCGAGTTCTTTTCATATTAGGTTTGTTCTCGAGATACATCTAGGTTTCGGATTTGTGTTTCCTTGCCTTCGTAGGTCTCGAAAAAAAAAGAGTCTGGAGACCCCCGGGCAGTTTTTAGGCCAAAATTTCGACAGGTGAAAATATTTTTCCCTATCCTATTTTTGGGCTTTTCTGAGTTTTTTGAGACACGTGCCACCATACTGTTTTTTTATCGCACTTTTTCTTCGTCGCTGCCCTGATTCCGAAAAAAAAATTGCTAAAAAAATTTCGTGCCTATCATCTTAGTTTGACTTGGGAAGTGTTTTGAGACAATCGCCATTATAGTCATTTTCGGCAAAAAAAAAGCAGCGCAAAAAAAAAGAGCGCAAAAAAAAAGAGGCGAAAAGAAAATTCAGAGTGTGCTTTTCCCTTTATTACGTGCAGCGCCGTGATTTTGTTGTTGTTCTAGGTTCGCATCTCTAGTACGGTCTAGCCTAGGACCAACACAGTACCGTCGTTGAGCGTTTATTCAACTATGCATCTCTGAATTGATTATTGCTGACCCCTTTTGCTACCATCTTATAAGCCTTCCCAGCTCCACATACATCTACGTCGTGCATTGGACTCTCCCTTGTAATCGCTTTATCCAAGCTTTGAGAGTTTTGACTACCATGGTTGCCGATCACCACCTGCTGCTGGGTAAGAAATGGTAAGAATTTGAGATTTGCTAGTTGGATTTGTGACACCCGCCACCACCACCACTTATTAGTAGTTTGTAGGATCATATTCTTGTGTGTTTCTATTGCTGCTAACCATGCCAGGATCACAAGTCGACGAGACTGACTGGGAGAACTTGATGAACAAGGAGATTCATGATAAGTTTCAGCAAATGATGAGTGTACAGGTGCAAGATGTGCTAAACACATTGGACGAGGCTATGGAGAAGATAGATGGCATGGAGAAGACGTTTGAAACAAAGCTCGATAACAAGTTTGCTGAATTGCTTTCGCGTTTCCCACCACCACCGGTTGCTGCAGCTGTCCCACCTCTACAACAACAACAACAACAACAACAACAACAACAACAACAACATCGCCTTCCAAATCAAGTGGGACGAGCACAGGGCATTCCCCTTGAGCTTGGTCAAGCTTCTGGTGCTATTGTTGATGTTTCTGTAGCTCTTGCTGCTACTGCAGAGGTGGAGGACCATTACGAGGTTGAGGTTGACCAAAATCAGAACTACGTGCAACAACCAGCACCACCACCACCAGGTCGTCCTCATGCATATCATCGCAACGGTAGGGCTGCACCACCACCTGCCGTACATGGCCATCTTCCTAAACTGAAATTGAATATTCCACCATTTGAGGGTAGATATGTTCCTGATATATATCTTACTTGGGAGTTAGAAACTGAACAACGTTTTACATGTTTACATTATCCCGAGGAGAGACGTGTTCCTGCTGCTGTTTGTGCTTTCACTAGTTTTGCATGTGTTTGGTGGTCTGAACATTGTAGATTATATCCTATTCCAGCTACTTGGGCTGCTTTGAAAACTGCTATGCGTACTCGTTGGGTTCCACCATATTATCAACGTGAATTACTTCAAAAACTGCAGCGCTTAAGACAAGGAAAAAATTATGTAGAAGAATATTATCAGCAATTACAAACTGGCCTGATTAGATGTGGTATTGTTGAGGAGAATGAAGCTATGCTTGCAGGTTTTATGGGTGGATTAAATAGAGAGATTCAGACCATTCTAGAGTATAAGGATTATAATAATATCACTCGTTTATTCCATCTTGCTTGTAAAGCTGAACGTGAAGTGCAGGATCGACAGGCATTGGCGCGGACTAACTTTTCTGCAGGTCGACCTTCATCATGGACACCGCGTGCATCCTCTACTTCCACACATTCTACTGCACCGACACCTCCATCAGCTGTTACCGCCAGCCGTGATACAAGGAAGCAGGCACAACCACCATTATCTGCCAAGAGCACACCTATTGGGCCTGCATAGAGTTCATCTTCTTCCATGGCATCAACAGGGCACACCAGTGATATTATTTGTCGTCGTTGTAAGGGAAGAGGACATTTTGCGAGAGAATGCAAATCTCAGCATGTGATGATTGCTACTGAGGATGGTGGATATGAGTCCGCTAGTGACTATGATGAGGAGACTTTGGCTCTTATTACACGCGAAGAACACGGCGGAGACGATTCTGATCATGAGACGCAATACATGGCTCCTGAAGATGCTGACAGGTATGAATGTTTAGTTGCTCAACGTGTTTTGAGTGTGCAGGTTACACAAGCTGAGCAAAATCAGAGGCATAATTTGTTCCATACAAAGGGAGTTGTGAAGGAACATTATGTTCGCGTGATCATAGATGGAGGGAGTTGCAACAACTTGGCTAGCATGGAGATGGTGGAGAAGCTATCTCTCACCACAAGACCACATCCACATCCTTACTACATCCAATGGTTCAACAACAGCGGTAAGGTTAAGGTAACACGTACTGTTCGTGTGCAGTTTAGTATCTCTACATATGCTGATTATGTTGATTGTGATGTGGTACCTATGCAAGCATGTTCCCTATTACTTGGTAGACCATGGCAATTTGATAAAAATTATGTACACCATGGTAGAAACAATCAGTATACTCTTGTTCATAAGGATAAAAATATTACTTTGCTTCCAATGACTCCTGATTCCATTTTGAAAGATGATATTAATAGAGCTAATAAAGCAAAACAGGAGAAAAATAAGAATGAAAATGAGATTGTGGCAAAAGAATTTGAGCAACAAATGAAGCCTAATAATAAACCATCTACTGTTGCTTCTGAAATTAAATTGAAAAGTGCATGTTTATTTGCCACCAAATCTGATATTGCTGAGCTAGATTTTAGCAAATATGTTTGCTATGCTTTTGTGTGCAAAGACGCATTATTTTCACTCGAGGACGTGCTTTCTCTTTGCCTCCTGCTGTCACTAACATTTTGCAGGAGTTCGCCGACGTCTTTCCACAAGACGTGCCACCGGGATTACCACCTATTCGAGGGATTGAGCATCAGATTGACTTAATTCCCGGTGCATCGCTACCCAACCGCGCACCATACCCTACCAATCCAGAAGAGACGAAGGAGATTATGCGTCAAGTACAGGAGCTACTCAACAAAGGTTATATACGCGAATCCCTTAGTCCTTGTGTTGTTCCTATTATTCTAGTGCCGAAAAAGGATGGTACATCACGTATGTGTATTGATTGTAGAGCCATTAATAATATTACTATTCGTTATCGTCATCCTATTCCTAGGCTAGATGATATGCTTGATGAATTGAGTGGCTCTACAATATTCTCCAAAGTTGATTTGCGTAGTGGATACCATCAAATTCGTATGAAATTGGGAGATGAATGGAAAACAGCATTTAAAACTAAGTTTGGATTATATGAGTGGTTAGTCATGCCTTTTGGGCTAACTAATGCACCTAGTACTTTCATGAGATTAATGAATGAAGTTTTACGTGCTTTCATTGGACGATTTGTGGTAGTATACTTTGATGATATATTGATTTTTAGCAGATCTTTGGAGGAACATTTGGACCATTCACGTGCTGTTTTTATTGCTCTACGTGATGCACGTTTGTTTGGTAACCTTGGAAAGTGCACCTTTTGCACCGACCGAGTCTCTTTTCTTGGCTATGTTGTTACTCCACAGGGAATTGAGGTTGATAAAGCCAAGATTGAAGCTATTGAGAGTTGGCCGCAGCCCAAAATGGTCACACACGTGAGGAGTTTCCTTGGCCTCGCTGGATTCTATCGGCGTTTTGTGAGAGATTTCAGCACCATTGCTGCACCTCTCAATGAGCTTACAAAGAAGGATGTGCCTTTTGTTTGGGGTACTGCACAGGAAGAAGCATTCACGGTATTGAAAGATAAGTTGACACATGCTCCTTTACTCCAACTTCCTGATTTTAATAAGACTTTTGAGCTTGAATGTGATGCTAGTGGAATTGGGTTAGGAGGTGTGTTATTACAAGATGGTAAACCTGTTGCATACTTTTCTGAAAAATTGAGTGGGCCTAGTCTGAATTATTCTACTAATGATAAGGAATTATATGCTCTTGTTCGGACTTTGGAAACATGGCAACATTATTTATGGCCCAAAGAATTTGTTATACATTCTGATCATGAATCTTTGAAGCACATTAAAAGTCAAGCAAAACTGAACCGTAGACATGCTAAATGGGTTGAATTCATAGAGACTTTCCCTTATGTTATTAAACACAAGAAGGGAAAAGAAAATGTTATTGCTGATGCATTGTCTCGTCGTTATACTATGCTTTCACAACTTGAATTTAAAATATTTGGTTTGGAGACCATCAAAGATCAATATGTGCATGATGCTGAATTTAAAGATGTATTGCAGAATTGTAAACAAGGGAGAACATGGAACAAGTTCGTCGTTAATGATGGATTTGTGTTTCGTGCTAACAAGCTATGCATTCCAGCTAGCTCAGTTCGTCTTTTGTTGTTGCAGGAGGCGCATGGAGGAGGATTAATGGGACACTTTGGCGTGAAGAAGACGGAGGACGTACTTGCTACACATTTCTTTTGGCCAAAGATGCGACGGGATGTTGAGCGTTTTGTTGGTCGCTGCACTACATGTCAAAAAGCTAAGTCACGACTCAATCCTCATGGTTTATATATGCCTTTGCCTGTTCCTAGTGTTCCTTGAGAAGATATATCTATGGACTTTGTTTTAGGTTTACCTCGAACAAAGAAGGGGAGGGATAGCATATTTGTTGTCGTGGATAGGTTCTTGAAGATGGCACACTTTATACCATGTCATAAAAGCGATGATGCTGCTAATGTTGCTGACTTGTTCTTTCGTGAAATTATTCGCTGGCATGGTGTGCCAAATACTATTGTTTTAGATCGTGATACTAAATTTCTTAGCCACTTTTGGAGATGTTTATGGGCTAAGTTGGGGACTAAACTGCTTTTTAGTACAACTTGTCACCCCCAAACTGATGGTCAAACTGAAGTAGTCAACAGAACTTTGTCTACTATGCTTAGGGCTGTTTTGAAGAATAATAAGAAAATGTGGGAAGAATGCTTGCCTCATATTGAATTTGCTTATAATCGTTCATTGCATTCTACTACTAAGATGTGCCCTTTTTAAATTGTCTATGGTTTCCTACCTCGTGCACCTATTGATTTGTTGCCTCTTCCATCTTCCGAGAAGGTTAATTTTGATGCTAAACAACGTCCTGAATTGATCTTAAAAATGCATGAGTTAACTAAGGACAATATTGAGCGCATGAATGCTAAATATAAACTTGTTGGAGATAAGGGTAGAAAACATGTTCTCTTTGCACCTGGAGATCTTGTTTGGTTACATTTGCGTAAGGATAGGTTTCCTAATTTGCGCAAGTCAAAGCTAATGCCACGTGCTGATGATCCTTTCAAGGAGTTAGAGAAAATAAATGATAATGCATATAAACTTGAGTTGCTTGCAGATTTTGGGGTTAGTCCCACATTTAACATTGCAGATTTGAAGCCTTACTTGGGTGATGAAGATGAGCTTCCGTCGAGGACGACTTCAATTCAAGAAGGGGAGGATGATGAGGACATCACTAACAAGGTTACACCCACAGCTGCAACTGACACATATACATGACTAATTACTAGAGCTCGCGCATGCCAATTAAATTACCAGGTACTTTCGTTTCTTGGTAATGAATCTAATGTTCATGAGAATATGATGCTGCCTAAATGGGATACATTTGTCTTGCTTACAAATGAAGGGCCTAGCTTGGAAAAGAAGGATGAATATTGGAGCAAGATCAAGCATGTAGATGATGGCATGCGCAAGGGGAACAAGAATGGTGTTACAAGTGATGATTTCAGGACTTTGAAGCCACCATAATGAGTGCGTGAAGCCTTGGACGAAATATACAAGATGCCACTTCATAAATTTCGTCCAGAGGCTATTATAGGTGCTGCGTCACCTTATTATTGGGCCAGGCCCATGTAATTTCGAAATACTTGAGTATAGGCTGTTTTTAGAGTCCGTATGTGTGGGGAAACAAGAGTTAGGGTTGGTTTCGGACCCCTCCACCAAGGGCCACGAAACTCCCCCCTCTTTCTCCCATATATACAGCCCTTAGGGCGTCATTTAGACTTTGGGATTTGTTTAGTCAAAAGTTAGCCATTGCAACTTCGTGTACTTCGTTTGTGTCCAACGACCAGACCAAGACCGCTTACGGATCCCCACCTTTATCAATACATCATTTATATTTGCAATATTCAGATTGATCTATCATATTCTTGCTTGTTCTTTGATTGCATGCAGGAATAGACCTTCGTGGTCAGGCTGATCGTGCTTCTAGCATTGTCAATAACCCCTGGAGATTGGTTTAGCGATTGCTAAGGCGCAACGTCATGCACGTTTGTAGTCGGATCGCCAAAGTCGTCTCCACCAAATCGATAGTTATCATCTCATCGAAAGATCGAGCCCCTCACCTCTATCACATCATGTCTAGCACACATATCACTATCAACACTCCCGAGAGTGAGGTCCTCAACTTTAAACAAAGGGAGGAAGAAAACCTAAAAGATGCCTGGTATAGAATTTCCAATGCTCAAATAGATCCAATAGGAAGCTTTCCACTTCCGTGCTTCTTTGCATTTTTTATGTTGGAATTACTCCGTGGAATAGATTTTTCTTAGATACCATTACCGGAGGGAATTTCTTGGGTAGCCATACCTTTGATTCTTATAATGCTATGACTGAATTATTTGTCTCACCACCTCTTATGGTTAATGGGACCATTTTAACTTTCGAGCATGTTATGCAAAGGTTAGAAATCATTGAAAACTAAGTTGCTACGGTAGAACTGGTAGAGAACTTGGATAGAAAATTCAATAATGAAATTACCCAATATGGATCTAAGGTAGGAGTTGTTCTGAAAAATCTTAAGGAAAAGGAGCCCATAGTTAAAGAAAAGCTAGATCGGGATTCTACTATAAACAATAAGCTTGAGGTTATTATCACTAATGTGGGTTCTGCTCTTTCTGCTATAAAAACTACTCCAAATACCTCTACCACTAAATTATCTAAGTTCATGTATGTCCCTAAAGACAAGGGTGAAACATCTAGTAAAGGAATTGCGGATCTCAAATCCATAAGTGTTCGCCCTAATTTTCTTACTTTTGCAAGGGACCCTTTTGACACTTTAGAAATTCTTGATTTCTTGCCCAAGAGTTTGATTATTAATAGGGACAAAGAAGTGCCTAAGAATCATAAGTGCTTAATCAAAGAATTGCCGTCCAAGGATGGCAATGCCTAGATCCATTTTGTATCATGCCTACCTGGGGCATTACGATAGCGCTTCTTGGGAGGCAACCCAATTTTTATTTGCTGCTGTTAGGGAATAAATATTGCATCTAGCTTATCTTTAGATGTGGTTTCATGTTTTGTTTAGTGTTTGTGCGAAGTAGAACCTTTGGGAAGACTTGTGTGAAGTTTATGTGGTCTTGCTGTGAAAAACAAAATCGTTAGCGCTCACTAGAATGGTCATCAGATTTTACTGGAGCATGATATTTAGTTGATTATTTTTGCAGATGATTAATAGACAAATTACTCACGTTTACCAATTTAATTTGATTTTTTGGAGTTACAGAAGTATACGAAACCTGCAGATTACTACAGATTGTTCTGTTTTTGACAGATTCTGTTTTTCGTGTGTTGTTTGCTTATTTGAATGCATCTATGAGTAATATTGGGAGGTATGAACCATAGAGAAGCTGGAATACAGTAGGTTTAACACCAATATAAACAAAGAATGAATTCATTGCAGTACCTTTGAGTAGTGATTTGTTTTCTTATAGTAACGGAGCTCACGAGAATTTTTGTCTAAGTTTTGTGTTGTGAAGTTTTCATGTTTTGAGTATTGCTTTGATGGACTATCGAAAAGAGTAGCAAGGGCCTAAGCTTGGTGATGCCCATGGTACCCCAAGTAAAATTCAAGGACAATCAAAAGCCTAAGCTTGGGGATGCCCCGGGAAGGCATCCCCTCTTTCGTCTTCATCCATCGATAACTATACTTGGAGCTATATTTTTATTCACCACATGATATGTGTTTTGCTTGGAGCATCTTGTATAATTTGAGTATTTGCTTGTTATCTTGCCACAATTATCCTTGCTGGACACACCTATTTGAGACAGTTAAATATGGCCTAGGAATGGTTAGAACACTCTATGTGCTTCACTTATATCTTTTGAGTTGAATAGTTTTGCTCTAGTGCTTCATTTATATCTTTTAGAGCACGGTGGTGATATTATTTTGAAGAAATTTTTGAACTCTCATGCTTCACTTATATCCTTTTGAGAGTCTATTAAAACAGCAGGGTAATTTCATTAGGCTATAAAACTAGTCTTGACATGATTGACATCCAATATCAATGTAGTAAAAACTTTCACACTAAGTGCATTGAATATGATGAGATGTTGGATGCTTGATAATTGTTTTGAGATATGAGCATAGTAATATTAGAGTCATGCTAGCGGAATTATTATGAAATTGATAAATACTTGTGTTAAGGTTAGTGATTCCCGTAGCATGCACGTATGGTGAACCGCTATGTGACGAAGTTAGAACATGAAGTATTTGTAAAGTGCCAACCTTTGTGTGGAGGTCGGGGGAGCCCGATGGTTAACTCCAACCAACCTCCCCCCTAGGAGCATGCATTGATTGCTTTGTTTTTATGACTCGTAGATTTTTGCAATAAGTATATGAGTTCTTATGACTAATGTTGAGTCCATGGATTATACGCACTCTCACCCTTCCACCATTGCTAGCCTCTCTTGTACCGCACAACTTTCGCCGGTACCATACACCCACTATATATCCTTCCTTAAAACAACCACCATATATTATTCCTCAAAACAGCCACCATACCTACCCATCATGGCATTTCCATAGCTATTCCGAGATATATTGCCATGCAACTTTCCACCGTTCCGTTCATATGACACGCATCATATTGTCATATTGCCATGCATGATCATGTAGTTGACATCGTATTTGTGGCAAGGCCACCATGCATAACTTTTCATACATGTCACTCTTGTTTCATTGCACATCCCGGTACACCGCCGGAGGCATTCATATAGAGTCATACTTTGTTGTAGTATCGAGTTGTAATATCGAGTTGTATAGTGCAAATTGATCCTTTACTATGTGTGCAGCGTGTTCATGGAGTCAACTACGTCATTGCTCAACATGGACATCGATCCTTTACCATGCAGCAGCTTGCAGGTTATGCCATCTTGCGTGATATGCAAACACTACCTTAGCACTACATTGGTTTTACAGGAAATTTTATGTTATAATTCATGCAGCTAGCACATTTCAGTGTTGAGTTGTTTTCCTTTTGGTGGAACAAATTGCAATATTTCAAATTATGTATCCCTGATCTTACAAATGAAGCATCATTTTATTTTAGGACTGCATGAAGTACATTGAGATTAGAATGAGCATAATAAATAATGAGCTATTTGCCAAGATGATGCTTAAAAGTGGGGCTATGCAAAGTCATTTATGTTGTGTTGCACTAGAGACACCATCCTCTGATAATTTTATTCCAATCAGACAACCGTAACTGAACAACCCAACCCGAACCCCCATCCCGCTTACTCTCGATCTCACTCTTATCACAAAATCCACAAACTAGTTTTCTAAGTGACCTAGTGATCGACGTCATCATGGCAGGCCAGCAACAAGGGACAAGGGCGGATACCGCCTTCGCATCTTGTGCCAGTACCTCCGGGTTCTATACTAGACCCACTCTTCATCCTAGGATCTACCACGATGACTCCACGCTCATATGTGCCAAGGAAAAAGAAAGCGATGAATAGCAATGTTTGTCCCAAGCATGAAAAATGCCAATGTTTCTCTCCTCTTCCCTCCCTCGATAGAACATGCATCACTCATGGTAAAAAATGTATTCGTTAGAGAAGAGCAACAACAAAAAGACCCCCCCCCCCACACACACACACACTTTCCATCTCATATACTTTAAACTGCTTTTAGGTCACCAAATTTACCAATATATGCTCTAATAAACCAAATTAAAGAAAGGGCATGTCAAGTTGGAACCTTGAGTTTCCCTTCAGCAAAAGTTGGAGCGATGAACTAAATATGAGAACGTAAAGAGATAAGTTTTAAAATATTCTGAGGTATTTTGGATTTTAAATGTTCTGAGATAACATTAGAAAATTTATCTCAAATGTTGATATTCGATTAATATTGCATGGATACAACAATCATGAAAATGTAATGAAAAGAGAGAAAAATGTGAATACCAGCGCTTTCATTTATTTTAGATTTTAGCCTTTCTATTTTTGTGAGGCCTCCAATTTTTTGTTGCTTGTATGTGTGTTTTGCTTTGGCGGAAAACTGTTTACTAATCTCACTTTCTCTTAAAACTTCATATATAATTGGCAAGTGCTTAACTTTTAAAATTGGATTGCCAAAATTAAAAATCTGGAGTTATACACATGAATAGGTCAATAGACATCTTAATTCCATATGGAACAATTTATAATTGGCATGTTACAAGAGTTGGAACATGTCTTCGTAGAGGATTACATGGGTGCTGTCTTCTACCAATATATAGGAAATATCCTTCCATTTATACAAAAAAATGAATTTGAACCGTATGGCTAGCGCATGGAATCTTCTAGCCCTTATATGCAATTAGTGAAACTGAAAAGGCAATAACAACACCTGATTGCAAAGTTATTTGTATGTACGCTAAAAAGCTTTGCTTGATCAATCATGATGCCAAAGTGACGGTTGCTTGGCCGCCGAAGTTTGTCTAATCCTATGAAAAGTCAAATAAATAATCAACAAGGAGAAAAAAATAAAGGTTCTAACCATCTATCTGAAGCCGAGGAATAGTCTATTTGTATAAGATAATTGTATTTACGCAAATAAATGAAACAAACATTTAGCAATTGGATCCCTTATTTCTTCAAACTGAGGCAATTTATTTTGTGTTTCCATCCTCTGCTAATAGTACTTTGTGTAGACACCATTGTAGTGAACTAATTGAGTAAAATCGTAAAGAGTGGTAAGGGGGAGCCGAATTGGACTAGGAGCCCAAGTAGGATTCCTCCTACTTGGTGCACCCTATGGCTTATCCCCTCCCCCTCCCACCTATATATATGTGGGGAGGGGCGCCTATAACACACACCAATAATTGTTAGTCGTGTGCGGCGGCCCCCTCCACAAATTACACCCTCGGTCAAATCTTCATAGTGCTTAGGCGAAGCCCTGCGCGGAGCACATCACCATCATCGTCACCACACAGTCGTGCTGACGGAACTCATCTACTTCCTCGGCACTTTGCTGGATCAAGAGTTCGAGGGACGTCATCGAGCTGAACGTGTGCAGAACTCGGAGGTGCCGTACATTCGGTGCTTGATCGGTCGGAACGAGAAGAAGTTCGACTACATCGACCGCGTTGTCAAACGCTTCCGCTTTCGGTCTATGAGGGTACGTAGACACACTCTACCCCTCTCGTTGATCTTGTGTGAGCATAGGATTTTTTTTGAAATTTCATTCTACGTTTCCCAACAGCTACCTTGCCTTTCCTTTCGGAGACGTCGTCGTCATGCGCCCATATAAAACACCAGTGTGCCTTATCAACGTCCTTTTAGAATTTTTTGGGCATTCATAGGGCCATGAGCGCAAAAGTAGGCATTGCCAAGAGTAGGCACCGGAAGAGCACGCGCCGCCCCGCCAATAGTAGGAGCTTTCCCTTCCACCCAGCAATACTAGTGTGGATCCTATCTAGGATGAACTGCTCATGGACTAGCCTAGTTCAACCTATCATGACCGGCATGCCTAGATACCGTATAGGGAAAGTCGTTGTTTGCCCGCCAAAGTTCAAAAAGACGACAGCAAGGTCGATGTCGTCATAGCAAATGGGCACCGTCAAGGACTTCGGCATACTAACCTGCAACCCCACCGAGTCCCCGAAGAGCACCGAAAGCTCTAGCAGCGCGTCTATCTCCTTCTGCACTGGATTTGCGGAGATAATCGTGTCACCAGCGTATAAGCTCACACGCATCCTAGCCGCCCCTCCCGACAACGGTTGCAGGATCCCCTCCGTCGCCGCCTGCTCGAGCAGTCGGTGTAGCTGGTCGATTGCAATGATGAAAAGCAGGGGGAGAGGGGGTCCCGCTGCCTCAGGCCGCGTGATACATCTCCAACGTATCTATAATTTTTTATTGTTCCATGCTATTATATTATCAACTTTGGGTGTTTTATATGCATTAATATACTATTTTATATTATTTTTGGCACTAACTTATTAACCCAGTTCCTAGTGCTAGTTTCTGTTTTTTCCTTGTTTTTGGCTTTCGCGGAAAAGGAATATCAAACGGTGTCCAAACGGAATAAAACTTTACGATGATATTTCTTGGACCAGAAGACACCTACGAGACTTGGATAGGGGGCCAGAAGACCCACGAGGAGACGACAAGCTGTAGCGGTGTGCCCCTAGTCTTGTGGGCCCCTCAGGAGTCCCCTACACTGCCTCTGAGCTCTATAAATATCCAAATATTTCATAAACCCTAGAGGAGTCGCCAAAAATACTTTTCCACTGCCGCAAGTTTCTGTTCCCGTGAGATCCCATCTTGGTGCCTTTTCCAGTACTTTGTCGGAGGGGGATTCGATCATGGTGGGCTTCTACATCAACCTTGTTGCCCCTCTGATGATGCGTGAGTAGTTTACCACAGACCTACGGGTCCATAGCTAGTAGCTAGATGGCTTCTTCTCTCTCTTTGATCGTCAATACAATGTTCTCCTCAATGTTCTTGGAGATATATTCGATGTAATTATCTTCTGCGGTGTGTTTGTTGAGATCGAATGAATTATGGATTTATGATTAGATTCTCTGAACTCTTTTATGCATGATTAAGGTTTGTATTTCTCTCCGATATATCGATTTGGTTTGGCCAACTAGATTGGCTCTGCAATGGGAGAGGTGCTTTGTGATGGGTTCAGCCTTACGGTGTCCTTACCCAGTGACAGAAGGGGTAGCGAGGCACGTACTGTGTTGTTGCCACTAAGGATAAAAAGATGGGGTTTATATCATATTGCTTGAGTTTATCCCTCTACATTATGTCATCTTGCTTAAGGCGTTACACTATTTTTATGAACTTAATACTCTAGATGCATGCTGGATAGCGGTCGATGAGTGGAGTAATAGTAGTAGATGCAGGCATGAGTCGGTCTACTTATCACGGACGTGATGCCTATATTCATGATCATTTCCTTGGATGTCGTCATAACTTTGCGCTTTTCTATCAATTGATCAACAGTGATTTATTTACCCACCATGTGCTTTCTTCGAGAGACAAGCCTCTAGTGAAACCTATGGCCCCCGGGTCTATTTTCCATCATATATATTCAGATCTATAAAACCAAAAACCCAAAAATACCTTGCTGCAATTATTTAGTGTTCACTTTATTTTCCTTTTACTTTTAGTTTAAATCTATTGAGGGGGTCCTGGATTGAGGGGTCCTCATGTGGCCGGATAACTCGTGGTGGGCCGGACTAGTGGGCCATGAAAATTATTGTTGAGGATAGTCTCTCGTATCCAGATAGGACTCATGTATTTGTATAATGGCAAGTTTTAGGTTCGGGTGTAATATTTCCTTCCTCTGCAAGATGGTTATGTACAAACCCTAGGCCCCTCCGGTGCATATATAAATTGGAGGGTTTAGTCCGTAGAGGCTAATAGAAAATCATAACATCCTCATAGGCTAGACTTTAGGGTTTAGCCATTACGATCTCGAGGTAGATCAACTCTTGTAATCTTATTCATCCATATTAATATAGCAGGAAGTAGGGTATTACCTCGATCGAGAGGGCATGAACCTGGGTAAACATCGTGTCCCTCGTCTCCTGTTACCATCAATCCTCAGACGCATAGTTCGGGACCCCCTACCAGAGATCCGCCGGTTTTGACAACGACATTGGTGCTTTCATTGAGAGTTCCACTATGTCGTCGACCGAAGGACTGATGGATCACGTCATCAACCACAACGGCGACACCGAGGGAATTTTCACTCCCGGACAGCTTTTTGTGTTCGGCGGCTTCATGCTTCGTGCCAACACTGAAGGCCACCTCGAGCAGGTTGAGAGCTACGCCCCTGGCCATCAAGTCAGGATTGGAAGCTTAAACTAGGTTGCTGATATCCGCGGAGACTTGATGTTCGACGGATTCGAGCCCACTGTGACCTCTCCCTGCCATCATGATGAACACGACCTAACTCTGTGATCGGAGCAGGAAATAACACATGCAACAGTTCTGGCCCTAGATCCGGAACAGATCGCGTCACCCGAGGACGGGAAGCTCAACCCCACCCCGAAAGCTGCAGATTCAACGGTGTTGGAGCCGCACATGGACCCAACTTCGAGCGGGATCTGCATTATCGGAACTACGGACTCGTCTTCGGCCTTAGGTTCCGAATCATGCGCATATGCACCCTTCAAGCTTGATCATGAGCCTATCAACGAATTCAGCGCTGCAGATATCTTCCGGCACTCACCTTTTGGCGATGTGCTAAATTCATTAAAATCTCTCTCCTTAGCTGAGGACACACAGCCGAACTATATCCGATTCGAACTAGAGGCTGATGAATTTTGCTCCCCACCCACCACCCACTTGGTAGCCATGGTCGAAGATCTAACTGATCTTCTTGACTACGCTTTCGAAGACTTGGAAGGGATGGACCTCGAAGCTGAAGCAGATCTAGACCAAAACCGGTCCGTAACCGAGCGATGGACAACTACTTCTTCATACGACGTGTATATGGTGGATACACCTAAGGAGAAGGAGGGCGACGGTGAATCCGCAAAGGACAAGCCTATCGAAGAACCTCCCAAATGTCGGCATCCAAAGCGCCGAACTAAATCCCGTAAAGGAAAAGATAGCAACACTGTCACCACCAAGGGTGACAGTCCGGAGCAAGCTGAAGACCCCGCAGACCCAGCGACGGAGCAGGACGAGCGAGAGGATGGCGAACATAGTCCAAAACCACCATCCGATGACAGCGATGCCGAAGACAGTAATTATGAACCTTTCTCTGAAGAGGATGTTAGCCTGGGCGATGACAAATACATCGTCCTATAAGAACCCTTAGAACAAAAGCACTTCCATCGGAGGCTTATTGCCACCGCAAGGAGCCTGAAAAAGCAGCAGAGACGGCTTCGAGCCGCACAGGACACGCTCAATGATAGATGGAATGAAGTGCTAGACGTTGGGCAAAAACATGGCTACAATCGCCAAATCAAAGGCTATCATAAGCGTAAACTGCTTCCCGAATTCGACGACGAGGCCACTTCGCCTATACCGCGGAAGAATAACACCGCTGATAAGCTGGACCGACCACCTCGAGGACGGGACAGAGTGGCTAGCAACGGCGTGCACTAGCCCGCACCCCCACCCCGTAAAGGAAAGGAGGATGCGGCTCAAGTCAGGAAACACGATTTGCGTGAGGAGATGAACAAAAAGGCTGACAAGACCAGATCCATCTACGGATCTAGGGACCGTGCTCCCGCACGGGACGGCGGCTATCAAGCTAATCGCGTCGGTCATATAACAGTTCGGGGTCAATACCGAACATCACAACCATCGGACATACGCCATGATATAGCAAAAAACATAGGCACCGCACACCCTCTATGCTTCACCGATGAGGTGCTGGATCATGATATTCCAGAAGGGTTTAAACCCGTGAACATTGAGGCGTATGATGGAACAACGGATCCTGCCGTCTGGATAGAAGACTTCATCCTTCACGTCCACATGGCTCGTAGAGATGATATCCACACCATTAAATACCTACCCCTCAATCTGAAAGGACCAGCTCGGCACTGGCTAAACAGCCTCCCAGAGAAATCCATTGGGAGTTGGGAAGAACTTGAGGATGCCTTCGGGGTCCATTTTCAAGGGACCTATGTCCGGCCCCAGGATGCTGACGATCTAAGTCACATCATCCAACAACCCGGGGAGTCAACCCGCAAGCTTTGAAATCGGTTTCTCACTAAGAAGAACCAAATTGTCGACTGTCCGAAAGCCGAAGCCCTAGCGGCCTTCAAGCATAGTGTCCGGGATGAATGGCTAGCCAGACACCTCGGACAGGAAAAGTCGAGGACAGTGGCAGCCCTAACTACACTCATGACCCGCTTTTGCGTGGGCGAGGACAGCTAGTTTGCTCGTAGCAGCACCAGCGACCCTGGAACATCTGAAGTCAGGGACGGCAATGGAAAGCCACGACGTAACAAAAACAAACGTCGAAATAATGCAGGAAGCCCAGATGATACAACGGTAAACGCCGCATTCAGCGGCTCCAGAACCGGTCAACGAAAGAAGCCATTTAAAGGCAACAAAGATGGTCCATCTAGCCTGGAAAAAATATTAGATAGGCCCTGCCAAATCCATGGCACCGCAGAAAAACCTGCAAACCATACCAACCGTAATTGTTGGGTTTTCAAGCAGGCCGGCAAGCTCAATTCCGAACACAAGGGGAAGGGACCTTAGAGCGAAGACGAGGATGAACCTCGCCAGCTGAATACAGGGGGGCAGAAGAAATTTCCACCAGAGATAAAAACAGTGAACATGATATATGCCACTCATATCCTAAAGAGGGAGTGAAAGCGCGCACTCCGGGATGTTTATGTCGTCGAGCTTGTTGCCCCCAAATTTAAACCATGGTCGGCCTGTTTGATCACTTTCGATCATAGGGATCACCTGACTAGTATCCGTCATGGGGGGTCGGCTGCCCTAGTGCTCGATCCAATAATCGATGGATACCATCTCGCCCGAGTCCTTATGGACGACGGCAGCGGTCTCAATCTGATATATCAGGACACTATCCGCAAGATGGGGATCGACCCGTCAAGAATAAAGCCAAGCAGCACGACCTTTAAAGGAGTGATACCGGGCGTAGAAGCCCGCTGCACAGGCCCTTTAACATTGGAGGTCGTACTCGGCTCTCCTGATAACTTTCGAAGCAAAGAGTTAATATTTGACATAGCTCCATTCTGAAGTGGCTATCATGAACTACTCGGAAGAACGGCCTTCGCCCGCTTTAATGTAGTCCCGCATTAGGCTTATCTAAGCTTAAAATGCCTGGACCACATGGCGTCATCACGGTCAATGCAAATATGGAGCGCTCTCTCCGTACGGAGGAGGACACTTCGGCCTTAGTAGCCTAAGTCCAAAATAGCCTATTCAAGCCGGATAACCTATCGGTCGCAGACATAGCTAAACGTGTCCGGCATACGCCTCAGTGTGGCAGCTCAAATGAACCAGAGCTAGATTAGCAGCTACGCCCGCATTGGCTGCCCCATAAGGTGATAGCATATGTGCCTCGGGTACATAATTATGGCCTCAAAATCCCTTGGGCGACGCTGGGGGCACACTGCATGCATATAGTCCATAGTTCGGCTCGGCCCTATTCGGACTCTAAAATTATATTTTAAGGTTCACTAAACGAATCAGTCTTGTTTATGGCCACACTGGATCTCTTTTCCAGGTTTCTTTTTTCTTTTCTTTTTTACAGATGGCCATCACACTCCCCCCTTCAAGGACACATTACAGAGAAGAAAATGGCGCAAACGTGCAGCAGGGACCCGCGCTAAGTTTTCTTTTTAGATTAACACCATGTGTAAACCTTTTTTCTCTTTCTTGTTTTATACCTTTCTGGCATGTAAAATGTCCAAGAAATTCATCGGCATTATCTTTAAACTTATGGCTCGCCGTACTACAAAGGGATTTTAATAGAGCAGCTTGATTCACATTATGTTCAGAGTTTTATTCACTCACCATAAATGTTCTCTCCCCACGTCAGATTGCCACCTGTGCCTTGTCAACAGGGTCTATTACCGGGGGTTGTATTCCGCCCGGTATATGTCGAAAAGTCCGAACACCTATAAGGAGCGTTCAGCGTCCTGGAGATGTGCCTTATATGCATCAGTTCCGAATCATGTCTTGGGTCAATAGTTGGGTTGCCCGGCTCCTGTGCTTACATCTACGTTCCCGATTGTTCGGCTAGGGTGTAAAGGGAGAACTACTATGATTGTACTTCTGGCTCGTCCGGTCAAGTACCTCAGTAGAGAAAGCCGAAAACTGACTGTCATGATAGGCGAGAACCTGGTACGCAATCCGGTGACTTAGTTTTATACTACGATCGATTGAGATCTACCCCGTGTTATACGAAGGGTTGGTGTTTTTGCCCAGCCACGTGCAATTGGATACCTTAATTAGGGAATAGCATATCCACACCAGGGGCTAGTACCTAGCCCCACTTGTCAAATTCCTATGGCTAAGTGAAAGCAATAATGCTGCATAGTCTGATTGCCTTGTTCGCTCCGCACACACCTCCTACACGGACCAAGACGTTCGATAAAGAGTGTATATGCATATGACCGGACACCCCAGTACTATGTACATGGGGGCTGAAGACGACGACTGGAAACTTTCATATTTATATAAACAACCACACAGGAGATAAAACTCACTCACAATATAATATTGCAAAAGTTATATACATCGGTTCATAAGCTTAAGTCCTTACACCCGAATACAATTACTCAAAGATAACCTCCTTTGAACACTAGCCTTCTACAAGGCGGGCGCCGTCTATGACGTCCTCGAAGTATTTCTCCGGCTTGCGGTGCTCCTTGCCCGTGGGCGGGCCAGCAGTAGCTATAACATGCACCCTCATCTTCGCCCAGTGCACCTTTACACGAGCGAAGGCCATCTTAGTACCTTCTATGCAGGCCGAACGCTTCAGTGCGTCAACTCGCGGACTCACCTCGATGAGCCGCTTCACCAATCTAAAGTAGCTACTGGGGATTAAATCAGTGGGCCATAGCCGGACTATCAAGTCCTTCATGGCCGAACCCGCCATATTGTGCAGCTCGACCAGTGATGCGTCCAAAATGTATCTATAATTTCTGCTTGCTCCATGCTTCTTTTGTGTGATATTGCTATGATATTTATGCACTTGCATACACTTGTGATCATATTTGGACTAACCTATTAACTCAGTGCACCATAGTGCCAGTTCCTGTTTTCTGCTGTTTTTCTATTTCAGATTTCCCCCATATTAAAAGTGCTCCAAAAATTCTGGGAAAGATACAAGAAAAGTCAGCGTACAGGGAGCTTCGAGAAAAACCAAGGTGGGGCCAAAGGGGAGCCAGGGGCAGCCCAGGCGGCCACCCGGGGCGGCCCCACCCCTGGCCGCCCTGGGGGGCGCCTGGGGCCCCCTCTCCGCCTCTGGTGACCCCCTTTGGCATATATATTCCACGCGTCCCGAAACCCTCGAGGACGGAATCCTTTTTCGCGATCTCGCCTCTGTTCCGCCGCCGCCGCGCTTCCAAGATCGGGAGCATCAGGAGAACTCTTCCCGGCACCCTGCCGGAGGGGAGAACCACCACCGGGAGCTTCTCCACCACCATGGACGCTTCCGGGATGAGTTGTGAGTAGTCCCCCATGGACCATGGGTCCATGACCAGCAACTATGTGATGTTCTCCTCCCCTCTTTGTTCTTCACGGATTAGACCTCGTGAGCTGCCCTACATGATCGAGGCACATATGTAATCTTTATGCTGTTGCACTGCTGAGTTTGCTGGGATCCGATGGATTATGAGATTATGTTCAGATTATGTGTGAGTAATATATTTGATTCACCTCTTTTATATATTTGTTCTTGAGTAATTCTTGCATGTTCTCCGTTGCTGTTTATTGCTTTGGCCAAGTAGTAGGTAGTAACTCCAAGAGGGAACGTTATGCTTGATTGTGGGTTCATGCCCCCTGATGACTAGTTTGAGTGACAGAAACATGAGTCTAGGGGATGTGTTGTTGCCACAAGGGGGAAAACAACGGTGCTTGTACTTGCGGGTGCAAGGATAGTTTACTTTATGCAAAGTTCTTTTAATGCAGTTGTCTGTTGCTTTGAGTTTACACTTTGGGTGGGACTCGCAACTTAATACCAGCGAGATGTTCTGGATAGATATATCAAGGTGGATGATTAGTAGTAGATGCAGATGGATTTCGGTCTACTTGCCTTGGCGTACCACCCATGCTTTTGAGCCTCTACCTTTCTTTACAGCATAGTTAGCATTGGTTTGCGCACATAATCCTGTCAATTGCCCAGCTGTAATTTGATTACCTCGCTTAGTTGTTTTATCGTCTTTTGGGAGAGAGACATCACTAGTGAACATCATGGGACCCTGGTCCATATTACCACCACTGATCACACCTTATATTTACTTCCCGTCTTTATTTCCTAGTTGCAGTCATAGCTATCATTATTATCTCTTGTGTTTGATCCTTTGTAAACAGCAAGCCCGGAGGGATTGACAACCTCTCTGTACTCGTTGGGAGCAAAGTTATTTGTATCTGTGTGCAGGTCCTGTCAACCGCTAAGTATCTGGCGCCGTTAGCCGTTGACACCTTCTTGTCGACCCTCGGAGTCTCACGGGATTCGATTCTTGGTATCTTTGCCAAGGGAAACTTGCTACTACGCTACATCTCAACCTTCCACTTGGGGTAACCAACGAGGGGCGAGAAGCCATCAAGCAAAGTTTCTGGCGCCGTTGCCGGGGACTCCACTCTTCAGGATAGGGGAGTTGCACGCTATCTTTTATCTTTGCTTTTTAGTCTTGTTAGTTTACCTTTCAGTTTTTGCTTTACTGTCCTTTACCCAAAATCACAAAAATAGTTATCTTGCTTTTAGTTGGCATTATGTCTGGTCCTTTTGCCTTTGGTGAGGCAGAAGTGCTCACCTTTAAACAAAGAGGTGGTGAAAGTCTAAAAGATGCTTGGTATAAAATTAATGATTCTCAAAAAAGAGCCACCAAGAAGCAATCTACTACTATCCTGCTTAGAAATTTTTTATGTTGGAATTACTTCTTGGAATAGGTTTATTCTAGATTCTGCTATCAATAGAAATTTCCTAGAAGCCCCAGTTTGGGAATCTCTTAGTATTATGGAAAATCTTGTTGGAAATCCCCCTGTTGTTAGCATTCAAGAGGACATTACCCTTGCTCACATTATGAAAAAACTTGAAAAGATAGAGCTAGAGATGCCAAGCATTAATAAGATAAATGAGTTGGACCATAAGATCCAAGGGAATTTGAATAGGCTTGATAGCTCCATGCATAAAATTCTCAAAACTTTGGAGACCATCAAATCCCATGACTTGGACTCTTCTAGGATAGACAAGATTGAGGAAATCTTCGACACTTTAGGAACTACTTTCTCCTCAATCAAAGCCAAAAAGGTAGAAACTCAGGCAAAGAAGGAGCCTAAGTTCGTTTACATTCCAAAGGCTCCTCGTTCCAAAAGTAATCCATCTATTGCCAAAGGGGTTGAAACTGTGAAGACTTTGGAAGAAATACCTCTCTTTGATAAATTTATAAATGAATCTTCCATTGACTTTCCACCTTTTGGTTTTCTTCCTAGAAGTATCTTTATTAGGCCTTTATTTGAAAGTCCTCTTAAGACTAGTTGTACTATTGAAGAGCTTTTTGATGATCTTGATGATGGTTCAATTGATACAACTTGATCCTTTTGCATTATGTCTAGCTTAAAGGCATAAAAGAAAGCGCTTTTGGGAGGCAGCCCACAACGAATAAAGTTTTATTTTGCTTTTGTTGTGTCTTGATGTTGTTACTACAGTAGCATCATCATTGTATCTTTTCTTTTCAGCTTTGTGCCAAGTTTAGCCTCCGATTGCAAGAAAGTGCAAAAGTTGTGACGTGCAGTGCAGAAAACAGATTCTGTCCTTGGACAGAAAAAATCGTATAAAATCACCATATCATCTTTTTGATCTGAATTGTTTTGACAGCGTGCTCTATACAATTGGCTTTCGAGCGTCTGTTCTGAGTTTTTTGATTTGAGTTGCATTAGTGCCCCGAAAAAATTATTTACTACCTGCTGGTCTGTTTTTCACAGATTATGTCCTGTTTTTGCCTTTCCTTCGTTTTGCAAACCTTGAGCTTGCTTTTTCTTTGCAAAAAACCTTTTGGCAATCTTGAGAAACAGTAGCTCTTCAAGATTATCCTTATTTCCAGTAGGGAAAAAATTATTTTACTATGGGTACTAACCTCGCTAATCAGATTATGATGAGTTATGTATGAAGGGAGTTTTCAAGTGTGCGAGGGAAGATGATAAAAGAAGATTCAGGAGGGTCAAATGCTCAAGCTTGGGGATGCCCCCATGCACCCCCAAGAAATATTCAAGAAGACTCAAGCGTCTAAGCTTGAGGATGCCCCCGTGCATCCCCTTCTCCATCAACAATTATCAGTTCGTCTTTCGTTCCACTATATTTTAATCACTTCATGCGTTATGTGCTATGCTTGGAGCGTCTTGCTTTTAGTTTCCTTTTTAGTTTTCTTTAGCTTTGCTTGCTGTTCATAACAAGTTAGAACCCAGCTTTCTTTGTGTGGGAGAGAAACACGCTCCACTTCAACCTAGAACACAACATAGGATTTTCATGCTTATCTTTGCTGTGTGTGTTCTTTGTCTTTCCATAGCTACGGTCATGTTTAGCTCTTAGTTTTCATGCTTTTCTTTTTAAAGAGCTTTTTTTTTTAGTTGGTTGCTGAACTCTCTTGAGTTTTCATGATTATCTTGTTAAGAGAGTTTGCATGTTGCCCTGAGTTGTGTGTCTTAACTTAAAGTAGGCGATTGAGGTTGCTATTTAATTTTAATAGTGACTTGCAATAGTTTTGAGGTATTGCCATGAGTAATGTCTGAACTTTTGGTGCCAAGAGCTTTAGCCTATTAGTGATAGATGTCGTATTTTGGGCAATCCGTGTTTATTTTCAAAAACCTACAAAATAGTTGAGAACTTTAGCTACTAAATGGATGACTAATCTTTGGAGGGATCGAATATTAGAGTACACTCACGTACCATGAGCCGAGGATGCGCAAGGATAATCAAACCCCCATACACTCCTCCTCGGGGTACTTGTCTCTTTGTGAACCTCCTAATTAGATTGAGAGTTACCGATAATAAGTGCATGAGTTCTTCGGACTAATGTGAGTATTCGAAAGTTGACACTTCCACATATCCATATTTTTCTAGCCTCTTCGGTGCCGTGCATTGCCCTTTCTCACCTCGAGAGTTGGCGCGTACTTCGCCGGTGCATCCAAATCCTTGGCACGATACGCTCTGTCATCATAAGCCTCATTATATCCTTCCTCAAAACAGCCACCATACCTACCTATCAAGGC
Organism: Secale cereale; assembly: GCA_902687465.1. Lineage (NCBI taxonomy): Eukaryota > Viridiplantae > Streptophyta > Magnoliopsida > Poales > Poaceae > Secale > Secale cereale. Next base: position 299,545,851 of record LR738713.1, read on the forward strand.
ATTTCCATAGCCTTTCCGAGATACATTGCCATGCAACATCCATCTTCTCATGACTTGATCTTCATGTCATACATGCTTTTTGCTTGATCGATGAGCCGCATGCTAGTTGGGCCTTGCCCTAATCATTGCTACATGACGCGCTAGTATCATTGCATATCCTGCTACACTGGCAGAGGCATACATTTGCATACATCATGATAGTTTCATTTTATTTATGTTGAGTACTTTTGTAAAGTGTGAAAGATCTTCTATACTTCTTGTAATATATAGAGTGTTGCCCCTAAAGTGAGGAAAAGATCCCAAAGAGGACAAAATCAAAAGATCCCAAAGAGGACAAAATCAAAAGATCCCAAAGAGGACAAATGAGAGATAAATAGAAAGATCCATTGAGGCCACAAAAAAATAAAAAAAAATAGAAAAATAGAAAAATAGAAATAAAAAGAGAGAAGGGGGCACACTACTATTTCTTTTGAGAGATCCACACTCGTACTCCATCTTATACCTTGTACTCCATAGAGATTATCATTCATGCATATATCTATGTGCGGACCTTTACACTATAGAACTTGGCTTGTATATTCCAATGACGAGCCTCCTCAAAAGAGCTCTAGGTCTTCTTGAGCAAGCAAGTTGGATGCACCCCCACTAGTTCCATTGGAGAGCTTACCTTAGCTCATATGTGCATCCGTTGCATGGCAATCCCTACTCCTCACATCATATCTATCATTTGGCTTTCTCTCGCCGATGATTGTCCTCATTGATGTGAGCCTTTCACACCTTTTTTGTCTTCCCCCTCCATCATTTTTCTCTTTTTGCCATCCTAAGTGTCGACTGTCTTGCTTACGCTCATCCATTGCATGAGTGCTCAAAATATCGAAAGGGAGTGGATCATTTTGACTTGTACCTGGCTGCCGGTCTGGGGATGAGTCAAGATAAGATTCCAAAGAAGACCAAGTGTGAAACTATAGTAGATTAAGTTCTCAACAATACAAAAACTATGTTTTACTCTCTCATATATCCCTATCCCCTTTCTTGCACGCAAACACCATTTGGAGACATTCGAGTCACGGAGAGCGAGAGCTCTTGCACCTTTATGTTCTTATGTTACTTGTTACAATGCTAATATAGACTCTTGCTTGTTATGACTTGAATTGAATTACATGCCTTGATTGCTTTACTTAAAAAGTTCTTATATGATTGATAGCATGTCACCACAGAAATTATGCTTGTTATCATTTACCTACTCGAGGACGAGCAGGAATTAAGCTTGGGGATGTTGATACGTCCAAAACGTATCTATAATTTCTACTTGCTCCATGCTTCTTTTGTGTGATATTGCTATGATATTTATGCACTTCCATACATTTTTGATCATATTTGGACTAACCTATTAACTCAGTGCACCACAGTGCCAGTTCCTGTTTTCTGCTGTTTTTCTATTTCAAATTTCCCCCATATTAAAAGTGCTCCAAAAATTCCGGGAAAAATACAGGAAAAATCAGCGTACAGGGAGCTTCGAGAAAAACCAAGGTGGAGCCAGAGGGGAGCCAGGGGCAGCCCAGGCGGCCACCCGGGGCGGCCCCACCCCTGGCCGCCCTAGGGGGGCGCCTGGGGCCCCCTCTCCGCCTCTGGTGACCCCCTTTGGCATATATATTCCACGCGTCCTGAAACCCTCGAGGACGGAACCCTTTTTCTCGATCTCGCCTCTGTTCCGTCGCCGCCGCGCTTCCAAGATCGGGAGCATCAGGAGAACTCTTCCCGGCACCCTGCCGGAGGGGAGAACCACCACCAGGAGCTTCTCCACCACCATGGATGCTTCCCGGATGAGTTGTGAGTAGTCCCCCTTGGACCATGGGTCCATGACCAGTAGCTATGTGATGTTCTCCTCCCCTCTTTGTTCTTCATGGATTAGACCTCATGAGCTGCCCTACATGATCGAGGCACATATGTAATCTTTATGCTGTACCTCTGCTGAGTTTGCTGGGATCTGATGGATTATGTGATTATGTTCAGATTGTGTGTGAGTAATATATTTGATTCACCTCTTTTATATATTTGTTCTTGAGTAATTCTTGCATGTTCTCCGTTGCTGTTTATTGCTCCGGCCAAGTAGTAGGTAGTAACTCCAAGAGGGAACGTTATGCTTGATTGTGGGTTCATGCCCCCTGATGACTAGTTCGAGTGACAGAAACATGAGTCTAGGGGATGTGATGTTGCCACAAGGGGGAAAACAATGGTGCTTGTACTTGCGGGTGCAAGGATAGTTTACTTTACGCAAAGTTCTTTTAATGCAGTTGTCTGTTGCTTTGAGTTTACACTTTTGGTGGGACTCGCAACTTAATACCAGCAAGATGTTCTGGATAGATATCTCAAGGTGGATGATTAGTAGTAGATGCAGATGGATTTTGGTCTACTTGCCTTGGCGTACCGCCCATGCTTTTGAGCCTCTACCTTTCTTTACAGCATAGTTAGCATTGGTTTGCGCACATAATCCTGTCAATTGCCCAACTGTAATTTGTTTACCTCGCTTAGTTGTTTTATCGTCTTTTGGGAGAGAGACATCACTAGTGAACATCATGGGACCCCGGTCCATATTACCACCACTTATCACACCTTATATTTACTTCCCGTCTTTATTTCCTAGTTGCAGTCATAGCTATCATTATTATCTCTTGTGTTTGATCCTTTGTAAACAGCAAGGCCGGAGGGATTGACAACCTCTCTGTACTAGTTGGGAGCAAAGTTATTTGTATCTGTGTGCAGGTCATGTCAACCGCTAAGTATCTGGCGCCGTTAGCCGTTGACACCTTCTTGTCGACCCTCGGAGTCTCACAGGATTCGATCCTTGGTATCTTTGCCAAGGGAAACTTGCTACTACGCTACATCTCAACCTTCCACTTGGGGTAACCAACGAGGGGCGAGAAGCCATCAACCAGCTGCTTCATCTGGTCTTGAGGGGCATCGGATGTTTTGGCGCATAGAACTGTGACCAAAACAACTTCTCTGTGTCGTTCCCCTCCTGGGCTCGGAAGTATTGGGCGGCGTCAGCACTGCTCCTTGGAAGATCAGCAAACACGCCTGGAGAACTCCATAACCGTGTCAGCCCAAGATACTCCTGCCCTCCGAAGATGCTCTGTAAGAGAAAGGTCTTACCAGATGCTATCTTCCATGCCTGCTTGATTTCTTCACAGGCGTTGCGCGCCTCGCTTCGCGCATCCTGGGCAGCCTTAACTGCCGCAGTAAGCTCGGATGCTTGTTACAAAGTCTTCTCTTCCAATGCCTCACATTTGAGAATGGCATCTTTGAGCTCAACCTCGAGTTCGAACACCTTAGCCAGGTGCTTCTCGCACACGGCCATTTCGGCCTTTAGTTCGGCAACCGCCTTATCAGTGACTGCCTTGCTCTCTTCGGCCTCCTCCTAGGCCTTCACGAGCTCGCCCTTAAGGGCCTCGAGCTCAGTGGCGCCAACTGTGTAATACAATATATCATCAAATAGTTTATACCAATACTCAATTACCATTATTAGTCTTCTTGACATCTTAATTTTTTAATCCGCTCTATAAGCATGCTATACTACGCTGGTTGACGCGGTCGAGGTCTACGTTGCCCAACAAGAGCTTCCGATTGAGTTTGGCAACCTTTGCATCTCGTGCAGTTGCCGTAACTAGTGAAGCCTGTTCAAATAAACAGAAACATAACAGTTCAGCTCTATAAGCATGCTATACTACGGATACATCGCCAGATTCTGTTCAGAATCACACAAAGCATTAGGGGCTACTGGCTATATATGTGTATTTAAAACAAATAAAGTTCCATAATGTCAGGACCCCGATCCTAAGTCACACAGGTCTAGCATGTAACACATCATATCACTTTGCGGCCTCGCGCACGGTATCTCATGGGTGCCACCTTACCTGGCCCGGGACCGTTTGCGCATTTTGGCACACGTATATGATAGTGTCGCTAGAATCCATATGACAGAGAACCCAGGCCGACATGACTAGTTGTAAACCAAAAGTGGCACTAAATTACAGAGACAGGCATACATGACCCATCAACGAACGTGTCAGTCATCAACGTATGAACCCAAGTCGTAGCAAGCTACAAGGACTTAAAGGAACAATGCCTGACATTTTCCCTAATGGACAGACACAGGAACGCAGAAGGACACATGCCGCCCAGCCTAAGTGTTCCGAAGCAGTAGCAAGCTACCAAGGCTCAGTGGAAGCACCAGAAGGCATTTCCCTGTAAGATAGGCTACCAAGGGTAAACAACTAGGCGTCGGATCCCACACATAGCAATACACATTACACATACGCATAACATGCAAGTATGTGTTGTACAACATGGCATCACAACATAACTCAACAACTCATATAGATAAAGGCCCAGAAGATACATCATAACATTTATTACAGGTAGTGGGTCTCATGACCCAACATATAGAGCATACATGCAACGGAAGCATAACATGTCTGAGTACAGACAACTACAAAAGAAAAAGGCTGAGAAGCCTGACTATCTACAAGACCCTCCCAAGGGTACAAGATCGTAGCTGAGGTAACAAGCTAAACGTCGAAGTCCACGTAGAACCACTAGTGAGACTGAAGTCTCACTGCAAAACATAAATTAAGCAAACGTGAGTACAAAGGTACTCAGCAAGACTTACATCAAGAGTAGCTACTTATGCATCAGTATCAACAAAGGGGGTGGTGGAGTTTGACTGTAGCAAGCCAGCTTTGACTCGGTGGCTATCCTGAACTACAACTGCAAGTAACTCTTTTGAGGTGGCGCCCACGAGTCCACACATTCACCAATCAATACACCACTATGGATCCGCTCCCATGTTCCTACAAGAAGGCCATCCATAGCGCTCACGCTTATCTTGCGCATTTTACAGTATCCACTTTCACTCATCTATGAACTGTACAGGTAACCCAGAAGTCCTTCACCGCGGACACGGCTATTCGAATAGATCATTTGTAACCCTATAGGGGTGTCCTTCTTCACACACGCTCTCACCACTTACCGCCGTTTACATGACATGTACTCGACAACCTTCAAGCGGAAGCCCAGCGAGGGTGTCGGCCACGACCTGACTAAGCACACAAGTCTCTAGTCCAGGTTTATCGCCTATTTGGGTTCCATCCATGGGGAGATCCGGTCGGGGTGTCACTCACGGCCCCAAACGATGTGTGCAGGGTTCCCAAGCCCACCAAACGGGCGACTCTTGGTACACCCGGCCACGTACCTGCCGCATCACAGCCCACCCCGAGGGTCAGCGTTGCACACGACCTCCAGTATACTACAAACACCAGAAACTAATTGCAACTCCTGGACAGAGATCAGGTTGATTAATAAGTCGAGAGAGCTTGGAGTGCCCGGAGCCCAATGTGTGGTAGTTGCTGTTCATGGATCAACCAACACAGAACTCAGTTCTTGAGGACGGTTTCAATGAGACAACCCACCATATGCTCCTACATGGCCTCTCATAGCTACCTTTACCAAATCGTGTTCACACACTTAGCTCACACACAGTACGACATGTTCATCACCATTCCAATTCATCCCCTATGAATCAGACCTGACACAACTCTAAGCAATAGCAGGCATAACTAGAAAGCATGAATGAGTAGGCACAACATGGCTCAAACAACTCCTACTCATGCTAGTGGGTTTCAACTATTTACTGTGGTAATGACAGGTCATGGAGACGAAAGGGATTCCACTACCGCAGCAGGTAACAGTTGAAGCGTTGTTGTTCTAATGCAGTAAAAGAGAGCAAGAGCGAGAGAGTGGGATTGTATCGGAATTCTCAATGGGGTTTTGCTTGCCTGGCACTTCCGAAGATAGTAATACTCTTCATCGGTGTCATCGAACTCATCGTCGGAGCTACGTCCACTGAGAGGGAACAAAACCGGCAAACAGAGAAAGGACACAATCAATGCAATGCGACAATACGATGCATGATCATGACATGGCAATATGTTGTTGATTGAGTTAATGCAACTAGCAGCCATATTAAATGAAGTTGGTTTGAACCAAAGGTTCAAATTCAAACTCCATATGTTAATATTCAAATGGCATTTAATTGATTTAACCTGATCAGCAGGCATAAGTTGCTCAAACATGCATGATAATGCCTTAAACAGATTCCTTGAATTTTTTTTGATCATTTTTCATATATAAATTATTTTCATTGGAGTTATAGATTATTTTCTACGATTTTTAGAAGTATTGGATATTTTCTGAAAATAAATCATTTCTGATTTATTTAAAATCCCAGAAAATATTTACTGCGTCAGCATGACGTCTGTGTGACGTCAGCAAGTCAACAGGGCGGCCAGGGTCAAATCTGACCAGTGGGTCCCACTGGCCAGTCTCTAAGGGCTAACTAAACAAAGTTAAAGAACTGAACTAGAGGTTAACAGGGACTGGGCCCCACGTGTCAGTGACCCATCTAATTAACTAACTTAGTTATCACTAATTAATCCTAAGCCTAGCTAAACAGGTTCTAGGCCCACAAGTCAGTGACCTAGAGGGGGTCAAAATAGGGTCAACCCGGGTCAAACTCGTCGGAGCTGACCCGCGGCTCGTCGCCGACGACGCACGAGACGGCGGAGGGCGTCGGAAACGCTCTTCTAGCGACCAAATCGAAGGCTGAGAGGCTCTACGTGCAGCTGGGACTCGCCCGCATCCATCTAGGCAAGCGGCAGGGGTTGAGGTGGCCCGAGCTCGCGGCGGCGGCCGGAACACGGGCTCGACCAGCACTACGCTACTGTGAATGAGAGAGCAATGGAGTGGGTGCGTTAGGCTCCTGGGGGCTTCCGGAGCACGATGACGCGCTCCGTTGTGAGCTCATGCGGCTGTGGCCATGGCTACTCCATGGCCGGCGGCGAGAAGCTCTCGACCACGGGAGGAAACAGAGCTAGGGTGCAAGCGAGAGCACGAGAGAATAGGGGAAAGGAAGAGGCGCTCACGGCGCGTGAAGTGGTGGCCTCAGCGAGCTTGGGGAAGCACGGGAGCAGGCACACGGTCGCCGGCGATATCGGCGGCCAAGGGAGGAAGACGAGCTTGGGGATGGCGTGTCGGGGCTTCTGGCGAGGCGTGGCTCGATGAGGAGTTCGAGGACAAGGAGGCGGAGCTCCTTGGCGCGTTGGTGAGGGGTAGGGTGGCCGGTGGTCGTGGCTACGACAAGCGGCGGCGAAGGCGGCATTCGGCCATGGCGTCGGGAGGGCAAGGGAGAGGCGAGGGTGAGGAATGGAGCGGTCGTCGCGATCGGGACGACATCGAGGGAGTCATCCACGCGTCCAGGGCCCCGGCGACAAGCAGGAGGTGGCGTGCGGTGGCCGTGCGCGCATCGGGCATGCGCCGTGCATCCGATTGGCGGGAGGAAGAAGACCTCCCTGCCCCTGGTGGGCTGGGCCAGCCAGATGGGCTTCTAGGTGAGCGCCAATTAAGTTCTACCTCTCTCTCTCTCTCTCTCTCTCTCTTTATTTCTGTTTTCTATTTTCTGTACTTCTGTTGCTTTATTAAAAAACAGCTAGGCTTTTTTTCAAAAATCACCAAACTGCTCGTGCCCACTATTTAGGATATAAACAACATGGAACATTTCAGTTTAGGATTATTTGGAATTTAAAATAATTAGTAGCATTTAAATGCCCAAATGCAAATACTTTATGATTTATTTGAAAAATCCAAAATGGCTCCAAAAATTATGAAACCATTTTTGGCAGAGGTTTTAGCCAAGACCAAAAATGATGAACATTTTGTGAAGGGCATTTTGGGTACATTGAAAAGTATTTTAAGTAAACCCTAGTTGAGTTCATTTGGTGTTAGGGTTTGATCAATCCTCATTTCAACTTTCTGAAAACTTAAACATGATGCAAGCAAGGTGCACACACTAGGCAGTACCAGAAGCTAGGGATGTGACAACTCACCCCCACTAAACAAGAATCTCGTCCCGAGATTCAAGCGTAGGGTAAGATGAAGGGGGGACGCAAACTAACACAATCTTCATGATCCAATTGTCCTTCATATGAATGTTGATTGCTTGCCTCATGTTGATCCTGGCATCCTTGCTTTCGAGATCTTTGTCCAACACAGTGACGACGAAAGAAACTCTACAAAATTGATATTCTGAAAGATCGAGCAACTCCAGATAAACTCATGGAGTGAGACGTTGAAACATCTCTTGAGCTGAGACACGGAACACACATCCAGAGGGATGGAGTGAAACAAACGATGAAGGGTCACTCGGTAGGCAACCAATTCCACACCTAAGGAAGATGGTGATCGATGTCACCAGACGGGGCACCTTAGAGAAGGTGACTCGTAGAGTTATTCCCTTAAGTGGCAAAATGAATTACTTTTGATATAGAGATCATTGAAATTCTCTATAGCATCCTAAGGCAATCACAAACGATCGTTTGACGGAGTTCGAGAGAATGACATACTCCGACTAGCATGGATGATGTGGACTACCTTGTTGAATACAACATAATGGTGATTTTTGCTTATCACCGGAAATGGATGGGACCCATGGCAAGTCCACTTCTGAAGATATTCCTGAACAACAGTGGCTGAGAAGGGCAACCCATGGAAAATTGGCACAATGATGGTGCAAGCTGGGAACAAAATGCAAATGTTGGAATTTTCCAACCATCATATATGTCTGAGATTCAGATCTGGTTGGCAACTGGACATTTTAGATAGCATGTCTGAAAAAGGAAGGTAGCATCACAAATCGACAAGATGACATTGCAAGATTCTCAGGAAATGAACTACGATAGCAGGCTCCAAAACATGAGCTGGTTCTACTACACACATGTGAACATGTTGTCACAGACAAGCATGACCACGTAGTAGGCTTACAATAAAACACTATCAAGTTCAGGTAGGGGAACCATCATTGCGGATAACGAAGTCCTTGATTAAGCCCGGGTTAGCTCTTAAGAAGGAACTTCTTCTCCTTGAACAATTCAATCAGTGGCTTGGGTGCTAGGGAATACATATGGAATGGAGATGATCAGTCTATCAAACCATTGAATACTTCGCACATGCGTGACTGACTTGGGATGATTCCAGAGGAAGTAAAACAAGCTTTCTCAATTTCACGGCGGCAACTTACATCAAGTACCCGTGAATTAGGGGAAGTCACTTCATACATCAAGACAGCTACTTCATGATCTAACACAAGGATGATGCTTACAAAAGTTTCCAATGTTGGTTTTAATGTTCAACATGAATCATGGAGAGGATAAACATGTCGCTGATGGGCTCAACGACAATTCATCGAGGCTTCCATAAAATGGAATTCCATAACTATGTGAACAAAGTGATAGCATTGGTCAGACCAATAGATATAACGGTGTATGTTCAAGGGATCAACCACGAGTAAGACAACATTACGAATACCATTGGTTCTGATTTGACTTGACGATAGCCCACACTCAAATCAAAGTTTGGACAAGACAATAGATCCAACAATTGATCACGAGGATCAATCGATGAGGATATCATTTTTCTTCAACACACACAAAAAAGATATCCCTTGGAAGTAACTGAGTCAGGCAAGCTTTTATCTTCCAACTCTCCAAGTTGTTGTTTTAGCTTGACCAACTAGTTCAGAGTATCCAACACAGATTCTTGGAGAAGGGGTGGCTTATAAGAAACCCAACTTGATCACGAGCTCAACATAACGTTTAGGGAACAACCTGGTAATACTTTCGAGAAGATATTCGGAAATCACGAACCACTGATATGTTGCTAAGCCCGAGAAAAATATTGCTTTTCAGGGCAAGACGATATGATCAAAAGAGCGACAGATTGACACAATCCTAACTCATTGATCGGAGAGTGCACCAGAAATAAGGACTAGGTAGCATGATCATTCTTGGAATGATGATTCAGTAACCATCATGCTAAGAATGAGATTATCGTCCATTAACTACCAAGCAATGGAGTTGCTTGGAGTATTGACTTCACACATCACGATTCACTTGTCAGAATTCCGGATACAATAACACGGAGACCGAAGAATGAACGATGATGGCGAGAAGTATCACTGTATCAAGAGTTCACGGGAGGTGGTGCAATTACCATGACATTCTTGATATAAAGATGGCAATACTCCAAGGTTGAACAGAACAAAAGATGGATTGGCATCTTGATCTGCGGAACACAACTACTTTAACCCAATCCTAGATATGGATGAGATACTGGAGTTTGTTTCTCCTAGTCATTCTGAAATAGAATGGATTGACGGACCATTAGAATAATAGGCATCGATAACACGAATGCACAACTACTCTTGACTATCAACTAATAGATGAAGGCCGGAATACAAATAAAGGGAGACAACTCAAGGAACATATATCTTTCCGAGTTGTGGATGCACAGGTTAGTATGTCAAACTAGTTCAACATATCTCTTCCGAATAACCCATGTAGAAAGGAAGAATTGGCAGAGTCACAATATGAATGGAGTACTACTCAAGAGCACTCTGGTTGTCATCTTTTGGTTCAGAAGAACTTCTGCCATGATGGTTCATGGTATTGGAAGATCGATAACCACGGAACTCGAGGGCTATCACAAGGTTACAAAAATCCTAAAGGAATGAGCAAACACTAACAACACGAGGTAGTAGGGTGGATCTTGGGTTCATGAACCCAGGAGTAGAATGCCTACTAACTAAATGGCATCACCGGATGCTTTCGAGAATGAAGGCCAGAATCATCATACCGGGAATATAGAGTATTGCTAGATTACTGGGTGATTCTCTGAGACACCTAGGGTCATAATAATAACTCCAACATATTTGTCGAGGTAACAGAGTACCTCAACACACTTGTTAGTCTGGTTAATCTGGCACAAAGGAGCATCGGGAACAGGAAGAAGGGATTTGCAAATGCATCAGACCATTTAGAAACCTGGGATGACTCGGACAACATAACAGATGTAAATGCTTGAAAATTACTTTTGAGACTCATGCACAAGGATAGCGTAAGCACTCAACATCGTAATGTCAAGGTTCTAAGACCAACAGTTTAACACACAGAAGTAGTAGAAACTGAACTAAGGGTTGGATCCACCATTAACGTGATCCTGATAAATAGAATGAGAATCCTAGTTACTAATCCCCGTAGAAAGAAGAAGGTGACTCAGATCATAAGGTCATAGGGTAAAGGAGTAAAAAGAGCCTTACGTTCCTTTCCACAATCAATTCCCTTATTATAACTAAAGAGTTCCTAGACACGAATTCGACCAGTTTGGCTTGCTAATCCTAGAGGCAGTCAGGCTCTGATACCAAAGCTATTAGGACCCCGATCCTAAGTCACACAGGTCTAGCATGTAACACATCATATCACTTTGAGGCCTCACACGCGGTATCCCCACGGGTGCCACCTTACCTGGCCCGGGACCATTTGCGCATTTTGGCACACGCATATGATAGTGTCGCTAGCATCCATATGACAGAGAACCCGGGCCGACATGACTAGTTGTAATCCAAAAGTGGCACTAAATTACAGAGACAGGCATACATGACCTAGCAACGAACGTGTCGGTCATCAAAGTATGAACCCAAGTCGTAGCAAGCTACAAGGACTTAAAGGAACAACGCGTGACATTTCCCCTAAGGGACAGACACATGAACGAAGAAGGACACATACCGGCCAGCCTAAGTGTTCCGAAGCAGTAGCAAGCTACCAAGGCTCAGTCGAAGCACCAGGAGGCATTTCCCTATAATATAGGCTACGAAGGGTAAACAACTAGGTGTCGGATCCCACACATAGCAATACACATTACACGTACGCCTAACATGCAAGTATGTGTTGTAGAACATGGCATCACAACATAACTCAACAACTCATATAGATAAAGGCCCAGAAGAGCCATCATAACATTTATTACAGGCAGTGGGTCTCATGACCCAACATACATAGCATACAGGCAACGGAAGCATAACATGTCTGAGTACAGACAACTACAAAAGAAAAAGGCTGAGAAGCCTGACTATCTACAAGACCCTCCCAAGGGTAAAAGATCGTAGCTGAGGTAACAAGCTAAACGTCGAAGTCCACGTGGAACCACTAGTGAGACTGAAGTCTCTCTGCAAAACATAAATTAAGCAAACATGAGTACAAAGGTACTCAGCAAGACTTACATCAGAACTAGCTACTTATGCATCAGTATCAACATAGGGGGTGGTGGAGTTTGACTGCAGCAAGCCAGCTTTGACTCGGTGGCTATCCTGAACTACAACTGCAAGTAACTCTTTTGAGGTGGCGCACACGAGTCCACATATTAACCAATCAATACACCACTATGGATCCGCTCCCGTCTTCCTACAAGAAGGCCATCCATAGCACTCACGCTTATCTTGCGCGTTTTATAGTATCTACTTTCACTTGTCTATGAACTGTACAGGTAACCCAGAAGTCCTTCACCGCGGACATGGCTATTCGAATAGATCATTTGTAACCCTGCAGGGGTGTACTTCTTCACACACGCTCTCACCACTTACCGCTGTTTACACGACATGTACTCGGCAACATTCAAGCGGAAGCCCAACGAGGGTGACGGCCACGACCTGACTAACCACACAAGTCTCTAGTCCAGGTTTATTGCCTATTTGGGTTCCATCCGTGGGGAGATCTGGCCGGGGTGTCACTCACGGCCCCAAACGATGTGTGTAGGGTTCCCAAGCCCACCAAACAGGCGACGCTTGGTACACCCGGCCATGTACCTGCCGCATCACAGCCCACCCCGAGGGTCAGCGTTGCGCACGACCTCCTATATACTACAAACACCAGAAACTAATTGCAACTCCTGGATAGAGATCAGGTTGATTAATAAGTCGAGAGAGCTTGGAGTGCCCGGAGCCCAATGTGTGGTAGTAGTTGTTCATGGATCAACCAACACAGAACTCAGTTCCTGAGGACGGTTTCAATGAGACAACCCACCATGTACTCCTACATGGCCTCTCATCGCTACCTTTACCAAATCGTGTTCATACACTTAGCTCACACACAGTACGACATGTTCATCACCATTCCAATTCATCCCCTATGAATCAGACCTGACACAACACTAGGCAATAGCAGGCATAACCAGAAAGCATGAATGTGTAGGCACAACATGGCTCAAACAACTCCTACTCATTGATACGTCTCCAACGTATCTACTTTTTCAAACACTTTTGCCCTTGTTTTGGACTCTACCTTGCATGATTTGAATGGAACTAACCCGGACTGACGCTGTTTTCAGCAGAACTGCCATGGTGTTGTTTTTGTGCAGAAATAAAAAGTTCTAGGAATCGCCTGAAAATCAACGGAGAATTATTTCGGAAAATATAAAAAATACCTGTCAGAAGAGCCACACCTGGGGGCCCACGGGCTGTACTCCTGCCTCGAGGGCACCCCGATGCCCCACCGACGTATCCCAAGGTCCTATATGTTCCGTTTCGTGGAGAAAAAAAATCAAGGAGAATGAATTATCGCGTTTTACGATATGGAGCCGTCGCCAAGCCCTAATCTCTCTCGGGAGGGCTGATCTGGAGTCTGTTCGGGGCTCCGAAGAGTGGAGATCGTCGCCATCGTCATCATCAACCTTCCTCCATCACCAATTTCATGATGCTCACCGCCGTGTGTGAGTAATTCCATCTTAGGCTTGCTGGACGGTGATGGGTTGGATGGGATCTATCATATAATCGAGTTAGTATTGTTAGGGTTTGATCCCTAGTATCCACTATGTTCTGAGATTGATGTTGCTATGACTTTGCTATGCTTAATGCTTGTCACTAGGGCCCGAGTGCCATGATCTTAGATTTGAACCTATTATGTTTCCGTGAATATATGTGTGTTCTTGATCCTATCTTGCAATTCTATAGTCACCTACTATGTGTTATGATCCGGCAACCCCGAAGTGACAATAATCGGGACCACTCCCGGTGATGACCGTAGTTTGCGAAGTTCATGTATTCACTATGTGTTAATGGTTTGGTCCGGTACTCTATTAAAAGGAGGCCTTAATATCCTTTAGTTTCCAATAGGACCCCGCTGCCACGGGAGGGTAGGACAAAAGATGTCATGCAAGTTCTTTTCCATAAGCACGTATGACTATATTCGGAATACATGTCTACATTGCATTCATGAACTGGAGCTAGTTCTGTGTCACCCTAGGTTATAACTTCTACATGATGAATTGCATCCGACGTAATTTCCCATCACCGATCCAATGCCTACGAGCTTTACCTATATTGCTAGTCACTTATTTACTTTTATGTTGCTATTATCACAAAAACTACAAAAACACTATTGTTACTTTTATTGCTGCTACCACCACTATCATATTACTATGCTACTAAACTATCTTGCTGTAGATACTAAGTTTCCAGATGTGGTTGAATTGACAACTCAACTGCTAATACTTAAGAGTATTCTTTGGCTCCCCTTGTGTCTAATCAACAAATTTGGGTTTAATACTTTACCCTCAAAAACTATTGCGATCGCCTACACTTGTGGGTTATCAAGACTATTTTCTGGCGCCGTTGCAGGGGAGCATAGCTCTATTCTTTAAGTCACTTGGGATTTATATCTGCTGATCACTATTAAGAATTTGAAGGACTCAAAAACCAAGATCTTACCCTCAACTACGAGGGGAGGTAAGGAACTGCCATCTAGCTCTGCACTTGATTCTCCTTCTGTTATGAGTAAACTTGCGACACCTGCTCCTGCTATTGAATCTGATGTCGTATGTTCTTGATGATGCTACTTCTGCTATGTATGATGGAACTACCTCTATGCCTGATACTGTGCCACTAGGTGAATTTCAAGATGAACAAATTGCTAAGGTTAGGGAGAGTGCAAATGTTGATGATATTTATGAAAGTGATGATGAAACTACTCCCAATAGATATGAATTGCCTGTTGTGCCTGAGGGTTATGTTATGGATGAAGAAACTGCTAGAGACTTTCTTGCTTGCAATGATAGATATGATATTAAGAAGTTATTAGCTAAGCTGAAAGAAAAGTCCTTGAATGCTAGAATGAAACATGACCCTGCTTTTGCTACTTCACCTATCTGTGTTACTGATAAGGATTATGAATTCTCTATTGATCCTGAGTTAATTACTTTGGTTGAATCTGATCCTTTCCATGGCTATGAGTCTAAAACTGTTGTGGCACATCTTACTAAGTTGAATGATATAGCCACCCTGTTTACCAACGATGAAAAGATTCGTTACTATTATATCCTTAAGTTATTTCCGTTCCCGTTAAAGGGTGATGCTAAGACTTGGTTTAATTCTCTTGATCCTGGTTGTGTGCGTAGTCCCCAGGATATGATGTATTACTTCTCTGCTAAATATTTTCCTGCTCATAAGAAACAAGCTGCCTTACGGGAAATATATAACTTTGCGCAAATTGAAGAAGAGAGTCTCCCACAAGCTTGGGGGAGGCTTCTCCAATTGCTTAATGCTTTGCCTGATCATCCTCTTGAGATGCATGATATACTTGATGTCTTTTATAATGGACTAACCAATGCTTCCAGAGACCACCTGGATAGTTGTGATGGTTGTGTTTTCAGGGAAAGGATAGTTGAACAAGCTGAATTACTATTGAATAATATGCTGGCCAATGAAAATAGTTGGACACTTCCTGAACCAGCCCCTAAGCCAACTCCGAAGAAAAGAGGTGTTCTATTTCTCAGTCTTGAAGATATGCAAGAGGAAAAGAAATCCATGAAAGAAAAAGGTATTAAAGCTGAAGATGTTAAGAATTTACCGCCTATTGAAGAAATACATGGTCTTGATAACACGACACAGGTAATAAAGGTAAATTCTCTTTATAGATTTGACGAAGGTGATATTCCTCGTTATAAGTCTGCTAGCCAATGCCTAGATGAGTTTGACAATTTTATTGTGAAACAAGAAAACTTCAATACTTATGTTGGTAGACAACTACAACACAGTGCTCATATGATTGAACGCTTGAGTGATTATCTGTTTAGTGCTAAAGACGAACTGAAACTCATTAGTATACACGCTTCTATGGTCACCACTCAAGTAGAACAAGTACTTAAAGCTCAGAATGATTTGATCAATTAGTTAAATAGTAAGAATAATGACTATGCTGTTAGAGTTGCTACTAGAGGTGGTAAAATGACTCAGGAACCTCTGTATCCTGAAGGCCACCCCAAGAGAATTTAGCAAGATTCTCAGAGAGCTAACTTAGATGCACCTAGTTCTTCTAAGAAGAAGAAAAAGAAAAATGATAGTACTTTGCATGCTTCTAGTGAACCTGTAGCTCACCCACCAGAGAATCCCAATGATATATCTGTTTCTGATGCTGAGACACAATCTGGTAATGAACATGAACCTAGTGATAATGTTAATGATGATGTTCATGTTAATGCTCAACCTAGCAATGATAATGATGTAGAGATTGAACCTGCTGTTGATCTTGATAACCCACAATCAAAGAATCAACGTTATGATAAAATAGACTTTGTTGCTAGGAAGCATGGTAGGGAAAGAAAACCATGGGTTCAGAAACCCATGCCTTTTCCTCCGAAACCATCCAAGAAAAAGGATGATGAGGATTTTGAGCGCTTTGCTGAAATGATTAGACCTATCTTTTTGCGTATGTATTTGACTGATGTGCTTAAAACAAATCCTTATGCCAAGTATATGAAAGACATTATTACCAACAAGAGAAAGATACCTGAAGTAGAAATTTCCACCATGCTTGCCAATTACACTTTTGATAGTGGAATGCCTAAGAAATTAGGAGATCCAGGAGTACCTACTATACCCTGCTCCATTAAGAGAAACTATGTTAGAACTGCTTTGTGTGATCCTGGAGCCGGTGTTAGTGTTATGCCTCTCTCTTTATATCGTAGACTTGACTTGAGTAAGTTGACACCTACTGAAATATCCTTGCAAATGGCTGATAAATCAATTGCTATACCTGTCGGTATTTGTGAGGATGTGCCTGTTGTGGTTGCAAATGTTACTATTCTAACAGACTTTGTTATACTTGATATTCCCGAGGATGATAATATGTCTATTATTCTTGGAAGACCTTTTCTGAATACCGCAGGGGCTGTTATTGATTGCAACAAAGGCAATGTCACTTTTCATGTCAATGGTAATGAGCATACGGTACACTTTCCGAGGAAACAACCTCAGGTTCATAGTATCAATTATATTGGAAAAACTTCAACTATCACTATTGGAGGTTTTGAGTTTCCTATTCCTACTATTAAGAAGGCATATGACATACTTATTGTTGGGGACATCCATATCCCCATTGAGGTAACATAGTGTTATTCGAAAATTCTCCGGTTTCATGTTACTCGGAAAGAGTTTATTAACAAGACCTGATCAACCTTGTTAATGGATTCCTTTTGATGAACATGGGATAGGTGAATCTAGATAGCACAAACCTTCTGTACCCTCCTTTTACTTTCTGTTAATTAGGTTAAATAAAACAAAAATAGCATTATTTGTCTGTTTCCAGACTTATCCGTGCAATAAAAAAATATCCCGAAAATAAAAGTTCTCCAAATGCCATGAAAATGAAATATGATTTTTTCTAGAATATTTAAGAAAATATGGCACTAAACACAAAGCGAGGGGAACCAGCATGTGGCCTCGAGGGCACAGGGCGCGCCCCCCTTCACAAGGCGCGCCCCCCTGCCTCGAGGGCCCCATGTGGCCCCCCTCCACTTATACTTCCACTCATACTCTTCTTCTTCCTCCCAAATAAATCCCCAGCCAGCTCAAACCAGAGTTCTAGCTCATTTTGCTACCATTTTGGATCTCCTTGCTCAAAGCACCATTCACCAAACTATTTGGGGAGATTGTTCCTTGGTATCTGACTCCTCCATTGGTCCAATTAGTTTTTGTTCTAGTGCTTTATTTGTTGCAAATTTGTGCTGCTGTGGTGACCTTGTTCTTGAGCTTGCATGTCAAATTTTATTGGTCCCAAGTAGTTCTAATGCATGACATAGCTTCTAGGCACTTATAGGAGTTGTTGCTATCAATCTTGTTGAGTTTGGTTAACTTTTATTTGTGAGTTACTACAAATTTCAGAAAATTTCAGAAAAATGTCTAGGAAAACTTCCAAGGTGGTCCTTCAAGGAAGCAAGGACCGAGGCTTGCGTTCCGCGAGCCCGACGATGAACCACCGAGGGATGCTGATGTACGGCCTTGTGAATGGCCGTCGGCTGAATTTATGAGTCAAGCGGGCATCAAAGATGAATTTTATGCATATGTGCGTTACGCTGACCTCGAGGACTTCATGCAAGATAAGTGCACTCAATACCGTAGCTTGACTGATAGCTTTGTGAGAAGGTTTAAATTTTCATCTTCACATAATTCTCACACTTTCTTGTTTGATCTATATGATAAATCTTATACCATGGACTTAGAGGATTTTAATGGGGCCTGCAAGCTCCCACAGTGGGGCAGTATGAGTGATCCTCGTAAATCTGAATTTAGAGAATTCCTAGCTAGTATTACAGTGGGGGAATCCAGGGACATTACACAAGCCACCACTGGGCGCATACATTTTCCTGCTATTCATTACTTTGCTCTCTTTATTGGTAGATGCATAAATGGTAAAGATGAAGCATGTCATATGTGTGTCCCTGATCTCAGCATTCTCAGGATTGTTGTACTAGGTGATAGGCAATATAACTTAGGAGCAATTGTTGGACGTAGACTACACCATAATGGTTCGAATGGAGATTTATTTGGTGGGATCTATGCAACTCGCATAGCCCGCTATCTTGGTGTGTCTGTGCATCCGTATGATAACCCCTTACCCCTACTGTTTATTTAGACTGTAATGCTATGGCTAGTCACCGGTTTATAGAGTGGGATAATCAAACTCTCAAATATCGACTAATCTTTAACCGACAAGATGCCATCCCTATTGTTCTTCCTGCCCCTACTTTGTTTAACTTTCAGGAAAAAGGAAGACACACTATAACTATGGAGGAGGAAAATGCCTATTATAACATTACGGAGGCAAACCGCCATCGAGCTGCAGCTCAGCAGGCAGCATCTGCTGCATCTCAGTACGACCCCAACTACAACTTTGGATATCCGTCAGGCCAGTACTGGCCATAGACCAACTTAGGCCAAAAGCCTAAGCTTGGGGGAGTACGTGTTTCTCACCGACTTACTTTCATGTTCACACTTATTCTAGTTGTCGATGCTCACACTCTTTCACTGTACCATCCATGCTTAGTTTAATTTTCTTTTTCTTGGTCTTTTTCTGGTGTCCTAGAAAAATCCAGAAAAACAAAAAATATTAGTTCTAGCTTCTAGCTAGTTTACTTTCCTTGCTTGTAGTAGTAACTAAAAATGAAAACACAAAAATATTTCCCGTTCTTCTTTTGCTTGTTGGGAGCTTTCCCGTGTAAATAGTTTCTTTTCTTTTCTTTAGGGGTTAAGAGTAGAAGACCATGATTAAAATGCTTAGTGGCTCTCATATGCTTTGTTGTTGATTTAATCTTGAGACATATTACCTTGTCTTCTCTCTTGTATCAAATGTCTGTAGATTCCAGCTTAGTCCAATGCATGTGCACTATTATTATTTTCCACACCGTTCGGTCGTGCGAGTGAAAGGAAATAAGGATGATATATGATGAACTAATTGAGATGAGAAAAGCTGGTATGAACTCGACCTCTCCTGTTTTTGTAAATATGATTGCTCGTCATTCTTGATTCAGCTTGTTATGAATGAAACATGTTTGCAATAACAATTAGAGATCATAGCTGCTTATGCCATGCTTAATTAACAGAGAGTTTATAATGGTCTATCTGGCGTTCCAACATGGTATTAAAATGGTTGTGATGTGGTATGATGGGTGGTATCCTCCTCTGAACGATTTAAGTGACTTGACTTGGCACATGTTCACGCATGTAGTTCAAACAAATCAACATAGCCTTCATGATATTTATGGTCATGATGATTTATATCCTACTCATGCTAGCATTCATTGTTGATTAATTTTAATGCATGTTCATGACCATTGTTGCTCTCTAGCTGGTCACTTCCCAGTCTCCTTCTAGCCTTCACATGTATTAAGCGGGAATACTGTTTGTGCATCCAGTTCCATAAACCCCAAAGTTATTCCATATGAGTCCACGATACCTTCCTATATGCGGTATTTACCTGCCGTTCCAAGTAAATTTGCATGTGCCAAACTCTAAACCTTCAAATGAAATTCTGTTTTGTATGCTCGAACAGCTCATGTATCAACTAGGGTTGTCTATATCTTCCATGTTAGGTGGGTTATTCTCACGATGAGTGGACTCCGCTCATCATTCACGAGAAAATGGCTGGTAACCGGGATGCCCAGTCCCATGCTTAAAATCAAAATAATTAAACAAAACTCCCCCAGGGCTGTTGCTTGTTTCGACGGTAACCCGTGGATTCGGCTGGCCGTAGAGTGTGCTTGTTGGTGGTTGGGGGAATATAAACTTTTACCATTCTGTTCGGGAACCGCCTATAATGTGCGTACCATGGAAGATATCGAGATTCTTGGTTGTTATGTTGACAATGAAACTATACCGCTCAAAATGTTATGCAATCTCTATTTTAAAATCGAGCTCTGGCACCTCTACAAATCCCTGCTTCCCTCTGCGAAGGGCCTATCTATTTACTTTTATGCAGAGTCATCATCCTCTTATCAAAGAGCACCAATAGGAGAGCACCTCTGTGGTTGCATGTATTACTATTAATTTGCATTGAGTATGATCATGAATGGATCTCTTTTACCATGAATTACAATGTCTAGTCAGTCCTTGATCTTTAAAGGTGCTCTGCATTTATGTTTTGCGGTCTCAGAAATGGCTAGCGAGATACCATCCTGTTATATCATATCATGATTGTTTTGAGAAGTGTTGTCATCTGAGGTTTATTATTATTGCTCGCTAGTTGATTATGCCATTGATGTGACTAGTCTTGAGACCTGAAAGTTATTGTGAATGTGGTTACTTCATGATCTTGTTGAAAACCTGAATGCTAGCTTACATGTTTACAAAACAAGAGCAAACAGAGTTTGTCAAAGTTTTTCTTTATCACTTTCAGTTTATCAACTGAATTGCTTGAGGACAAGAAAAGGTTCAAGCTTGGGGGAGTTGATACATCTCCAACGTATCTACTTTTCCAAACACTTTTGCCCTTGTTTTGGACTCTAACTTGCATGATTTGAATGGAACTAACCCGGACTGATGTTGTTTTCAGCAGAACTGCCATGGTGTTGTTTTTGTGCAGAAATAAAAAGTTCTAGGAATCGCCTGAAAATCAACAGAGATTTATTTCAGAACATATAAAAAAATACCTGTCAGAAGATCCACACCTGGGGGCCCACGGGCTGTCCTCGAGGGTGGGGGGCGCGCCCCCTTTCCCAGGGCGTGCCCCCCGATGCCCCACCGACGTATCCCCAGGTCATATATATTCTGTTTCGTGGAGAAAAAAAATCAAGGAGAAAGAATTATCACGTTTTACGAGACGAAGCCACCGCCAAGCCCTAATCTCTCTCGGGAGGGCTGATCTGGAGTCCGTCCGGGGCTCCGGAGAGTGGAGATCGTCGCCATCGTCATCATCAACCTTCCTCCAACACCAATTCCATGATGCTCATTGCCGTGTGTGAGTAATTCCATCGTAGGCTTGCTGGACGGTGATGGGTTGGATGGGATCTATCATGTAATCGAGTTAGTTTTGTTAGGGTTTGATCCCTAGTATCCACTATGTTCTGAGATAGATGTTGCTTTGACTTTGCTATGCTTAATGCTTGTCACTAGGGCCCGAGTGCCATGATTTCTGATCTGAACCTATTATGTTTCCATGAATATATTTGTGTTCTTGATCGTATCTTGCAAGTCTATAGTCACCTACTATGTGTTATGATCCGGCAACCCCGAAGTGACAATAATCAGGACCACTCCCGGTGATGACCGTAGTTTGAGGAGTCCATGTATTAACTATGTGCTAATGCTTTGGTCCAGTACTCTATTAAAAGGAGGCCTTAATATTCCTTAGTTTCCAATAGGACCCCGCTGCCACGGGAGGGTAGGACAAAAGATGTCATGCAAGTTATTTTCCATAAGCACGTATGACTATATTCGGAATACATGCCTACATTGCATTGATGAACTGGAGCTAGTTCTGTGTCACCCTAGTTTATAACTTCTACATGATGAATTGCATCCGATGTAATTTCCCATCACCGATCCAATGCCTACGAGCTTTACCTATATTGCTAGTCACTTATTTACTTTTCCGTTGCTATTATCACAAAAACTACAAAAACACTATCGTTACTTTTATTGATGCTACCACCATTATCATATTACTGTGCTACTAAACTATCTTGCTGCAGATACTAAGTTTCCAAGTGTGGTTGAATTGACAACTCAACTTCTAATACTTAAGAGTATTCTTTGGCTCCACTTGTGTCGAATCAACAAATTTGGGTTTAATACTTTACCCTCGAAAACTGTTGCGATCCCCTACACTTGTGGGTTATCACTCATGCTAGTGGGTTGCAACTATTTACTGCGGCAATGACAGGTTTCAACTATTTACTGCGGCAATGACAGGTCATGTAGAGGAAAGGGGTTCAACTACCGCGGTAGGTTAAATGTTGAAGCGTTGTTATCCTAATGCAGTAAAAGAGAGCAAGAGCGAGAGAGTGGGATTGTATCGGAATGCTCAATGGGGTTTTGCTTGCCTGGCACTTCTGAAGATAGTAATACTCTTCATCGGTGTCATCGAACTCATCGTCGGAGCTACGTCCACTGAGAGGGAACAAAACCGGAAAACAGAGAAAGGACACAATCAATGCAATGTGACAATATGATGCATGATCATGACATGGCAATATGCTGTTGATTGAGTTAATGCAACTAGCAGCCATATTAAATGAAGTTGGTTTGAACCAAAGGTTCAAATTCAAACTACATATGTTAATATTCAAATGGCATTTAATTGATTTGACCTGATCAGTAGGCATAAGTTGCTCAAACATGCTTGATAATGCCTTAAACAGATTCCTTGAATTTTTCTAATCATTTTTCATATATAATTTATTTTCATTGGAGTTATAGATTATTTTCTGTGATTTTTCGAAGTTTTGGATATTTTCTAAAATAAAAAAATCATTTCTAATTTATTTAAAATCTCAGAAAATATTTACTGCGTCAGCATGACGTCTGTGTGACGTTAGCAAGTCAACAGGGCGGCCAGGGTCAAATCTGACCAGTGGGTCCCACTGGTCAGTCTCTCAGGGCTAACCAAAAAAAGTTACAAAACTAAACTAGAGGTTAACAGGGCCTGGGCCCCACGTGTTAGTAACCCATCTAATTAACTAACTTAGTTAACACTAATTAATCCTAAGCCTAGCTAAACAAGTTCTGGGCCCACAAGTCAATGACCCAGAGGGGGTCAAAACAGGGTCAACCCGGGTCAAACTCGCCGGAGCTGACCCGCGGGCGTCGCCGGACGACGGAGGGCATCGGAAATGCTCCTCCGGCGACCAAATCGAAGGCTGAGAGGCTCTATGTGGACCTGGGACTCGCCCGCATCAATCTGGGCAAGCGGCAAGGGTTGAGGTGGCCGGAGCTCGCGGCGGCGGCCAGAACACGGGCTCGACCGGCGCTATGCTACGGTGAACAAGAGGGCGAGGGAGTGGGTGCGTTAGGCTCCTGGGGGCTTCGGGAGCACGATGACGCGCTCCGTTGTGAGCTCGTGCGGCTGTGGCTACGACTACTCCATGGCCGGCGGCGAGAAGCTCTCGGCCGCGGGAGGAAACGGAGCTAGGGTGCAAGCGCGAGCACGAGAGAAGAGGGGAAAGGAAGAGGTGCTCACGGTGAGTACAGTGGTGGCCTCGACGAGCTTGGGGAAGCACGGGAGCAGGCACACGGTCGCCGGCGATCTCGGTGGCCGAGGGAGGAAGACGAGCTTGAAGACGGTGCGTCGGGGCTTCTGGCGATGCGTGGCTCGATGAGGAGGTCGACGACGAGGAGGCGGAGCTCCTTGGCGCGTCGGTGAGGTGTAGGGTGGCCGGTGGCCATGGCTACGACGAGCGGCGGCGACGGTAGCGTTCGGCCATGGCGTCGGGAGGGCGAGGGAGAGGCGAGGGTGAGGAATGGAGCGGGCGGCGCGATCGGGACGGCATCAAGGGATTCATCCACGCGTCCAGGGCCTCGATGCTAAGCAGGAGGTGGCGTGCGGTGGCCATGCGTGCGTCGGGCACGCGCCGTGCATCCGACTGGCAGGAGGAAGAAGACCTCCCTGCTCCTGGTGGGCTGGGCCGGCCAGATGGGCTGCAAGGTGAGCGCTAGGTAAGTTCTACCTCTCTCTTTATTTCTGTTTTCTATTTTCTGTACTTGTGTTGCTTTATCAAAAAATAGCTAGGCTTTTTTTTTCAAAAATCACCAAACTGCTCATGCCCAACAAGATGGGTAGCGCGACATGTAACGATAGCATCGAGACAACTAAGCATGGCAATGGTAGTAAAGGTATCCAAGGGTATGATCATCTTGCCTGGGATTCCGCAAGGGAGAAGAACAAGATCCATGAAGTAGACGGAGCAACATAGTCGAGCGAATCCTCACAAATCCGGAATGAAACGAAGCTAACAAGAGAAGCAACCGGAAAGAAGCAAACAACACGGTAAACACACATATCATAAACATGGCATACGATGCACATCCAAGTATGATGCATGTCCGGTTTAATTATGCATGGCATGGCGAAGTGCACAAACAATACTACAAGTTAAGTGGAGCTCAATATGCAACGAGTTGCATATTGACGAAACACCACATTTTAATTCTTTAATTGACTCTCGTTTATTTACAAGACAAGATTAAATGTTTATAACATAGCAAGAGGTGAAGCATAATAAAAC
The DNA here is from genome assembly GCA_902687465.1 of Secale cereale. Taxonomy (NCBI): domain Eukaryota; kingdom Viridiplantae; phylum Streptophyta; class Magnoliopsida; order Poales; family Poaceae; genus Secale; species Secale cereale. The sequence goes on from LR738713.1 coordinate 299,570,784, forward strand.
TACACTATCTAGACATTTTAAATGAGGCCGGAAATAACAACAACAATTCCGGAAAAACCCCATGAGCATGTTTAGTAATTATAAGCAAACAACAATTCACACATTTTAATGTTGTTAACATGATGCGGATGACATGAACAAGTTTATGCAATTTTATTAAAAGTTGACAAGAAAATGATATGAAGCAGTTGTCCTCGTGGTGGAAGGAAAAAGGTGCCACGGCAACAATTCCGAAAATGATGCCACGGCAACATATCAGTTCCGGTAACTCATTGAGAGTCCGGTGCAAAAGGAAAGATGGCGTGAGCGAGTCAAACGAGATGAAAGGTGGGGCGATCCCGTCACCGGGTTCCCACGAGTCGGTGACGAGGCAACCGAGGAACATGACAAAAGGACGAAACGGGCACGGTGCTCACTAGGGAAGAAACATCTCATACAACACATGCATGTCACGGGTCATCGTCTCGGGGTTATACCTTCGAAACATCGTTTCGGAGGGGCTCGAGATCGTAGAGGGACGTAGAGGAAGTAGTTGTTCTCGTTCGTAGTCGTACACGGGGCGACGGTAGTCGTTCACGTAGGCCTTTTCGTTTCCGAAGAGGTACTTGATGGTTTCGAGTGCTCCGGGCGTCGCGGTACTTGGCGCTTCAAAACATTCATCGTGGTACTTGCCGTAGGGGTACTTGTTGCGTCGAAGTTGACGTCGGGGTACACGTTTTATGTAGTGGTACTTGGTGCGTCTCCGAGAAGGTAGTTGTTCACGTTCGCGTCTTGGTTCTCGGTCGTCGTGCACGTTCCGTTTCGGAGAGGGAAGTAGTGGTACTTGACGCATCGATGAACTTGACGAAAATCTGCTGGACCAAAACAACAACACGAGGCCGACGAAGAAGCACAGCAGCAGCAGGCTTAGCGCGCCGGTGGAGGGACTGCTCGAGGGAGCTCCTCCCCTCGGCGAGGTGGCGGCTCGGCGCACTGGACGAGCGGATCTGGCCGGCCCGCGCATAGGAGATGGCGAGGCGGCAGGCTGAGGCCCTGGCGATGGAGGTGCTGCAGCTCCTGGAGAGGAGGGGCGCGGTCGAGCTGGAGAAGGGAGGCCGCAGGCCGCGCTGGAGGACGGGTCAGGCCCCGTCCAAGGCGGCTGGAGGGGAAGGGCCTGAGGGCCGGCGATGCATAGGCGCGATGGAGGAAGGCGCTCGGGGCCGCGGCACTCTGCTGGTCGAGGGAGGAAGCGGGGCTCGAGGCGGCCGGCTCGCGGGGCGCCAAGGGGCGAGGCGGAGGGAGGCGGCTGAGGCGCGCCGGGACTCGCCTGGAGATGGAGAGGAGGGGCACTCGAGGCCGTGAGGCTGGAGGGGCGGGATCGAGCGTTGGGGCTCGGTAGTCCTGGCTCGAAGGGAGGAGAAGGAGGGGTCAATCCTAGCGGCGCTGAGGGAAGAGGGTCGAGGGGAAAAGGATCGGGAGATGGGGCGAGCGAAAACGAGCGAGTGACGGCGGTCGAGCGAGGGGAAACGGGAGATGCGTCGGGCTAGGGTTTCGGAATCGGTCGGCTTGGAGATGGGCCAAAGGAGGCCGGCTGGGCCTTGGCTAGGTGGGAAGGCCGGCTGGGAGGAGATGGACTGGAGGCTGGGAAGGCTGCTGGGCTTCTCTCTATACCCTCTACCAATTTAAAAAAAAACAGAGAAGCAAAAAAAATATTTATTTGGAAGAGCCAAATAAATAGGAAAAGAACTAACAACTGACATGTGGCTACTTTGATATATCAAAGCTCCACACTAAAGGACGAATATTTGAAGAAGATGGAGGATTTATGAGATTTAAAAAATAAGAGGGAATTAAGATGCAAGTTTGTTATGGTGAGTTCCATAATAATGGAATAATTAAATATAGCTCTCTAAATATTGAGAGGCTTGGTATAGGTTATAAAGAGAATTCACCCTGTGAATATCCCTTGATTTAAATGGACCGAAGGTCCACATAATTTATTTAGGTTGAGATGCAAAATAAATATGACATGATGGCATGATGACATGATGCAAAGCAAAAATAAATAACACAAGCACAAAAGAAACACACGGGAGAACCCGGAACATCTGGAATCTCTGGAATCTTCTGGGACGTTGGTCTTCGGCCGTCACAACTCTCCCACACTAACAGAGGATCTCGACCCAAGATCCTAGAGATGGCACCGGATAAAAATGGAAAAGGAAGAGGTAAAACAAAGTTGCTTCTTTGATAGACGAGTGAAACCAAAGAACCTTGAGAGGTTGAACAATCTTGAAAGAAAGAATACAACGGAGATGAACGAAGATGAAAACACTCCGGTAAAGGAGGAACAAGGAACATTACGAGAACCTTGCAGGTTGAAAGACGTGAAACAGAGCTCGCGGATGGCAAAAGAATATGAAACTGCAACGGTATAGCCAAGGAATAAGAATGACAGAATTCGGACAGCACTCCGTCTGAAAATGGAAGGAATTGAACATGAACTTGCCAAGTCGGGATGATACTTGAAGAAAACAACAACACATAGCCTCCGGAACAATTGAAAGAAAGGCACAAGGGTAAGAAGGATTCAGATAGCACTCCGGTTAAAAAGATAGGCAAAACTTGATGAGATGAGAGAATTAGAATGGAGGTCACAACACTCCGGTTAAATAGACAAGCAATGGAGAATATGATCTTGATAAAAACGAGATGATGGTCAAAGAGAGCAATAACACAAAGCCTCTGAAACGAAAGAATAGATGCAAGATCGTTGGGAAGAAAGAACGGAGAAGAAAATGACAACTTCTTTCAAAATTGAATTTGAAAGAGCATCCTTACGAAGAAGGGTTGAACAGAGTTGTTGGAATTCAACAACGAAAAGAATAAGCTTGATGTGGGCTTATGGAAAACATTTCAAAATTATGAGGTGACAACCAGCCACTAACAGAAACGAATTGCTTGGATTGAGATCAACAAGGAGACGATAAACTTATTTCACCGGAATGATAATGAAGAATTTGGGTCATTTATAAGCACCATAATAGCAACAATCCTTAGGGAAAGCTTTTAGGTGAAATACAACCCAAGATAACTCCAATGAATAAATTGAAAGGATGGAAAGATTTCCTGAACAAAGAAAATGATGGGTTTAAATATCCCATTCCTGACAACTTGTGAATCATTAAACATGAAGGAAAATTGTCAAAAATGACATAACACCATCTGAAAAGATAAGGTAGAAAGGATTGCAATTGGAAAGCATGATGAAGAATGCTTGAGCTCCAACAAGAATGTTGATGAAGACTTCAAGGATGAATTAAATGATGATGAACCACCATGAGAACTCCGGTAATGAAAGCATGAGAAGTGGAAGATGAAAAGAATAAGATTCAAGGCCTGCGATGAATTAGATGGAGCTTGAAATGATATAATTGAAATAACTTGGAGCTCCGGAAAACAAGATGAACAACTTAGAACCGAGAATATGATATGATGAACAAGCTCCGAAGGAAGGGATTAGTCACTTCGGGAAATAAGAATAAGATTTATTGTATGCTTATCCTTCACCAAATTAAATTGATGACAAGCAATGGATTTGGCATACTACTTATTCTCGTTGGAAACAATTAAAGAGAGATCTCGCACAAACTTGGATAAATCTTCAACGAACCACCGGTAGGATTATGAAAAGAACGAGTGAATTAAAACGATAACAATGGAAGGGTAATCTTGAAAGAACCACCGTAAAAATATAGAGACGAACGAAGAGACATCAATGAAGAATATTTGGAGGACGAAGTTGAAAACTGAGAACGAAGAAATCTTCTGAAATGATGGCCTTCAGAGGAACACAAAGAAAAGAAAACATGAAATGCTTCGGATGGGTAAGAAAAGATTTCTCATGATCGAAACACTTATGAGGATGGCATGAAGCTAGAACCACGAATCTTCAAGAAGACGGGCCAAGATTTAAGAGAAACACCTCTCCGGTCTTCAAATCCGAGAAGACGATGAGAATTGCCATGAAGAATTGTTGAGCGCTCCGGAATGAAGAATTAAAAAGGTTGAACCAATGATGAAATGAATTGAATGCGATCTTGGAGAAGGACTGTAACTGACGGAAATCATTCTTACATCACACTTTGAAAAGAATTCTCCGGAAAAAGAAGAGTCAGGTAAGATCCTGGGAAAAGACCTGTGGGTTAGGGCCCACTCAAAGAAATCACCGTTGAAAAAGATTGCTTAATAGATATTGCACCAGTTGAATTAAATGGCTTGAATAAGATAACAATGCTCAAAATAATTTGAACGGATTAAGAATGGAATTATGAATCTTCTGAGATATCTTCTACACTCCGGATATGAATAAAGAGATGTGAAGAAATAAGAGAGCCTTCGGATAAGAAATTTCAACATGTGAAAACATGTGAAACAAAAAGTAAGATATATGATCAACACCGAAGCTTGAATTACATCCACCGGCAGAATTTGAGAACAAAAGAATGATGAACTTGAAGCTCTTGAGCATCTTCACGATAAATCACCGGATAAGAACATTGATGGAAAAGAATGAAGAAACATCACATGAATAAAATGGATATTTCATTTGAAAATTCCAGCTCCATAAAGAAAAAGGGGGGAGGGTGGGGAAAAACAAAGACGACTTGGGATGAATGAAATAGACAAATCGTCAGATTTCTCAACGGCGTCCGTATGGAATAACTTGAAGAGAAGTCACACCGGTTGAAAAAGGATTAACATGAAAATCTCGATGGTCAAGAAGAATTAGCACTCTCATAGGAATATGAGAACATCGATTAGGAAAGGTATGGAATCAACATTTGACATCGAAGCAACTCGAATACCAGAATCAAAACAAAAACAACGGATAGATATGTTTATGAAGAAGATTATGTTGCAACATATCAATCCGAACAGAGAATTGAACGAATGAATTCCGCAGGTACATCAAATTGACGAGAAGCCACTTGGAAGAACAAAAGGTAAACAAAACAACAAGGAGCAGATAGAACAAATACAAGATAGAAGCTTCGTTCGACATCTTTATGCTGAAAGCTCATGGATCGTGTTACAAAAGGGTTTTGCAATCCCCGGATCAGCATAGCCAAGGACCCTTTAAGATGCAACTCCCGATCGGAACAAGCCCATAAAACCACTTCACTCAATGTAGAACCCCGAACTTCATATCATGCACTCGTTGGAAGAATGACTAGAACTACTAGATGAACCCACCTATTAATTTCCGAAAGTTTCCAGTTATGCAATCAGATGTTCGGGATACAGGGGAAGCACCGCGCACTCAACTCTAATCCTACATCCAGCTGTATCCATCCTTCAACACATAACCAGTTATTTCCGGAAACCATTTACCTCGGACCTTCGAAACGTATCCACTATACAAGCTATGGCAATACTCCCGAACTACCTCCCCAGTACTGGGTGTTGTCGGGGTTATCTTGCCACTAACCGCATAGGAGAGTTTTCGATGTCGGCCGTCTTAAGTATTCTAGAACCGCTGCGATATATTTGTGACGACAACACCTCGGAGCTCAACTCCCCGGGACACTGCCACAACCCCTAATGACAGGAGGCATCGAGAACAATGTTCTCGTCACAAAGACATCGGAACAATCCAAACAATACTCGCGAGATCCTAAAAAAAATTGTGCAATTTTTGAGAGTAGAAGAAACAAGAGTAATCGTCAGGAGTCCTCACCAGAGTGAAAGAGATGAGAAGCAAAAGAAATCCTACTCTCCGATATATATATAGGACTCAAAACATTTTCAAGTGTGTGCCTAGACTCAACCGTCAACGATTCGATCAATCAGTGGGGGCTTCTAGGTCGGAGAAGGCTCTGAATACCAACTTGTAATGCCCAGGATGGGACTATACCTCCTACGTGTCGAGGCACGACTTAAAGGTATAAGCCCATTCTGGAATGATCTCAAGTTTGGTATCTTTGCACGACTCATGTAAAAGAGGGATGAAACTGCAAAATGAAATAGTTCGCTTACAATCGCCACTTCACACAATACAATACATAAGCAATTCATCATTCAAAACATATGAACCCGACTACGGGCGAAGATCCAAAAGAAAGATACCAAAACAACATAAAGCCACAGGTCTAGATCGAATCCTAGTAGAAACCACTACTGATCGTCGAAACGTCACAAGCATACGGCCACTCTCTTCATCGAGCTCCCAGTGAAGTACTTGAACCAGCTTCTGCATCATTCTCAGCTGAACCTGCATCTGGTGTTGTAGTAACTGTGAGCCACGAGGACTCAGCAATCCCATAACCATGGGTAACAAGACTAGCAAAGCTTGCGGGTAGGAAGAGGTAAGGTGGTGAGGTTGCAGCAGCTGCTAAGCATCATATGGTGGCTAACTTACGAGTACCAGAATAAGATGAGCATCTACGCAAATGGTCGCAAAAGTAGTGATCGCTAAAGATCCTAAACTACATACGAATCAAACATAACCCCACCGTGTTCTCTTCTCAAAGTGAAAAGAGACAGTCACGGTTACTCACACAGTTGTGTGTTTTACTTCGGATCCTCTGTCAAGTTTTCTACAACCGGACATTAACAAATTCCAATCTGCCACATAACCGCGGGCACGGCTTTCGAAAGATCATAACCTTGCAGGGGTGTCCCAACATAGCCCATCACAAGCTCTCACGATTAGCTGAAGTGATAAATATAATATCATCACCCCTTATCTTAGGGAAATCCGATCAGGCTCGGCTTCCCGGTAGCACAAGACATTTCGACAATGGTAAAACAAGTCCAGCAAGACCTCCCGGCGTGCCGACACCCTAATGGTAGCCGCGCGCATCTCGTCTCAGGCCACGTCCGGATGAGCGCTACGTACAGTAACCGAAGACCCCAGATAACTGGGTGGTACCGCAAGTGGCTCTAGTTTGGGACCAACACCATCAACACTGGCCCCCCCTGTTATGTAGAATTAAGAACCCGAGGGTGTGACCCCCTATGCAAATTTAATTAATTAATTAAGTTGTTATTATGAGCAAATTAAAACCAATGTTGGGCCATGCTGGAGGATTTTTATTCAAAGTCGAACTGTCAAGGGGTCCCCATCCACCCATCGTGTAAGGAACGCAAAATCAAGGAACATAATGCCGGTTTATCGGCGCCTAAGGTGGCATGAGTGGAACAAAACACCGAGCAAAAGGCCAAGCCTTCCACCCATGCCCAGTATATAGGTGTGTTAATAATAATTATAGATATTGTGATATAACAACAGCAAGTTCCCTCCTGGAACGAACTTCATCTTCACCTGCAACTAACAAATCTATAAGAGGGGCTGAGCAAGCGGGTAACATAGCCAAACAGTGGTTTTGCTAGGAAGGTTTCAAGGTTAGAGGTTTCATGGCAACAAAGAGAGGCTGACATAAAAGATGGGTAGCGCGACATGTAATGATAGCATCGAGACAACTAAGCATGGCAATGGTAGTAAAGGTATCCAAGGGTATGATCATCTTGCCTGGGATTCCGCAAGGGAGAAGAACAAGATCCATGAAGTAGATGGAGCAACATAGTCGAGCGAATCCTCACAAATCCGGAATGAAACGAAGCTAACAAGAGAAGCAACCGGAAAGAAGCAAACAACACGGTAAACACACATATCATAAACATGGCATACGATGCACATCCAAGTATGATGCATGTCCGGTTTAATTATGCATGGCATGGCAAAGTGCACAAACAATACTACAAGCTAAGTGGAGCTCAATATGCAACGAGTTGCATATTGACAAAACACCACATTTTAATTCTTTAATTGACTCTTGTTTATTTACAAGACAAGATTAAATGTTTTTAACATAGCAAGAGGTGAAGCATAATAAAACTACACTATCTAGACATTTTAAATGAGGCCGGAAATAACAACAACAATTCCGGAAAAACCCCATGAGCATGTTTAGTAATTATAAGCAAACACCAATTCACACATTTTAATGTTGTTAACATGATGCGGATGACATGAACAAGTTTATGCAATTTTATTAAAAGTTGACAAGAAGATGATATGAAGCAATTGTCCCCTTGGTGGAAGGAAAAAGGTGCCACGACAACAATTCCGAAAATGATGCCACGGCAACATATCGGTTCCGGTAACTCGTTGAGAGTCCGGTGCAAAAGGAAAGATGGCGTGAGCGAGTCAAACGAGATTAAAGGTGGGGTGATCCCGTCACCGGGTTCCCACGAGTCGGCGACGAGGCAACCGAGGAACATGACAAAAGGACGAAACGGGCACGGTGCTCACTAGGGAAGAAACATCTCATACAACACATGCATGTCACGGGTCATCGTCTCGGGGTTATACCTTCGAAACATCATTTCGGAGGGGCTCGAGATCGTAGAGGGACGTAGAGGAAGTAGCTGTTCTCGTTCGTAGTCGTACACGGGGCGACGGTAGTCATTCACGTAGGCGTTTTCGTTTCCGAAGAGGTACTTGATGGTTTCGAGTGCTCCGGGCGTCGCGGTACTTGGCGCTTCAAAACATTCGTCGTGGTACTTGCCATAGGGGTACTTGTCGCGTCGAAGTTGACGTCGGGGTACACGTTTTATGTAGTGGTACTTGGTGCGTCTCCGAGAAGGTAGTTGTTCACGTTCGCGTCTTGGTTCTCGGTCATCGTGCACGTTCCGTTTCGGAGAGGGAAGTAGTGGTACTTGACGTGTCGATGAACTTGACAAAAATCTGCTGGACCAAAACAACAACACGAGGCCGACGAAGAAGCACAGCAGTAGCAGGCTTAGCGCGCCGGTGGAGGGACTGCTCGAGGGAGCTCCTCCCCTCGGCGAGGTGGCGGCTCGGCGCACTGGACGAGCGGATCTGGCCGGCCCGTGCACAGGAGATGGCGAGGCGGCGGGCTGAGGCCCTGGCGATGGAGGTGTTGCAGCTCCTGGAGAGGAGGGGCGCGGTCGAGCTGGAGAAGGGAGGCCGCAGGCCGCGCTGGAGGACGGGTCCGGCCCCGTCCAAGGCGGCTGGAGGGGAAGGGCCTGAGGGCCGGCGATGCGCAGGCGCGATGGAGGAAGGCGCTCGAGGCCGCGGCACTCTGCTGGTCGAGGGAGGAAGCGGGGCTCGAGGCTGCCGGCTCGCGGGGCGCCAAGGGGCGAGGCGCAGGGAGGCGGCTGAGGCGCGCCGGGACTCGCCTGGAGATGGAGAGGAGGGGCGCTCGAGGCCGCGAGGCAGGAGGGGCGGGATCGAGCGCTGGGGCTCGGTAGTCCTGGCTCAAAGGGAGGAGAAGGAGGGGTCAAGCCTAGCGGCGCTGAGGGAAGAGGGTCGAGGGGAAAAGGATCGGGAGATGGGGCGAGCGAAAACGAGCGAGTGACGCCGGTCGAGCGAGGGGAAACGGGAGATGCGTTGGGCTAGGGTTTCGGTATCGGTCGGCCTGGAGATGGGCCAAAGGAGGCCGGCTGGGCCTTGGCCAGGTGGGAAGGCCGGCTGGGAGGAGATGGACTGGAGGCTGGGAAGGCTGCTGGGCTTCTCTCTATACCCTCTACCAATTTAAAAAAAAACAGAGAAGCAAAAAAAAATTATTTGGAAGAGCCAAATAAATAGGAAAAGAACTAACAACTGACATGTGGCTACTTTGATATATCAAAGCTCCACACTAAAGGACGAATATTTGAAGAAGATGGAGGATTTAAAATATTTAAAAAATAAGAGGGAATTAAGATGCAAGTTTGTTATGGTGAGTTCCATAATAATGGAATAATTAAATATAGCTCTCTAAATATTGAGAGGCTTAGTATAGGTTATAAAGAGAATTCACCCTATGAATATCCCTCGATTTAAATGGACCGAAGGTCCACACAATTTATTTAGGTTGAGATGCAAAATAAATATGACATGATGGCATGATGACATGATGCAAAGCAAAAATAAATAACACAAGCACAAAAGAAACACACGGGAGAACCCGGAACATCTGGAATCTCTGGAATCTTCTGGGACGTCGGTCTTCGGCCGTCACAAGATGGGCTGCGAGGTGAGCGCTAGGTAAGTTCTACCTCTCTCTTTATTTCTGATTTCTATTTTCTGTACTTGTGTTGCTTTATTAAATAATAGCTAGGCTTTTTTTTCAAAAATCACCAAACTGCTCATGCCCACTGTTTAGGATACAAACAACATGGAACATTTCAGTGTAGGATTATTTGGACATTTAAAATAATTAGTAGCATTTAAATGCCCAAATGCAAATACTTTATGATTTAATTCAAAAATCCAAAATGGCTCCAAAAATTATGAAACCATTTTTGGCAGAGGTTTTAGCCAAGACCAAAAATGATGAACATTTTGTGAAGGGCATTCTAGGTACATTGAAAAGTATTTTAAGTAAACCCTTGTTGAGTTTATTTGGTGTTAGGGTTTAATCAATCCCCATTTCAACTTTCTGAAAACTTAAACATGATGCAAGCAAGGTGCACACACTAGGCAGTACCAGAAGCTAGGGATGTGACACATAAAGAACATTACATTGCTTACCTCAAAGCATGTTAACATGCTGTTGAAAACTTCATTCAGTCCGCCTTTGACGGACTGAATCTTCTTCATCACCGCACCCATTACGGTGCGGTGCTCCTCAATGACAGAAGCACTTTGCAGTGCTCCCTCCGTATGGTCTGGCGCCTTCGGATTGACTCCGGGCACCGTTGTATCCACCCCCTCCTAGGGGGGTCTGGTCTTCGGACCCCGGAGCCGCACTAGGCTCTGGGTCAGTATTCGAGTGGGCCCCGGATTGTTTGGGCCCCCCGTCTTCGGTCTCCATGGGGATTGTTTCCGCATGGTCAGTGTCGTCCAAGGTGTTACCCTCGATCGCCCTGTCACTTACCCTGCCCCCATCTCCTTGAGCAGAAGACACCCGCTGGGAGGACACTTCGGCGTCCCCGCCGATCACGGGCGATGGAGCTCGGACCAGCAGGTCACTCTCCGTCTCTGCGGGCGCTAGAGACTACCCCCTCCGATAAGGAGGCGTCGGGGTGTCCTCAGGGAGGGTTGTAGGTCAGCAGGTGAGAAATGCTAAATAAATATCAAAACGCTAAAAAAATAAGGTGCAGCAATTGGTATATCCAGACAAACTTACGTTTCGATCGGGGGCTTCTTCCTGGGCTTCACCACAAAGCTCTATTCGGATGATGAGTCCGAACGAGTAGAGAGGTTTAGCCTCCTCCTGGGTGTGGCCATGCCCGCGTCAACGGCGGCCCCCCTCTTCGTCCCCCTGGCTTGTGCAGGGGCTCCTCCTCTTCTTCTTATTTGTCATCCTCCTCCTCTTCGAAGGAGAGGATGTTGATCTTCTTGGACTTCTCGTCCACGGGGCGGGGGCCGTCTTCGGCCTCCTTGCCCTTCTTCTTGGGCTTCTTAACCGGCTCCTTGTACGGCGCTGGGACCAGCATTGCCGTCAGTTGATGTGATTCTAGGTCTTCGGGCAGAGGCGCCAGACACTTCATCCGGATAGCCTTCTTCATCCAGCCCTGTATATCACGCAAAAACTCCAATTCCTGTTATCGTTAAATAAGAAAGGGGACATATGTTCGGCGGAGTTTTCTATTACCTCTGGGGCGGAGAACGTGGTACTATAGCCCGCGTCCTCAGTTTCCTTCGGCCACTCCTTCTGGCTCTTGAAGAAATGCTTCCAGATCTCTTTGTGTGTAAAGCCAAAGAGATGCTTCAGAGGCCGATCTCCTGCCGGATCGAACTCCCATAGGGAGGAGTCCCGGCTTTGGCCACGAAGGACAAGCCGGGCCGGCATTACCTGGACCACGGTCGAGAGCTGATCGCCCTTGGAAATCTGTAATGCCCAAGATGGGACTATATCTCCTACGTGTCAAGGCACGACTTAAAGATATAAGCCCATTCTGGAATGATCGCAAGTTTGGTATCTTTGCACGACTCATGTAAAAGAGGGATTAAAATGCAAAAGGAGATAGTTGGCTTACACTCGCCACTTCACACAATACATTATATAAGCAAAACATCATCCAAAACATCACAACCCGACTACGGGCGAAGATCCAAAAGAAAGATACCAAAACAACATAAAGCCACAGGTCTAGATCGAATCCTAGTAGAAACCACTACTGATCGTCGAAAAAACGTCACAAGCGTACGGCCATTCTCTTCATCGAGCTCCCAGTGAAGTACTTGAACCAGCTCCTGCATCATACTCGGCTGGACCTGCATCTGGTGTTGTAGTAACTGTGAGCCACGAGGACTCAGCAATCCCATAACCATGGGTATCAAGACTAGCAAAGCTTGCGGGTAGGAAGAGGTAAGGTGGTGAGGTTGCAGCAGCTGCTAAGCATCATATGGTGGCTAACTTACGAGTACCAGAATAAGATGAGCATCTACGCAAATGGTCGCAAAAGTAGTGATCGCTAAAGATCCTAAACTACATACGAATCAAACATAACCCCACCGTGTTCTCTTCTCAAAATGAAAAGAGACAGTCACGGTTACTCACGCGGTGGTGTGTTTTACTTCAGATCCTCTGTCAAGTTTTCTACAACCGGACATTAACAAATTCCAATCTTCCACATAACCGCGGGCACGGCTTTCGAAAGATTATAACCCTGCAGGGGTGTTCCAACTTAGCCCATCACAAGCTCTCACGATTACCTGAAGTGATAAATATAATATCATCACTCCTTATCTTAGGGAAAACCGATCAGGCTCGGCTTCCCGGTGCACAAGACATTTCGACAATGGTAAAACAAGTCCAGCAAGACCTCCCGGCGTGCCGACACCCTGATGGTAGCCGCGCGCATCTCGTATCAGTCCACGTCCGGATGAGCGCTACGTACAGTAACCGAAGATCCCAGATAACTGGGTGGTACCGCAAGTGGCTCTAGTTTGGGACCAACACCATCAGCACTGGCCCCCCTGCTATGTAGAATTAAGAACCCGAGGGTGCGACTCCCTATGCAAATTAAATTAATTAATTAAGTTGTTATTATGAGGCAAATTAAAACCAACGTTGGGCCTTGCTGGAGGAGTTTTATTCAAAGTCGAACTGTCAAGGGGTCCCCATCCACCCATCGTGTAAGGAACGCAAAATCAAGGAACATAATGCCGGTTTATCGGCGCCTAAGGTGGCATGAGTGGAACAAAACACCGAGCAAAAGGCCAAGCCTTCCACCCATGCCCAGTATATAGGTGTGTTAATAATAATTATAGATATTGTGATATTCCAACAACAAGTTCCCTCCTGGAACGAACTTCATCTTCACCTGCAACTAACAACACTATAAGAGGGGCTGAGCAAGCGGGTAACATAGCCAAACAGTGGTTTTGCTAGGAAGGTGTCAAAAGGTCAGAGGTTTCATGGCAACAAGGAAAGGCTGACATAAAAGATGGGTAGCGCGACATGTAACGATAGCATCGAGACAACTAAGCATGGCAATGGTAGTAAAGGTATCCAACGGTATGATCATCTTGCCTGAGATTCCGCAAGGGAGAAGAACGGATCCAAGAAGTAGACGGGGCAACATAGTCGAGCGAATCCTCACAACTCCGGACGGAACCGAAGCTAACAAGAGAAGCAACCGGAAAGAAGCAAACAACACGGTAAACACACAAGCATAAACATGGCATACGATGCACATCCAAGTATGATGCATGTCCGGTTTAATTATGCATGGCATGGCAAGGTGCACAAACAAAACTACAAGTTAAGTGGAGCTCCATTTGCAACGAGTTGCATATTGACGAAACACCACATGTTATTTATTTAGTTGACTCTCGTTTATTTACAAGACAAGATTAAAAGTTTGTTAACATGGCAAGAGGTGAAGCAAAACAAACTACCTATCTAGGCATTTTAAATGAGGCCGGAAAACAACAACAATAATTCCGGGAAAATCCCCATATGCATGTTTAGTGATTTGAAGCAAAAAACAATTCACACATTTAAATGTTGTTAACATGATGTGGATGACATGATCAAGTTTTATGCAATTTTTAGTTAAAGGTTGACATGAAGAGGATAAGGAGTATTTTCACCGTGGTGGAAAGGAAGGGTGCCACGGCAACGATCCAAAAATGATGCAACACAACATCTCGGTTCCGGTAACTCATTGATAGACCGGTGCAAAAGAAAGGTGGCGTGAACGATTCGAACAAGATGAAAGGTGGGGTGATCCCGTCACCGGGTTCCCACGAGTCGGCGACGAGGCAACCGAGGAGCACGACAAAAGATGATACGGGCACGGTGCAAACAAGGGAAACATTTCATAGAACACATGCATTCCACGGGTCATCGGCTCGGGGTTATACCTTCAGAACAGTCGTTTCGGGGCGGTTCAAGTCGTAGAGGAAGTAGTGGTACATGTTCTCGCGGTCGTAGAGGAAGTAGTCGTTCCGTAGAGGGAAGTAGACGTCGCGACGGTATTTGTACACGTTGGCGTTTCCGTTTCCAAGAGGTACTTGTCGCGTCGTCTTGTGTCGGCGTTCTCGTATCGTAGAGGTACACGCGGTCTTCGGCGACGGTAGATGTACTTGTCGTTTCGCCGTGTAGGGGTACTTGGCGCTTCAAACGTTCGTCGTGGTACTCGTGCATGATGGTGTAGTGGAACTTGACGCATCTCCACGTAGTTGAACTTGATGCTTCGTGGAACTTGCACATCGTCGTGTAGCCCTTCATATTGAAGAGGAATTTGACGCATCCCGAGGACCTTGGAGAACAACAACAGCCACAAACACACGGGACGGTCTCGGCGACGCATCGATCTTGCCGGTCTTGACGGTTCAAAGCAAAGCAAAACACGGGAGCAACCAAAAGGGGCAGCACGGGGAGGCGATGGACGATCTTCAGAGGAGGCGAGGGCGGTCGGGCCGCACGCGAGGCGCTCGCGGTTGCGGCGCTCGGGGCCTGGGGACCGGGGCCGCAGGGAGCTGCTCGACAGAGAAGGCCTCGGCCTTGGCTCCTCGCGCTGGATGGGCGCCATGGCGCGGGCGCGGGCTTGGCGAGCGACGCGGAGGAAGGGCGGCTCAGGCAGAAGGCGCTGGAGAAGGGAGGCGCTGCAGCCTTGCTGGAGATGGAGGGAGGCTGGCGGGAGGTCGCGGCCGGGACGGCGGCTGCCGGCGCGGGCTCCGCGGAAGAAGCGGCGGGCGCGGGCTCCGCGGAAGAAGCGGCGGGCGCGGCGCTGCGTCCTGGAGGCGAGGGCGCGACCTCGAGGACGGAGCAGGGCGGAGGAAGGCCAGCTCGGGCGAGGCGGCCGGCGGCCCTGCAGACGAGGCGCAGAGGCGCTCGGGGCTGGCTCCTGTCGCGGCGCGGAGGAAGGCCGAGGGAACGAGGGGAGCAGGGTGATCGATCGGGATAGGTGGCTCCAGGGTCGGGCTCGAAGGGAGGAGGGAGATGGGATCGCTGCGAGCGGGATGCGGGAGAACGGGTCGAGGGGACGAACCGGCGGCGCACAGGAGAATGAGGAGGAGCGATGGGAGCCTGGGTGCGAGCGCTAGGGTTTTCCAGGAGCGGTCGGGCTGGGCCTGATGGCCGCGGGAAGGGAAGGCCGGCTTGGGCCTGGCTGCTGGGCTAAAGGAAAGAATGGGCCTGGGAAGGGAAGGCAGGTGCGGCTGGGAGGAGATGGGCCAGGGAGGCATGGGCTGGTGGCTGCCTCTCCTATTATGATCTTTTAAAAAAAACGAAGCAGAAACAATTAAAAGATGAGGAGAGAAAAGAAAGGTTAGGGGAAGATTTAGCACAAGGGACTAATTTTTCTCGGGCATCATAAAATGAGCACGGTCCGAGAAAATAGAAAAGGCATGAACGAAAAAAATATATAATTTAAACACATTTGAGTTTAATTCAAATGGGTTTGAACTAAGACTTGATTTGTGAAGTGTCCAAAAATGTTGAGGATTTTTGGAGGAATCTTGATACCACGGAAAAGAATTAAGACAAGGTTTTTTATGGAGAAACTTGAAGTGAAATAGGCATGGGGAAAAATATGCAAGTGTGTTGGGTTAATTCCAAACAAATGGAATATTTATTAATATAGCTCCCTAAATATTGAGAGGCTTTTATATGTTATAAAGAGAAGTCATCCTTCCCTCGATTTAAATGGACCGAAGGTCCACACGATTTATTTAAGTTGAGATGCAAAGATTAATGACATGATGGCATGATGACATGATGCAATGCAAAAAATAAATAACACAAACACAAATGAAACACACGGGAGAACCCGGAACAACTGGAATCTTCTGGGACGTCGGTCTTCGGGCATCACAAAATCACACCGGACACACGGCTCTGGAGTGGCGTCACCTCAACTTGAGACCCCCAGTTCGGACTCTTATCAGTCTAGGAGGTCAACCTCTCCGGGGGTCCAGATCTGAAAGCAGGTTCCGCCGCCCATTTAGCGTCGTGGGGTTTAGTGATATAAAACCACTCCTGTTGCCAGACCTTGTTCATCTCTACGAATAACCCTTTTGGCCAAGTCGCATTCGGGAGCTTTCTTATCATAGCGCCCCCGCACTCCGCGTGCTGTCCATCCACCACCTTTGGCTTCACGCTGAAGGTTTTAAGCTATAGGCCGAAGTGTGGAAGGATGCGGAGGAAAGCTTCACACACCACTATAAAAGCGGAGATGTGAAGGATTGAGTTCGGGGCTAGATCGTGGAAATCTAGCCCGTAGAAAAATAGCAAACCCCGAACAAAGGGGTGGAGCGGGAATCCTAGCCCCCTAACAAAGTGCGAAAGGAACACGACTCTCTCACCCGCCTCTGGCACGGGAATAACCTGGCCCTTGGCGGGGACTCGGTGCACGATGTCGGCAGCGAGATATCCCATGCTCCGAAGATCCTCCATGGTTTTCTCAGTGACCGTGGAGGCCTCCCACTTGCCCCTGGCACCAGATCCAGCCATAGCTGGGGAAGGAAGTAGTGGTTGAGGAACGAAGAGCGGTGGGCGCAGGAGATGAGGATGCTGGGGCTAGGGAGATTGGAGAGCTCGAGCTTGAGGAAAGCGTGGGGCCAATGAAAGGAATTGATATCCTTTTATAATGCTGTGAATACAAAACGTCCCCCCCCCCCACTTTAGCCATGAACCTCGCTGGTTTCCAAAGCGGTCATGCGTAATGCGCGGTTTAGATGCTCACGTCACATTGATAAGGATCCCATAATAAGCGGGCACGATCTCTGCTCTGATAAGACGTGTCAATGAGGTTGTACCTCGAAACACAAAACTAGGACCAAGTAAAACGGTTTGGTATGTTAATGGGATGGACGCGACGCTTCACGAAAAGGTCGTCAGTAAAGACACAATATTCATTTTCTTTCAAGACCTTGCCTCCAAGGCTAAGGGTTGTACTAACCATGCAGAGCCGAACACAATACACCTTTTTGCAGAAGATATATTCGGAAGAAGGAACCCTCCTTGCAATGATGAAGACAATACGAAAGCCGAACTCATCGTCATCGAAGACAGGTTCAGCGACTACTGAGGGAGTCCTGGATTGAGGGGTCCTCATGTGGCCGGATAACTCGTGGTGGGCCGGACTGGTGGGCTGTGAAGATCAATGTTGATAGTCTCTCGTCTTCGGATAGGACTCCTGTATTTGTATAATGGCAAGTTTTACGTTCGGGTGTAATATTTCCTTCCTCTGAAAGATGGTTATGTACAAACCCTAGGGCCCTCCGGTACATATATAAACTAGAGGGTTTAGTCCGTAGAGGCTAATAGAAAATCATAACATCCTCATAGGCTAGACTTTAGGGTTTAGCCATTACAATCTCGAGGTAGATCAACTCTTGTAATCTTATTCATCCATATTAATATAGCAGGAAGTAGGGTATTACCTCGATCAAGAGGGCCCGAACCTGGGTAAACATCGTGTCCCCAGTCTCCTATTACCATCAATCCTCAGACGCATAGTTCGGGACCCCCTACCCGAGATCCGCCGGTTTTGACACGGACATCTATCTATATCAGATCTCACTCTTGCAAGTGACCGTGAAGGGATTGAGAACCCCTTTTTCGTGTTGTGTGCAAGTGTTTGTTAGTTTGTGTAGGTATATATGGGGGACTTGCTTGTGCCTCCTACTGGATTGATACATTTGTTCTTAAAGAAGGGAAATGCATATGTCTTCTTTGGTGCATCACCCTTTTCTCTTCAAGGGAAAAATCAACGCAAGCTCAAGAGATAGCACCGCGCTAGTGGTTGATGTGGTCGCTGAGAACTCCATTGAGCGAGAAAGCCGAGGAGGAGGTTCATAGCATGGTGGCGATCCAGTCTCTCCACCGCGCGCTAAGCCCCAGCTTATGCATTAGCTCCAGTAGGTACTCCCAGGATACGGTGTCGAAAGCCTTGGCGATGTCTAGCTTCACCAAGAGAGCTGGAGTTTTGCTTCGGTGGAGGGCACAATAAGAGTTCTGCATGTACAGATAGATATCTCGGATGCATTTGGCCTCATGAAAAGCAGTCCGAGCAGGTGAGATAATTTGGTTGATCACCGAGGCCAGCTACATCGAGAGTACCTTTGCAATTAGTTTCGCGGTTGAAGGAATCACGCTTATTGGCCTGTAGTCACCCACGGTCGTGGCCCCATCCTTCTTAGGTAGCAGGACGATCATCGCGCGATTGAGCTCCTTGAAATTTCCTATGGCCAGTCTAAAGAAGTGGTCGAAGACAGCCATGACATCCGCCTTGATCGTGCCCCAGCATGCGCAGAAGAACGTGCCAGAGAAACCGTCCGGCCCCGGCGCCTTCTCCGCCGGCGAGGGCATGATCACCGCCCAAACTTCAGCCTCAGAGAAGGGGTTGTCCAACCCCTCATTCTGAATGCGAGGAAGCTAGATGTCGCTCCAGTTGATCGAGTGGCACCTTGTCTTCTTCGTTCCCAACAACTCAGAGAAGTGCTCGTGCACTGCTGCCGCCTTGTTGTCGTGCACGGTGACAAATGTCTACTACGCAACTTGTTCTTGTAGACTCGTGTTGCGCCTCCAAGCGCAGAGTTTTGTAGGACAGTAGCAAATTTCCCTCAAGTGGATGACCTAAGGTTTATCAATCCGTGGGAGGTGTAGGATGAAGATGGTCTCTCTCAAACAACCCTCCAACCAAATAATAAAAAGTCTCTTGTGTCCCCAACACACCAAATACAATGGTAAATTGTATACATGCACTAGTTCGGCGAAGAGATGGTGATACAAGTGTAATATGGATAGCAGATATTGATATTTCGAATAGGAACAATAAAAAAACAGCAAGGTAGCAAGTGATAAAACGGAGCACAAACCATATTGCAATGCTTGAAAATGAGGCCTACGGTCCGTACTTTTGCTAGTGCAATCTCCAAATAGTGCTAATATAATTGGATCATATAACCACCCCTCAAAGTGCGACGAAGAATCACTCCAAAGTTCCTATCTAGCGGAGAACATAAGAATAAGTTGTTTGTAGGGTACGAAACCACCTCAAAGTTGTTCTTTCTGTTCGATCTATTCAAGAGTTCGTACTAAAATAACACAAATCTATTATTTCTGTTCGATCTATCCTAGAGTTCGTACTAAAGAAAATTCATATTCATAACAATCAATCCAACACAAAGAACTTCAAAGAGTGCCCCAAGATTTCTACCGGAGAAACAAAGACAAGAACATGCATCAACCCCTATGCATAGATTACCCCAATGTCACCTCGAGAATCCGCGAGTTGAGTGCAAAAACATATATCAAGTCAATCAGTACGATACCCCATTGTCACCACAAGTATTCAATTGCAAGACATATATCAAGTGTTCTCCAATCCATTAAAGTATTCAATTCGATAACAACGAAGTCTCAAAGGGAAAAACTCAATTCATCACAACAAGATAGAGAGGGGGAAACACCATATGATCCGACTATATTAACAAAGCCCGCGGTACATCAAGATTGTGCATCTCAAGAACACGAGAGAGAGAGAGAGAGAGATTAAACACATAGCTACTGGTACAAACCCTCAGCCCCGAGGGTGGACTACTTCCTCCTCATCATGGTGGCCGCTGAGATGATGAGGATGGCCATCGATGATGATTTTCCCCTCTGGCGGAGTGCCGGAAAGGGATCTATATTGGATCTCATGGACTAGGCGGGTTGTGCCCCCCTTGGGGCACCCCCCAGGTGATGTTCTGGTCCATAAAAAATCTCCAAAAAGTTCTGTGGTGTTTGGACTCCATTTGATAGTGATTTCCTGCGATGTAAAAAAGATGCGAAAAAGTAGGAACTGGCACTTGGCACTATGTCCATAGGTTAGTCCCAAAAATGATATAAAATTGTTGTAAAATGATTGTAAAACATCCAAGAATGATAATATAAAAGCATGGAATAATAAAAAATTATAGATACATTGGAGACGTATCAGCATCCCCAAGCTTAATTCCTGCTCGTCCTCGAGTAGGTAAATGATAAAAACAGAATTTTTGATGTGGAATGCTGCCTATCATGTTCATCAAATATTCTTTTCTTTATAGCATGGACATTTGGACTTGTTTATGGTTCAAAGCAATAGTCTAGTTTTGACATGAAATTTAAATACTCAAGTATATCAACAAGCAGCCATGTCTTTCAAAATATCAACGCTAAAATAAGTTATCCCTAGCCCATCACGCTTAACCATTGATCCATTCATGAAACACACTCGCATATTAACTACAACCAATACTGAAGTATGATCACAGTGCCTCCTAGTTGATGCTTTATAAGAGAAGATGGAGACTCAAATTCAAAATAACAATTGCATAAAGTAAAAGAAAGGCCCTTCGCAGAGGGAAGTAGGGATTTGTATAGGTGCCAGAGCTTAAATCTTAAATTGAGAGAAAAAATTATTTTGGGTGCCATACTTTTCCCACCAATGAAAACAACTTGGAGTTACCAACACTTACCATGCTAGATATATCATAGGCGGTTCCCAAACATAAAATAAAGTTTATTCCTTTTTCCACCAAACTTTCACAAGCCATGGCTAACCGTATCCATGGGTGCCCTCCATACCAACACTTTCTAAGGAATTTATTATTTGACAACATAAAGTAAATTTATTTTTCAGTTCAGGACTGGGCAACCCTAATACATTTTCCTTACTCTCGTGCAATGACAAGTGAATAAACACTCATCGTGAGAATAACACATCCAGCATGGAAAATATTAGCCACCCCTCACCACCTCGCGAGCAGTACTAGCACACAAAAGGGAAATTTATTTTGAAAATTAGAGATGGCACATACAAATTTGCTTAGAACGGCAAAGGAATACCGCATATAGGTAGGTATGGTGGACAAATGTGGCAAACTGGTTTAAAGAATTTTGGATGCACAAGTAGCGATCATACTTAGTGCAAAATGAAGGCTAGAAAAAGATTGGGAAGCGACCAACCAAGAAACAACTAATCTCATAAGCGAGAATTAAGCATAATTAACACCGAATAATGTACCAGAAGTAGGATGTAATTTCAGTGCATGACTATTGACTTTCGTGCTTTCATAGGGAATCACAAATCTTAACACCAATATTCTTACTAAAGGACAATTACTCATCAACGTGACTCACATATCACATCATCATATCTCAAAAATATTACAAGGAATCATGTTTATTTTGTCCAATGACCTTCATGAAAGTTTTTATTATATCCTTCTTGGATATCTTATCACTTTGGGACTAATTTTATGTGTTGCTTTTGATAAGATGAACCAAATATAAGTGAAGAACATGAGCATAATATTTGTTTCTCTCAAATTAGTTTAAGTGAAGCAAGAGATAATTTCTTCAGAAATACTAAAGCACACCATGCTCAAAAAGATATAAGTGAAGCACTAGAGCAACGACGCCAGAAAAGAGCTTTGTTGACGGGATGTAAATGCCGCTTACCTAGGGCCAATTTTTGTGGGTGGCTTAAAAAATAAGCTCCCTCTCCCCAGCTTAAAAAATAAGCCGACCTCTATTTTTAGACTTCTAAATTAGTTATCCCATAACTACTTTATAAGCTTCAACTATTAAAAGAGACGGCTTATGGAAAAAGTTGTGGAGTAGGTGGCTTATTTTTTAAGCTGCCAAAAGAATTGGCTCCTAGCCTCCCTGGCAACTATTTGGGGGATATATTTTATTTAAAAACTTTCGGATCTAATTATTTTATTAAAACAGCAAGCAAACAAAATAAAGTGACATTTCAAGAATAGCACATTTCATGTGAAGAAGCAAAAACTTAGGATCAACCGATACTAACCGATAATTGTTGATGAAGAAAGGTGGGGTGCCTATCGGGGCATCCCCAAGCTTAGATGCTTGAGACTTCTTGAAATATTATGTTCGGTGCCTTGCACATCCCCAAACTTGAGCTTTTGTGTCTCCTTAATTCTTATCATATCACGGTTTTCCTAAATCTCAAAAGCTTCATCCACACAAAACTCAACAAGAACTCGTGAGATAAGTTAATATAAACCAATGCGAAAACATTATCATTCTCTACTATAGCAAATAAATAAAATTATTATTCATACTAAATACCTCTGCATATTTAATACTCCTATCCTTAAATAGAATCATTGAACATGCAAACATGTGCAAACAACGCAAACATAACAGCAATATGTTAAAACAATACAATCTGTAAAGAATGCAAGAGGATCCATACTTCCCTAACTCAATTTTTTTTTAAATTTAACATGCTATAGGAAATTTATCATATCTTTCTATGCAAAAAGATTCAACCTTTTATCACATTATGACTTTTCTCGGGAATTTTTGCAACAACGACAAACTTTCTGTTTTCAAACAGCAACATATAGATTTCCAAAATAAGCATGGTAAAGGCTATCCTTTACCATTTTATTGAAATAAAATATGAAAAACATTATACTAAATAACAGTAAGCAAATTCTAACTAAATAAATTAACACTCCAAGCAAAACACATATCATGTGACGAATGAAAACATAGCTCCAAGTGAGGTTACCGATAATGTTGGAGACGAAAGAGGGGATGCCTTCTGGGCATCCCCGAGCTTAGTTGCTTCGATCTTCCTTGAATATTACCTTGGGGTGCCTTGGGCATCCCCAAGCTTAGGGTCTTGTCACTCCTTATTCTCCTCATATCTATATCTCACCCAAAACTTGAAAACTTCAATCACACAAAACTTAACAAAACTTCGTGAGATGGGTTAGTATGATAAAACAAATCATTCACTTTGGGTACTATCAAAGACTAGATTCATAATTGTTATCACACAATTCCTACTGTAGAATATCATTTCTACAATTTATATTGATCAATATAAGCCATAGAAACTAGAAAACAATCAAACTATGCATTGAAAATAGAATCTGTCAAAAACAGAATAGTCTGTAATGATTTGAGCATTCACCATACTTCTGCAACTCTAAAAATCTTAATAAACATAGGAACACATGAAAAATTTGTATATTAATCTTATGCAACAAGAATCAACTCAAAAGCACTCATATGTTAAAAATGTGAATTTTTCTCGTGAGCGCAAGAGTTTATGTTTTTCAGCAAGATCAAATCTACTATCACCCCACATGATCCTAAGGCTTTCCTTGGCACTTTATTGAAACAAAAGCTATAAAACATGATTACTACAGTAACATAATCATGTGAACACACAAAAATAGTAGGTATAAGTGTTGGGTTGTCTCCCAACAAGCGCTTTTCTTTAATGCCTTTTTGCTAGGCATGATGAGTTCAATGATACTCACATAAAACATAAGAATTGTAACATGAAAGAGAGCATCATGAATCATATGGCAAGCACATTTAAGCCTAACCCCCTTCCTATGCATAGGGATTTTGTGAGCAAACAATTTATGGGAGCAAGAATCAACTAGCATAGGAAGGCAAAACAAGCAAAACTTCAAAACTTTCAACACATAGAGAGGAAACTTGTTATTATTGCAATACCTACAAGCATATGTCCCTCTCTCATAATAATTTCCAGTAGCATAATGAATGAGTTCAACAATATATCCATAACATAAATAATTCTTTTCATGATGCAAAATCATAGAAATTTTGCTACTCTCCACATAAGCAAATTTATTCTCATGAATAGTGGTGGGAGCAAACTCCAAAGTAGTCAATTGAAACATAATCATTAAAGCAAATTTATTCTCATGAATAGTGGTGGGAGCAGATTGAAAAGTAAAGTCATGATGACAAGTTTCATGGTTATCATTATTCAATATAGCATACATGTCATCACCATAATCATCATAGATAGCAACTTTGTTATCATAGTCAATTGAAACATCCTCCAAAGTAGTGGATTCATCACTAAATAAAGTCATGACCTCTCCAAATCCACTTTTATCAATATAATCATCGTAAATAGGAGGCATGCTACCATTATAACAAATTTCCACATCA
Source organism: Secale cereale (assembly GCA_902687465.1). NCBI lineage: Eukaryota > Viridiplantae > Streptophyta > Magnoliopsida > Poales > Poaceae > Secale > Secale cereale. Next base: position 299,595,176 of record LR738713.1, read on the forward strand.
AATCTTGGAGGGATAAAAATATCATCTTCATCAAACATAGCATACCCAAGCTTATGGCTTTACATATCGTTAACATCATGGATATTTAAAGAATTCATACTAACAACACTGCAATCATGATCATCATTTATGCCAAACATTTTATAGCACTCTTCTTCTAACAATTGAGCACAATTTTCCTTTCCATCATTTTCATGGAAGACATTATAAAGATGAACAATATGATGCATCCTCAATTCCTTTTTTTGTTTTCTTTTATAAACCAAACTAGTGATAAAACAAGAAACTAAAAGATTTGATTGCAAAATCTAAAGATACACCTTCAAGCACTCACCTCTCTGGAAATGGCGCCAGAAAAGAGCTTGATGTCTACAATACAACTTGTTCTTGTCGACTCGTGTTGGGCCTCCAAGCGTAGAGTTTTGTAGGACAGTAGCAAATTTCCCTCAAGTGGATGACCTAAGGTTTATCAATCCATGGTTTAGGATGAAGATGGTCTCTCACAAACAACCCTATAAGCAAATAATAAAAAAGTCTCTTGTGTCCCCAACACACCAAATAAAATGGTAAATTGTATAGGTGCACTAGTTCGGCGAAGAGATGGTGATACAAGTGCAATATGGATAGTAGATATTGATTTTGGTAATAGGAACAATAAAAAAACAGCAAGGTATCAAGTGATAAAACGGAGCAGGGTCCGTACTTTCGCTAGTGCAATCTCCCAACAGTGCTAATATAATTGGATCATATAACCACCCCTCAAAGTGCGATGAAGAATCACTCCAAAGTTCCTATCTAGCGAAGAACATAAGAATAAATTGTTTGTAGGGTACGAAACCACCTCAAAGCTATTCTTTTCGTTCGATCTATTCAAGACTTCGTTCTAAAATAACACAAAACTATTCTTTCCGTTCGATCTATCGTAGAGTTCGTACTAAAATCACACCAAAGCAAATTCATATTCACAATACTCAATCCAACACAAAGAACTTCAAAGAGTGCCCCAAAATTTCTATCGGAGAAACAAAGATAAGAACGTGCATCAACCCCTATGCATAGATTACCCCAATGTCACCATGGGAATCCATGAGTTGAGTGCCAAAAATATATCAAGTCAATCAGTACAATACCCCATTGTCACCACGAGTATTAAATTGCAGGACATATATCAAGTGCTCTCCAATCCATAAAAGTATTCAATCCGATAACAACAAAATCTCAATAGGAAAAACTCAATTCATCACAACAAGATAGGGAGGGGAAAACACCATATGATCCGACTATATTAACAAAGCCCGCGATACATCAAGATTGTACATCTCAAGAAAAAAGAGAGAGAGATTAAACACATAGCTACTAGTACAAACCCTCAGCCCCGAGGGTGGACTACTCCCTCCTCATCATGGTGGCCGCCGAGATGATGAGGATGGCCACCGGTGATGATTTCCCCCTCCAACGGAGTGCCAGTAAGGGCTCTAGATTGGATCTCATGGACTACAGAGCCTTGCGGCAGCGAAACATCTGATCTAGGTTCACCCCGAAGGGTTTCGGAATATTTGGGAATTTATAGGGCAAGGAAGGGGTGCGGGAGGCCACCGAGGTGGGCAGAACCCACATGGGCGAGCCTGGGCCCCCAGGCACGCCCTGGTGCGTTGTGCCACCCTTGGGGCACCCCCAGGTGCTGCTTTGGCTCATCCTAGGTGTTCTGGTCCATAAAGAATCTCCAAAAAGTTTCATGGTGTTTGGACTCCATTTGATATTGATTTTTTGCGGTGTAAAAAACATGCAAAAACAGCAACTGGCACATGGCACTATCTTAATAGCTTTGTCCCAAAAAATGATATAGAATGATTGTAAAACACCCAAGAATGATAATATAACAGCATGGAACAATCAAAAATTATAGATACATTGGAGACGTATCACTGACTGTGGCTATCCCCACACACAGGGGGTGGGGTGAAGTTCTTGCGGCGGCGAGAGTTGATCTTCACCTGGAAGGACGTTGTTCACGCATCCCCTGCTCTGAGATGCATAACTCTGGAGGCTTTCCTCTTACATGCTCGCTCAATTGCGGCCAGACCAATGATCCACTGCTTCAATTTCTTGCGCAACTCAAACTCACTGTTTAATCGCGGGATCACCTCAGCAACGAGATGGAATTGGACCTTAGTGTCACCGAACAAGGAATTGAACCAAACTGGAGGTCCACGGTCGCCCTCCGCATCTTGATCTTCATTCGGGAAATGGGGCAGAGGTGCTCGACTGGCCTGGCCCATGTGTGGGCCAAAATTTCCTGGAAGTGCGGGAAACGGAGCCAGAACGCCTCGAAGCAGAAGCGGGCTCTGCTGCGAGGGGCCGCCGCGCTTGCAAGCACCCGCGGGCAGTGGTCCGACCAGGCTATAGCCGCGGCCATGAGCATGAAGAGAACATCGAGTCCCACTCCTGATTGCAGAAAACCTTGTCGATGCTCACCATCATTGGGTCCCCATGCTCGTTAGTCTAGGTAAATCGTCTGTTCTTGCACTTAATCTCTTGCAACCGTGCTTTGCATATCGCCGCTCTGAAGATGTCCATCATGTGTTTGTTCAGATTCAGATTTCTCGTCTCTCTCCTCGTAGATGATGTTGAAGTCACCGTGATCACCTAGGGATCGACTACCAGCAGGGCCGCGTGGGCCAACTTAGAAAGGAAACTGTCTTTGTGCGTCATCGACGGGGCCGTAAACTGATGTCAACCAGAAGTAGGAGCTGTCAGCGAGCAGAGTAACTCTAGCAGTGATGGAGAAGAGCCCTATGGCGTGTGTGCAAATATCTACGCAGGCTTTGTCCCATGGGATGGCAATGCCGCCCCTAGATCCGGCGACCAGCAGAACTGCATAGCCTTGCAGCCGACTACCACCCAGCTCCCCCACGAACGTGAGCGACCAACTTTCTGTCTTCGTCTCCTATAGGCACGGGATTATGGTGCGGTGACTACTCGCTAGTTCGCAAATCATAGCTCGCTTTGCCGCGAGTTTATGCCCCGCGCGTTCCAACTCAAAATGACTAGGTTGTCGCTAATCATGGAAACACAAAAGATTTCTCCAAAGGCCACATTGAACTACTAAATGAAGAAACAAACGGGCACACAACCATTCTACCAGGGGTGGGACGGAGCCCAACCATACGCCCCCAAGACGCTCGGTCGTCGATCATGTCCACTATGCCTATTACAGTTACCATCAAGTGGTCTTAACTCGAATTGGCTTAAGGCCAATCGCCGACAGAAACTAAGATAGATGCGTCCTAACATAATAAACTAAACTGTAGCGTCCATGCCGCTATCCGGTCCGGCAAGCCCTCCCACCACACGGAGAGCTTCCGGGTTGAGGCGCATGAGCTTGGCGATGATGACGATGTCCTCATTCGAGAGGGGCTCATCAAAGCAGAGAAAGCCTCCGAGGCCTTTGCCATCTTCTCCTTTAGTCCCAGCATGTCAAGCTTCTCCACGAGGAGGGATGTGCGGTGCACCACCGCCACTTTGGATGACGCCACGGCCTGCCCACGCTCTGGCGGCTGGGGGTCGATGAAGCTCTGGTCTTGGGTGGTGCGGAGGGCCTCGAGGGGGCAGCTGTGATGAATGGAGTCGGGACGTCTTGGAAGAGGCGGCTCACCAGAGTAAGGTTGCGCCACCTACGAGAGGGGCACGTGGTCCTTCCGTGGCTGTTGTGCGCTGGGGTGGCCGCGGCGCAGCAGAGCGTCCTTCCATGAGCGGCCGCCGTGACGGTCATCATCGTCGCGGCGCGCCACCAGCTGCAGCCCACCGCAGCCCGATGGGGCCACAACCGCGAAATGGCGCCGAGGCTGACCCTTCCCATCCTCGACGTGCATGACCCAGGTGCCATGCCAGATGGTGGGCATGGGTCAGCTCTTGTCGGAGTCAGATGACGGCAGGTTGCTCTATTTGGAGTGGGACGAGCGCGGCGAGGGTGGCGACCAGTCCTCAACTCGGTCCACATGGATCAGCATGTCATGACGCTTGACGCGCAGTGACGTCGCCACCTCCCGACTCGACGGCGAGAAGCTGAGCAAGGCCTTGACGGGCCTGGCGCCACGGGGTGCCCTCCAAAGTGTGTGCTTGGTTGGGATGTGGGCGACGTCCCACACCCACGCCCAGTACGCAAAACTCTTTGTGTGGCCCCGCTCGTGCTTGCGGCTGTCAAGCCGATCAATGATGCAGTTCTTGTCGAGCACCTTCTCACCCCCTACAGCGACCAGAGTTGCATGGGCATCTTCTCGATGACAACCCGGACCTGCAGCATGAATTCGTGGTGCGTGGCATTGTCATCCTTGTGCCATGGTTTGATGGCAAAGTGGACGTCGTCTATTGTGAGTGCGCCGAGGCGCACCGCATTGTCAATAATAGTTTAACATTTTACCATGTATAATTGTAAACTAACACTAACATCCTAGACTATGCTATTCTTTCCTTATATATCATGATAAATGTCTTTTATTCATGCTAGAATTGTATTAACCGGAAACTTGATACATGTGTGAATACATAGACAAAACAGAGTGTCCCTAGTATGCCTCTACTTGAGTAGCTCGTTGATCAAAGATGGTTAAGTTTCCTAACCATAGACATGTGTTGTCATTTGATGAATGGGATCACATCATTAGGAGAATGATGTGATGGACATGACCCATCCGTTAGCTTAGGATAATGATCGTTTAGTTTTATTACTATTGCATTCTTCATGACTTATACATCACTACTACAGGATGCTGCTAACGCGACACTACGATCAGAGACCCTTCGAGAAACAGTGTGCCATGCAATCATCGCAAATGGTGGTGCACGAAAACTGTCAGAAATGTGTAAAACATTTGCAAAGACGGATGCATCAAACACGTTTTAGAATTTAGTTGCGTGTGCGATGAAGGGCATAAGGTTAAGTTCAATTAACTGTTTCCGATGAGGAGGAACAAAAAAACGGACAGCCAGATGAAGGCGTGTGTGATACACAGCATACGGTTCACTCGAATGAACTGTTTGAGATTAGGCAACACAAAAGAAATGGGCGGCCAGATGAAGGTGTGTGCGATATACGGCGTACGGTTTACTCGGATGAACTGTTTGTGATTAGGCAACACAAAAGAAATGGTTAGCCAGATCAAGGTGTGTGCGATATACGACATACGGTTCACTCGGCCTTGTCGTCAGTGGGTGACCTCTGTGGCAACCATTCGCTCCCCACTAGCCTCTTCTTGTACCATGGCAACCATCCACCGCCTCTTCACCTTTCCCTCTCGATTTGGAACAGCTTTTGCACGCTCTTCCTCCCTCCATTTGTATTCACCCTTCCTTCTGCCATTGTTCGACCGATCGTCTTCTCCATGGAGGGAACAGGCCGGAAACGACCCCGTTATTCTTGCCCCGATCTGAAAGATGACGTGGTGGAGGAATTCATTGATCGGTGCGACGTCATCACCTCGGCTAGCATGGCAGGTTCGTACAAGACCATTCTCGACTCAACAAATAGGATCATTACAAAGAACCCAAGGGTTCAGGAGCGGTTTGATCTCCCCTATCTTCTTCGCCACCCTGCTCGCCCTCGTGAGGACGATGGAAGCCTTGCCTTGTGCAAGTTGATGCCGCTTGATAATGATACGTGTGATGTTAAGATGCCATCGCTTAAGGGTAAGGCCTGGGCAGGCGCAAATGGAGATTGGGTTGTTTATATTGGGAACAACTGCGAGTGGGAACTTGTGAATGTGTGCACTCGTCACCAGGTTCCACTTCCAAAAATCTCAGACTGCCATGAGGTTCAGCACACAGATAGTCTATGTACGTTCAGATATGATCATCATGACATTCGTCTACGAAAGATAGTAATTTCTCGAGTTCCCAACGGCTCTTGGGAATACAAGAACTATGATGTTGTTGCTATCTTCGACAAGCTTGTTGTCGTCTCTGCTTCCACGGATGAATGGATATTGCTCAAAAATCAATTTCTGTACACGGATAAGTACTGTGATGCAATTCAATACGATCGTCTTGTGTTGGCCGCCACCACTCGTGGCACTGTTTTTGCATGGGGTCCTTCTTGTTTTGGTACGTTTGTCTTACACCGTAATTAGAATTGTTTCATCCACATGCATGCTAGTTAGTATCACCGTACTAATTAACCTTCTTGTGTTTCCAAGGTCCTGTGAACATTCCACCACCTATACTTGAAAAAAATTATAACCAAGGGAGAGATGACGATGGTGATGATCATGAGCATGAGGACGAGCAGGACACATATACTCAGTGGTGCTTGACAACTTATTCCGATGGATCACCTCTTCTTATATGTATATAGGGCACTGCTGATGTTACTAACGAAGCAGGTGTTGTCTCCCATGGTTGCACTATCCAGACCTATTCCAACATCCATTGCAGGGTATTTCGGATGGATACAAGTGTACTAGCGCCAACACCTCCTTCTCCCTGGTTCAATATTGTCAGTCTTGGAGAAAACTCGCTCTTCCTTGGACAAAACTATCCAATGAGGGTGAAAGGCGATCCAGCTGTTGTTGACACAACGTTACTACCATTTATGAGCAGCAACTGTATCTATACCTTGGACATTGCTATGGTTCCCTATCCTGGCTATCACAATATGCATCCTGATATAGGCCGCTTCAGCCTGGATGATCAGTCCTGCGTTGGTCTCGAGATTGACAATAGTTGGCCCTTCCTAGAGAATCAGTTATGGTTCAAAGCTAGCGTTTCCAACGCCGGCGACTGGTTGAGATGAAGTTCATTTCATCGCTTTGTTATTTGTTGTGTGATAAAACCTTTACTTTACTAGAATGTTTTGTTGGAGAAAAATATATAATCCAACATGTATCCTCGTTGTTGTTGTTGTGTGTTGATGACTTGTTGTATGTAATGAATTGTACATTCGCATATGTGTTCCATCAACTCACGCATGCTCGCACGTCACACCGGTCGCGTAGCGGCACGTATATTATTTTTCTATTTGGATGACAAAAAAAAGTACAATGCCGCTTTGTATTGGTGTCCATATGAACAGTGCTAGTGATTTTAGTTGCAAAAACTAGATAGTGCTAGTGATTTTTAGCTGCATATTTTGACAGAACGCAGTGTTACAAGGTTGACAAATGGCAATGTTACTAGATAAAAAATGTCAATCTTTACAGTTTTACAAATGGTAACATACCCAAAATGGCAGATATGCAAATCTTACCCAATTGTTTGTACGTGGTTGCACACGGGTCATGCAAAACAACTGTTTGCGTTGTAGGGGTGAAGAAATCCTGCTCGGGACATTTTCCCTTGGCTTCCTGGGGAAGCTGTCGGTTTGCATCCGGGTGTTCTAACTAAAACGTTTGCGATGATTGTTTTATATTTGAAAACCATTGACGTTTTTTCAACAGAAAATCATTTGATAAGTCTGTACATTAAGAGAGAAAAACACAAATTCGTTCAAACCATATCTTTCATTCAGTCACACTGCAATTTATATTCATATGATTGAGAATTTGAGATACAGTATTAAACCCCAAAAAACCATTTCCGGCGGCGGCGGAGGCGACGTGTCGCACCGTCGTCGTTGTTGCCGTCCTCCGGGACGCCGTTGTTGAAGTCTTCAAGGCAGCACAAAATGTTCTTGACATGTAAATAAAACATCATGTCATCACGTGATCGACGGGCGGGGCACGGGAAGACGGCAACTGGCCCCGCTGAGAGGTAGCGGACGACGGCATCATCCCATGCATGCCGCTGAGGGGGGCATGCACACGGGCACATGCACGGGCACGAAGGGTGCAGCCAAACGCACGGGGGACGGCGCCACGGTAGTAGGAGGGGCGCGCACGGGCACGGGCACGGGCGTTGGCACTGGCATGTACACGAGCTCGCGCATGTCCGCAGAGACCTCGCTGACGCCCGTGCCTTCCAGCTCTGCAATAGTCCTCGGTGACCAGCCCGTCAATGCTATGGGGATGGTCGCTGGCGCGGGCGTGGGGAAGGGAGCTGGGACGGGAGCGGGGGCAGCAACCGCCGCGGCCAGCTCATTCTGGGCCATGTCCATGAGGCTCCATTCCTCCTTATTTTATATCTCCTCCGGCTTGGTGTCGACTTCACCAAACTTGAAGACTAGCGGCAGATGATTGTTTTGCGCCATGGAGTTGGTGGAGGTCTGCGGGAGGGAGGGGAATGGGAGGCAAACAGTAAGACCGCCCGTATTAAACAGCAGCTTGGGCGCCATTAATGGAGAGGAAGGCGGGCGGCCATGGAAGTCAAAGGGCTCGCTTCCCAATGAGCCTGCGCAGCGTACAGCACGCACGCTTCCCGGTGAGCCTGCACATTGGAGGATAGCTTGAACACCTCTTGGTCAGCCTGTGCACCGGACTGCGCTCGCACGCCTCCCGTTCAGTCAAGGTCAAGCACCTGTCCGCACTGCACCTCCTACAGTCATTAAAACCAAGACACGTGGCGTCACGTCAATGGTTAACAGAACGCACACGGTTTGAATTCTACAAACATTTGAGATATTAAAGTGGCAGCTATTTTCTTCAAAATGCCTCCGTTGACTGTAATTATTCGAGTGCGCCTTCTCTCAAAATGGACACGAAAAATGTCACAGCATGTCGGGTGCCATTCCATGATAGCATGCCAAGTTTCACGAGTTTTAGACGAGTTTTGGATTTACTAGAATTTAAAAACCATGCATCTCAAAGTTTTGCTGGCAATTAACGGTGCCCTGGTGTTTGAAATTCATTCCCATTTCTTGCAGGGCCTAAGCATTCACCCAAGGACACAGATTTGATTTTTCAACCAATTTATATGCACTGGAGCATGTGCATGTAGTTCAAATTTGAATTATGCACATAAATGCAATGAAAACTCAATTAATGCGTAAAAATGTCCAAACACTTCAAATGAACTCTTAAAAGGTTGAAAGTTGGCATGGTATCATCATTTCACCCACATAGCATGTGCAAAAAAGTAGAGAGGGTTACAGCAAAAACTGGATGCACTTCGTGTACAAAATGGACAATCTCTTTCGAAGTATCGGGGTTTAGGACGAAAACCCATTTGTTACAAATGCATTTCATTTTTTCAACTTATTTGAAGTCCAGACTTTTTGTGTGTTCAAAATGCACCAATCAAATCCACATCATCAATTATCAAAGGATTCTGAATTCATTTTTTATTTTTCATACATTTACTGATTTTTTTAGAGCTAAATGACCCTGAAATTGAAAACACTTCAAACGAACTTTGAAAAGGTTGAAAGTTGGCATGGTACCATCATTTCACCCACATAGCATGTGCAAAAAAGTAGAGAGGTTTACGGCAAAAACTAGATGCACTTCGTGTACAAAATGGACAATCTCTTTCGAAGTATCAGGGTTTCGGACGAAAACTCATCTGTTACAAAGGCATTTCATTTTTTGAACTTATTTGAAGTCCAGACTTTGTGTGTGTTCAAAATGCACCATTCAAATCCACATCATTAATTATCAACCCTTTGTGAGTTCATTTGGTATTTTCATGCATTTACTGATTTGTTTTTAGAGCTAAATAACCCTGAAATTGAAAAACACTTCAAATGACTTTGAAAAGTTTGAAAGTTGGCATGATATCATCATTTCACCCACACATACAATGTGCAAAAAATTAGAGAGGTTTACGGCAAAAATTGGATGCACTTCGTGTACAAAATGGACAATCTCTTTCGAAGTATCAGGGTTTCGGACGAAAACTCATCTGTTACAAAGGCATTCCATTTTTTGAACTTATTTGAAGTCCAGACTTTTTGTATGTTCAAAATGCACCATTTAAATCCACATAATCAATTATCAACCATTTTCGAGTTCATTTGGTATTTTTCATGCATTTACTTATTTTTTTAGAGCTAAATGACCCTAAAATTGAAAAACTCTGTTGATGGCGCTCCATGATAGCATGCCAAGTTTCATGAATTTCACACGAGTTTTGAATCAACATTGCCCTGGTGTTTGAATTTCATTTCCATCTCTTGCATGGGACCTATAAATCCACCCAAGGACACACATGTGATTTTTCAACCAACTTTGGTGCATTGGAGCATGCATGTGCTTGTAGTTCAAATTTGAATTATGCACATAAAATGCCTAGTAAACCCAGTTAATGTATAAAAACGGCCAAACGAAATCCAAAAAATTCATTCCCATTTATTGCATGGGACCTAAGCATGCACTGAAGGACACATATTTGATTTTTCAACCAATATGTATGCACCGGAGCATGTTCATTGTAGATAAATGATCTAGCAATTCAAATAGCATCCATTGCAACTGTGACCCCATTTTGTAATTCAAATTAAGTAGATCCCACACAGTTTATTATCATGAACCGTGTGAGATGTAGTACAAAATATCTTGGAGCACCGTCGGTGTATAGTACACGAGAAGGTGCATCGGCTACAGTCCACAGCCGGCGTGTCAAGCACACTAGCTCACTCCCCAAAAACTCCCGCCTCTGCATCCCTCGCAATCTCGAAAATATCTACCGCCTGGAAGGTTTTAATGTTTGATAGCACATGATTAATATGTCCGGACCGTGTGCGATGTCTGTTACTCCCGCTCTGCTTCAGTCCCTTGATTCAAATTTTCAGTAGCCCCGACATTTTACTCCCACCTCTGCATCCCTCGCAATCTCAAAAATATCTGCTCGCCCTTGATCCAAATTTTCAGTAGCCCCGCCTTGTTACTCCCGCCTAGTAAAATTTCCAGTTGCCGCAGTATTTCCTCAAACACAACCTTGCCCCCCTCCACACACACCCCAAAACCTCCGCTCACACGGACACACAAAACCCTCGAAACCGTTGGTAGGTCGCCGCCATTGCCGGCGCCTCCATCCTGAACCTCTGCATGTGTGCCGAGGAGCTCGAGGCGCCAATGGCCAAAAAGAGGTTTATCGCGGCCTTTTTGCCCGATGCCGGCGAGGTGGCCACCAAGGTGTCCCCATTGTCCTCTGCGGGCCCGATCCGCCGTCGTCGGTCCCCTGATCCGCCCGCCGCTGCGCCCCTACGCCGGTTCGAGGACTTCCCCGTCCTCCCTCGGACCCGGCAGCCGACGAAGTCTACCTCGGGTTTCAGCAGCGGCGGCATGGGATGTGGGTCGCAGAGATTACAGATCGAGAGACCCACACCCGCATAGAGGGCGGCGAGGTTATTGCGCTCTCCTCTGATGACGATGTCGAATGCGGCGGTGACGGCGGTGCGGAGGGCGTCGAGGTGGGCCCCGGGGACGAGGAGATCAACGACGACGAGTGGAGGAGTGCCTTCCCCAACGACCCCGATGACGGTACGGCCCGGACCCGGCTCGTGGCACACCGTACATGACGAGGAAGGATTGGCTTGACCTCTACTTCGACCGAAAGTAGTTTAGCTTAGTTTAAATTTATGTTTTATGTTCGGTTATGCAAAACTATCTATGTTTATGTTCGAATGCATGCTACTTTCGGTTGAACCTAATTTGAACTTGATCAAATTGAAGTTTACAACCTTAAGTTTGGGGGATCGACTAGAAAAGGCCAAAAATTGATGGAGTATATATATATATATCCACTAAGGGTTTTAGTGCTTTAACTTTTTAAGGATCGCCTAGAGATGTCCTTATGACTTGTTTATTTCAGTTCTTCACAATGTGATGCTCTATATGTGCAACTATTTGCTGTGCAGTTCTATTTCATCAATAACAGTTTCAACAATAGCACTATGAATTACGATATTTGGTTGCTGTTAAGGATATTATAGTTATCGTTTTTCAATTGTTGTTTAGCAACATGCATTGTACTGAATGACTAAATATGCAATCCCAGGCTACATAGCAACAAGGAAGAGTGTTACCTTAATGTTCTGATGATGTCTAGATATACATATAATAAAATCTTATATAATGGGATGGATGGAGTGTTGTACTACATCATTTTTCATTTGTTGTTTAGCTTCTAATATTAACTTGGTGCTTTTAGGTACATATATCATTGCCAAAGATCCACACTTCAACCCTTTTTGCGTACGGGGCAATGAGATATTCATGAACCAACATCAAGTGAGGAAACTGATAAAGATTGTTACTAAAATGGGTCAAAAGATGTCAATCGAACTATTTGTTTACACTTTATGCAAGAAAACAGTGAACTGCAGGATGGTAAGTAAGAACCATGTAGCCTTCTTTTTACTACCCGTAATGAGTTGTGTTAGATGACAATATTTGAATCTTTTTTCTTTTGCAGTGGATCCTGAAGCAGTTTACTCAAGATTACCTCTCAAACTACATGATTGGAGGCCGGCCATCACAAGGGGTTGGACTAGAGTCCTACATGCTTTTTTCATCAAGGAGAGCACAATAGGGCCATTCCGCTTCACCTTGTTCAGCAATTGGAATGTCTGTTGCCTCTTTCTTTACCATCTGTAATAGTACAAGTATAGAACCCTAGTGCATCATTCTTTATTCGGTGCTTCTGTAATTCTTAAACATATGTACCTTTGAATCGAATAATGCATTGGTTGTTTGAACCTAATGGATATGAATAAAGCTATAGCCTACTTTCAAGTTTAAATTAGGTATAATTATAAATAGCAGCAATTAAATTAGGGAAAAATTATGTTGTGTAGGTCATTACGGCACACACGGTTGGTAAAATACAAACGTTTGCGATATACACCATAATACGAGATGGTTCACAGAGAGGAAACGTGTGCAAGCGTGCACACAGTTGCCGTTCACAAAGCGCGTGCGATGTGAGACACTATCACATACGGTGCGGGAAAACTAAATGTGTGTGATTGTGTACCTATCGTACACGGTTTATAATCATGAACTGTTTGTGATGTGCTAGGCATCGTAAATCTTCTGTGCCTGGAATCTGCCTAGAATCATCCTAGAAATCTCCCGTGCCTAGAATCTGCCTGGTTTTACGCAGCCACAAAACTCCGATTGCGATGGCAATGCGAGCACAAACGAGTAGAAAGGATGAAGCATTTGGGATATTCGAGATATCGGAAACGGTTATATAGGGACAATTGTATGCATCAAGGCTCCCTATCCCTGGCGGTTTCTGGGTCATGTAGGAAGGACCCCACTATCGCCCACACTCACTTGGCGATGGTTCCAAATGACATCACGGAAAGGGTTTTAAACCGTTTGTTTAGGACCGACGCGCACCAGTGCATGTTCCTCTGACTATGAGATTGTGCAACTCCTGAATACCGGGGGAACACCTTGTGTGCTATCAAACGTCACAACGTAATTGGGTGATTATAAATATGCTCTACAAGTGTCTCCGAAGGTGGTTGTTGGGTTGGCATAGATTGAGATTAGGATTTGTCACTCCGTGTATCTGAGAGGTTTCTCTGGGCCCTCTCGGTAATGCACATCACTATAAGCCTTGCAAGCATTGTGACTAAAGAGTTAGTTACGGGATGATGCATTACGAAACGAGTAAAGAGACTTACCGGTAACGAGATTGAACTAGGTATGATGATACCGATGATCGAATCTCGGGCAAGTAACATACCGAGGACAAAGGGAACAACGTATGTTGTTATGCGGTTTGAACGATAAAGATCTTCATAGAATATGTAGGAGCCAATATGACCATCCATTTTCCACTATTGGTTATTGACCGGAGATGTGTCTCAGTCATGCCTACATAGTTCTCGAACCCGTAGGGTCTGCACGCTTAACGTTCCATGACGATTTGTATTATGAGTTATGTGTTTTGGTGACCAAAGTTTGTTCGGAGTCCCAGATGAGATCACAGACATAATGAGGGGTCTTGAAATGGTCGATAGGTAAAGATTCATATATTGGAAGGTTATATTCATACATCGGAATGATTCCGAGTGATTCGGGTATTTTTCTGGAGTACCGAGGGGTTACCGGAACCCCCCGGGGAAGCAATGGACCAACATGGGCCATATGGGAGAGAGGAGGCAGCCCACAAGGGGTGGTCGCGCCCCCCTCACTTAGGGAGTCCGAATAGGACTAGAGGAGGGTTCACCCCCCCCCCCTTTCCTTCTCCTCTTCCCTCTCCCTTCCTTCCTTCCTTCTCCACAAAAGGGAAAAAGAGGGAATCCTAGTCCTACTAGGATTGGAGTCCTAGTAGTATGACTCCTCCCTTGGTGCGCCTCCTCTAGGCGGGCCGCCCCCTCCTTCCCTCCTTTATATACGTGGGGAGGGGGCACCTTGGGACATACAAGATATTCTCTTAGCCGTGTGCGGTGCCCCCCTCCACAGTTTACACCTTGGGTCATAGTGTCGTAGTGCTTAGGCGAAGCCCAGCGCAGATCACTTCACCAACACCGTCACCACGCCGTCGTGCTGACGGAACTCTCCCTTGACCCTCTGTTGAATCAAGAGCTTGAGGGACGTCATCGAGCTGAACGTGTGCTGAACACGGAGGTGCCGTAGGTTCGGTACTTGGATCGGTTGGATCGTTCAGACGTTCGACTACATCAACCACGATAACATAACGCTTCCGCTTTTGGTCTACGAGGTTACGTGGACACACTCTCCCATATCTTTGCTATGTATCTCCTAGATAGATCTTACATGAGCGTAGGAATTTTTTTAAATTGCATGCTACGTTTCCCGACAGTGGCATCATGAGCCAGGTCTATGCGTAGATGATATGCATGAGTAAAACACAAAGAGATGTGGGCGATAATAGTCATATTGCTTACCACCAATGTCTTACTTTGATTTGGCAGTATTGTTGGATGAAGTGGCCCAGACCGATATTACATGACCGCCTTCATGAGACTGGTTCTACCAACGTGCTTTGCACACAGGTGGCTAGCGGGTGTCTGTTTATCCAACTTTAGTTGAATAGAGTGTGACTACGGCCGGTCCTTGATGAAGGTTTTAAAGCACAAGTGCTCCCTTATCCACCGCCGAAGCGGAATACATTGCTGCCGGTTCATGTTGTGCTCTATTACTTTGGATGACCCAAACTCTTAAAGATTATGGGATCTATGTGAAACATGTTCCATTGCTTTGTGATAATGAAAGTGCTATTAAGATTGCTCACAACCCCGTGCAACATTCTCGAACTAAGCATATTGAAGTTTGTCATCATTTCATTCGAGATCATGTTGCTAAGGGTGATATAAATCTTAAACATATTCGCACCGATAAGCAATTAGCAGATATATTTACTAAAACACTTGATGAGAAAGTGTTTTGCAGGTTGAGAGGTGAATTGAACATTATTGATGGCTCAAACTTGGAGTAGTAACTCCATTTGGATACATTCAAGGCATGAGCCTTTGACTAAACCTTGATATTTCCCTTATGATGATGATCATATGTCTTGGATATACTTGTACCCTTGCATGTTATCTAACCCTTGTAGGTACTTGGATAAGCCCCACTCTATGAGATTCACTACTGCAGGATGGTGCTAACGCGACACTACGATCAGAGACCCTTCAACGAAACTATGTGTGATACCATAATCGCAAATGTGGGTGTAAAAAACGTCAAAAAAGGTGCAAAATGCTTGCGATTACGGATGCATCAAACACGATTCATATTTTTGTTGCTTGTGCGAGAAGGGCATACAGTTCAGTTCAATTAACTATTTGCGATGAGGAGGAACAAAAGAAACGGGCAGCCAGATGAAGGTGTGTGCGATATACAGCATACGGTTCACTAGGATGAAATGTGTGTGATTAGGCAACACAATGGAAACGGTTCAACTGAACAAGATGTGTGTGATACGCGGCAAAAAGGTATGTAATCAGAAATGTGTGTGAAGACCAATAATAACACACACGATTGCTGCTAATAAGCCGTGTGAATTGCTCTGTCTATATATATAACTGAAATAAACATCCAAATACATAAGTGACTATACAGATCATTCGCACACACCTCAATAAACAATTGCATACATTCTAAACTAGGAGAAACGATCGTCTAGTCATCTACTTCTTGTGACGCTCCCGCCACAGCTATGTGGCTCGATCCTTCATCTGGGTTAGGAAGAAGACAGTTCCTCATGTCAACGATCCGCATGTACATCTCGTAGCTTGTGTACGCGTCCATGGTCGTGTACTTGACATGTTGTTCATCCAGTCTCTCATGCCACACATTGTGCCAGGCATTCTTGTCCTTATTGCTCTCTTCCTTCATCTTCACGTAGTAGGGGTCGATGATGGCCAAGGCGAGGTCAACCAGGGAGTTTAGTTTATTTTTGTCGCTGCCCCAGACCTTGTAGTGGTGCTGGATGTTGACAAGATTCAGGCATTTCAAGTCCGAAACCTTGAGCGCTTTTAGATCGTTGGTGGTGTCCACCATAGAGAAATTGTAGTCAGAGTTGTTGATAAACCTATAGAAATGCTCGCAAGGCCTTGTGGCAAGGTGGTAGTGGTATATGAGGATGTCATGTCTCACGCACAACTGGGCGATGGCAACCTTCTGATCTTGCCCGGCACGACCCATGGTGTACTCGAGGTTGAAGCCGACCACTTGGTACTTGTCCTCGGCAAGGAACTGCTCCATAGTTTTGATGGAGCACTCCACCGAGACCGGATCATTCGTGTACACCATCGAGAGGGACTTCCCCCTCATGTGGGTGTCCACTACGTGATGCATGGTGAACTGCCAACCGTTGTCGTCGTCGGCCGCTGGGAGCGCCATTGGAGCCACGGGGAGCGCCATTGGAACGCCGAATGTCCTCTCTGTATGTGTCCTCGTGGGTGTGCTTATTGTGTCGTGTGAGACGAGAGATGAAGGTAATTAGCCGCAGGAATAAAAGGGGGCTGGGCGGCGTGGATTCTCATCGCGCCCGCATAGCAGTTTTTGCAGCGGGTAACTGCATCGTCGCGCCGCTCCCGGCGCAACCGCTTGCACACGAACGTGCATGATCATGCTCCGGCCCCAAACACTGGCAGCGCGTGTGGAGGGACGAGGGCAGAGCATCCGGAGGGACGTGAGAGCAGAGCGCGCTACGGCCGCCTGAACCGCAAGCAACCACACACATAGAGCAGTTGAACACGCAGGAAATGGTCGCCTACAAGCCGACCGACAGTGGCGTCGCTGCGTAGAGAGCGGCCGTGTGCTACCACCTATGTCTAGTCTATATAGTCTCCTTTATATTTTATGCCATACTTTGCCTTCAAATTTAACCAACAAAATGTTAATGCATGTTTAAAAAATTATATAATTAGAAACTATGTTCAAATACAAATCCAACTATATAATCTTTGGCAACATGCATTCGTATTTTATTAGTTAAATCATACTTATAAACCAGGACGGTGGTATAGTAGGTAACTAAATCGCAAACGTATTTTATTAACCGTATATGTACGCGGCCTTTCGTCCTCCTCTCGCATGTCTTGTCACCCCGCTGCCGCAGATGGCTTACAGCGCAAGCTTGCACAGCGCGCGGGGGCATTCTTTTGGCCAAACGGTGGCGCCAATGAATCGTCGGTGAGCCCGTTCCCACGCAACCTCGCAGGTTCCCGCGCAAGCTTCCCACCCGACTTGGTGAAATCCCCCAAAATCCCAATGCTTACCGGCCTGCTATAAAAACCCTCACGTACGGCGAGTCCTGCGTCGCATTTTCCCCTCCCTCCCTGTAGCTTATCTCGTCTACTTCTCCCACAATCGCCAATGGCACTGGTCCGTCGTCGTCGCTCAGCCACTCCGCCGTCATCAGAGGACAGCTCCAGTTGGGAGGCTACATCGCGGCAGGGATGCAGTCCCCAGTGTAGTGTAGTGCGCGTAGCGTCCCTATTGGGTGTGTGTAGAACACCCACCACATGCTCCGCCGCCGCTGCCCATCGGCAATTGTTGCCGGCCACCGTTGCGCCACACCACCGTCGAAAGCCAGGGCCATTGCCCGCTCCGCCGTCGCTGCCCGAAGGCGGGAGGTGGCCGTCGTGGCCGCAACCCCAATGTCGGCCACTGTAGCCATCACCCGCTCCGCCACCGTGGCCCGAAGGCGGGAGGTGGTGGTCGTGGCCGCCACCCCGTCATCGGTCTCCATGGCCGCCAGCCCATCGTCGACCGCCGAGGTCATCACCCGCTCCGCCACCATCGCTCAAAGGCGGGAGGCGGAGGTGGATGCCCGCACGTGCGTCGGCGACCTTGCACGCTACATCGAGTTCCTTCGGGAGGAGGAGCGCCTCGTCGAGCATGCAAAGAGCCTTACCGCCATCGTGGCCGCGACAAACGCTGCTTCAGAGGCGAGGAATCAGGAGATCTACAAGGAGAACCACTGCTTTGAGAGGGGTTGTCTGGAGCGGCAGAGGGCGTTCGAGGTGAGCGTCGCTGAAGCTGTAACAACGGCAGGCACCGTATTGTGGTTGCCTAGCTCTTCGGTAGGCTCATCCTCCTCTGCCTCTTACTGAGCGCGCTCGGCAGAGGAGAGGCAAACGGAACTAGTACAAAGCCCCTCCGCAGTAGTAGTAGTAGCAGTAGTAGTAGCATTTAGGGGCAATTTTGTTCAATTCATCTGACTATAGATGTGGTGGAACTGTACAACGTACTTTAAATTAGCTAGTACATATAGTTGAACTAGCTATTTCAGTACGTGGTTGGCAACAATTCGGGAAAAGTTTGGTCGGTTCAACTGTTAAGTTGAACTGTTTGTATAAATTAAGAACGACTGCTTAATCTATGAATGAAATCTATGCTTAATTACTAAATTTTAGTTGCAAAAATTAGACACTGCTAGTGATTTTTAGCTTCATATTTTGACAAATCGTAGTGTTGCAAGGATTGACAAATCTTACCAAATTGTTTGTACGTGGTTGCACACGGGTCATCCAAACAACCGTTTGCGTTGAAGGGATGCAAAAATCCTGTGCTGCTCTCGCTTTGCATACGGGCGTTCGATCTAAAACGTTTGCGATCAAGAGCTGCAGAAATCCTACTTGGCACATTTTCTCTTGGCTTCCTAGGGAAGCTGTCGGTTTGCATGGGTGTTCTAGCTAAAACGTTTGCGATGAGTGTCTTATATTTAAAAACCGAATTAAACGGCGTCCTGGGCGCCATTACTGGAGAGGATGCCAGCAAGGCGGGCGGCCATGGAAATCAAAGGGCTCGCTTCCCAGTAAGCCTGCGCAGCGTACAGCTCACACACTTCCCGGTGAGCCTGCGCATTCGAGGATAGCTTGCACGCCTCTCGTTTAGCCTGCGCACCAAACGACACTCGCACGCCTCCCATTCAGTCAAGGTCAAGCAGCTGTCCGCACGGGACCTCCTACAGCCATTAAAACCAAGACACGTGGCGTCACGTGAATGGTTAACAGAACGCACACGGTTTGAATTTTATAAACGTTTCAGATATAAAAGTGGTAGATTTGATTTTCAACCTATTTTTATGCACTGGAGCATGTGCATGTAGTTCAAATTTGAATTTTGCACATAAATGCATTGAAAACTCAGTTAATGCCTAAAAATGTCCAAACGAACCCCGAAAAATCACAAAAGTTGACACAACACTCCTGTTGTCCTATGTTGACGCGAGAAGAAAATTGAAAGCAATAAGAGGTAATGGATATCATTTCGTCCCCAAAGGTGGGACGTTCCCTACCGAAACCATCATGCTTGTTGCGAAAAGCTATGGTTTGTGAGAAGCATATACCCAAACCTGCCCCAAATGGGACAAAAAATTTACCACAACATGTTGATGCCGCTCCATGAGAGCAAGCCATGTTTCATGAATTTCAGACGAGTTTTGGATTTACTAGAATTTAAAAATCAGGCATCTCAATGTTTTCCCTCCAATCAACGGTGCCCTAGTGTTTGAAATTCATTCCCATTTCTTGCATGGGACCTAAGCATGCCCCCAAGGACACAGTCTTGATTTTCAACCAATTTATATGCACTACATCATGTGCATGTAGTTCAAATTTGAATTTTGCACATAAATGCATTGAAAACTTAGTTAATGCATAAAAATGTCCAAACGAACCCCGAAAAATCAGAAAGATTGACACAACACTCTTGTTGTTCTATGTTGACACGAGAAAAAAATTGAAAGCAATAAGAGGCAATTAATGGATATCGTTTCGTCCCCAAATGTGGGACGTTCCCTACCGAAACCATCATGCTTATTGTGAGAAGCTCTGGTTTGTGAGAAGCATATACACAAACCTGCCCCAAATGGGATAAAAAATTTACCACGGCATGTTGATGCCACTCCATGATATCATGCCAAGTTTCATGAATTTTAGACGAGTTTTGGATTTACTAGAATTTAAAAAACAGTCATCTCAATGTTTTGCCGACAATCAACGGTGCCTTGGTGTTTGAAATTCATTCTAGTTTCTTGCATGGGACCTAAGTATGCACCCAAGGACACATTTTTGTTTTTTCAACCAATTTATATGCACTGGTTCTATGTTCAAACTCAGTTAATGCATAAAAATGTCCAAACGAAAATGCACATAAATGCACATAAATGCATTGAAAACTCAGTTAATGCATAAAAATGTCCAAACGAAAAATCACAAAGATTGACACAACACTCCTGTTGTTCTATGTTCAAACGAGAAAAAGTTTGGAAGCAATAAGAGGCCATGGATATCGTTTCGTCCCCAAAGGTGGGACATTGCCTACCGAAACCATCATGCTTTTCTGTGAGAAGCTCTGGTTTGTGAGAAGCAAACACCCAAACCTGCTCCAAATGGGACAAAAAATTACCACAACATGTTGATGCCGCTCCATAATAGCATGCCAAGTTTCATGAATTTCAGATGAGTTTTGAATTTACTAGAATTTAAAAACCAGGCATCTCAATGTTTTTCCGGCAATCAACGGTGCCCTGGTTTTTGAAATTCATTCCCAATTCTTGCATGGGACCTAAGCATGCACCCAAGGACACAGCTTTGATTTAAAACAAATTTATATGCACTGGACCATGTGCATGTAGTTCAAATTTGAATTTTCCGCATAAATGCATTGCAAACTCAGTTAATGCATAAAAATATCCAAACGAACCCCAAAAAACAGAAAGATTAACACAACACTCATGTTTTTCTATGTTGACACGAGAAAAAATTGGAAAGAAATAAGAGGCAAATAATGGATATCGTTTCGTCCCCAAAGGTGGGATGTTCCCTATCGAAACCATCATGCTTGTTGTGAGAAGCTCTGGTTTGTGAGAAGGATATACCCAAACCTGTCCCCAAATGGGACAAAAAAATTACCATGGCATGTTGATGCCACTCCATGATAGCATGCCAAGTTTCATGAATTTCAGACTAGTTTTGGATTTACTAGAATTGAAAAACCAGGCATCTCAATGTTTTCTCGGCAATCAATGGTGCCCTGGTGTTTGAAATTCATTCCCATTTCTTGCATTGGACCTAAGCATGCACCCTAGGAAACAACTTTGATTTTCAACCAATTTATATGCACTGGACCATGTGCATGTAGTTCAAATTTGAATTTTGCACATAAATGCATTGAAATCTCAGTTAATGCATAAAAATGTCCAAACGAGCCCCGAAAAATCAGAATTATTAACACAACACTCCTGTTGTTCTATGTTGACACGAGAAAAAATTTGAAAGCAATAAAAGGGAAATAATGGATATCGTTTCGTCCCCATAGGTGGGACGTTCCCTACTGAAACCATCATGCTTGTTGTCAGAAGCTCTGCTTTGTGAGAAGCATATACCCAAACCTGCCCCAAATGGGACAAAAAATTTACCACGGCATGTTGATGCCGCTCCATGATAGCATGCCAAGTTTCTTAAATTTCAAACGAGTTTTCGATTTACTAGAATTTAAAAACCAGGAATCTCAATGTTTTGCCGGCAGTCAGTGGTGCTCTGGTGTTTGAAATTCATTCCCATTTCTTGTATGAGACCTAAGCATGCACCCAAGGTCACAGTTTTTATTTTCAACCAATTTATATGCACTGGACCATCTGCATGTAGTTCAAATTTGAATTTTGCACATAAATGCATGAAAAACTCAATTAATGCATAAAAATTTCGAAGTGAACCCCAAAATATCAGAAAGATTGACACAACACTCCTGTTATTCTATGTTGACACGAGAAAAAATTTGAAAGCAATAAGAGGCAATTAATGGATATTGTTTCGTCCCCAAAGGTAGGACGTTCCCTACCGAAACCATCATGCTTGTTGTGAGAAGCTCTGGTTTGCGAGAAGCATATACCCAAACCTGCCCCAAATGGGACAAATTTTCCACGGCATGTTGATGCTGCTCCATGATAGCACGCCAAGTTTCATGAATTTCAGACGAGTATTGGATTTACTAGAATTTAAAAAGCAGGCATCTAAATGATTTCCCGGCAATCAACGGTGCCCTGGTGTTTGAAATTCATTCCCATTTCTTGCATGGGACCTAAGCATGCACCCAAGGACACAGTTTTGATTTTCAACCAATTTATATGCACTGGACCATGTGCATGTAGTTCAAATTTGAGTTTTGCACATAAATGCATTGAAAACTCAGTTAATGCATAAAAATGTCCAAAGAAACCCCGTAAAATCAGAAAGATTGACACAACACTCCTGTTGTTCCATGTTGACACGAGAAAATTTTGAAAGCAATAAGAGGCAATTAATGGATTTCGTTTCATCCCCAAAGGTGGGACGTTCCCTACCGAAACCATCATGCTTGTTGTGGGCAGCTCTGGTTTGTGATAAGCATACACCCAAACCTACCCCAAATAGGACAAATTTTTTACCACGGCATGTTGATGCCGCTCCATGATAGCATGCCAAGTTTCATGAATTTCAGACGAGTTTTTGATTTACTAGAGTTTAAAAACCAGGCATCTCAATGTTTTGCCGGCAATCAACGGTGCCCTGGTGTTTGAAATTCATTCCGATTTCTTGCATGGGACCTAATCATGCACCGAAGGACACAGTTTTAATTTTTCAACCAAATTATATGCACTGGAGAATGTGCTTCTAGTTCAAATTTGAATTATGAACATAGATGCATTGAAAACTCAGTTAATGCATAAAAATGTCCGAATGAACCTCGAATAATCACAAAGATTGACACAACACTCCTGTTGTTCTATGTTGAAATGACAAAAAAATTGGAAGAAATAAGAAGTAATGGATATTGTTTAATCCCCAAAGGTGGGACGTTCCCTTCCGAAACCACCATGCTTGTCGTGAGAAGCTCTGGTTTGTGAGAAGCATATACCCAAACCTGCCCCAAATTGGACAAAAACATTACCATGGCATGTTGATGCCGCACCATGATAGCATGCTAAGTTTCATGAATTTCAGACGAGTTTTGCATTTACTACAATTTAAATACGAGGCATCTCCATGTTTTGCCGGCAATCAACAGTGCCCTCGCGTTTGAGATTCATTCCCATTTCTTGCATGGGACATAAGCATGCACCCGAGGACACAATTTTGATTTTTCAACCAATTTATATGCATTGGAGCATGTGCATGTGGTTCAAATTTGAATTATGCACATAAATGCATTGAAAACTCAGTTAATGCATAAAAATGTCAAACGAACCCCAAAAAATCACAAAAATTGACACAACACTCCTATTGTTCTATGTTGAAACAAGAAAACTTTTGGAAGCAATAAGAAGCAATGGATACCGTTTCGTCCCCAAAGGTGGGACGTTCCCTACCGAAACCATCATGCTTGTTGTGAGAAGCTCTAGTTTGTGATAAGCATATACCCAAACCTGCCCCAAATGGGATAAAAAATTTACCACGGAATGTTAATGCCGCTCCATGATAGCATGCCAAGTTTCATGAATTTCAAACGATTTTTCGATTTAATAGAATTTAAACACCAGGCATCTCAATGTTTTGCCGGCAATCAATGGTGCCCTGGTGTTTGAAATTTGTTCTCATTTGTTGCATGGGACCTAAGCATGCAACCAAGGACACAGTTTTGATTTTCAACCAATTTATATGCATTGGACCATGTGCATGTAGTTCAAATTTGAATTTTGCACATAAATGCATTCAAAACTCAGCTAATGCACAAAAATGTCCAAACGAACCCCAAAAAATCAGAAAGGTTGACACAACACTCCTGTTGTTTTATGTTGACACGAGAAAAAAATTGAAAGTAATAAGAGGCAATTAATGGATATCGTTTCATCCCTAAAGGTGGGAAGTTCCCTACCGAAACCATCATGATTGTTGTGAGAAGCTCTGGTTTGTGAGAAGCATTGTTGGGACCCCGACTTGGAAGTCGAGATCACCGAATGCACGTGTACAGTGATCCCAGAGATCAATGCTCACTGAACACACAGAAGCTGAAATAACAAGAGTCTTACATCCATACAAATAGTCTTACACGAATTAAGGCCATTATGGCCAAGTCTTACATAGATAGAGCCTCACGGGCTGAATAGCAAATAACTCAAGTAGCGGAAGTCTTCGATAAACGGGTAGAACCCATGCCATCTGCCTTAACCCTACAGGCATTCTGACTGGAATAGCGTCCTAGTTCGCATGTTCGTCTCCAAAGAATTCTTCCTCATATTCCTGTTCTTCCATGCCTGGCCAATTAAATAACCAGTGGCAAGCCAATGAGTACTTTGAATGTACTCGCAAGCAACCCATGATGTGGTTCAAAGTAATAATGCAATTGAATGATAATGAACAATCTAGCAAGGGCTAGAATAATCATTCTACTATCAAGTTTATGCATCAATAACCTCGCGTAACCTCGAAGACAGGTTACCGATATCAACATAAATAAGATTCAACTCATCGAGTCAAGTCACCATCCTTGACTTATCACACAAAAAACCATCACCGATGAAGTAAAATTCTGGACATAGTTTAAGTAGCACCACCCAACTGTCCATGACCGTGGACACGGCTATTCGAATAGTTTTACACTCTGCAGAGGTTGCGCACTTTACCCACAAGATCCGGGGAACTTCCGTGTCATCCACGACCCGCGGTACCTCAAGTACCTGGGGTAAGCACCCGGTCATTACCTTTCCTTAGACGACACTAACATAGAGTCCACTCGTTGGTACACGGCCCTCGGGTACAAACAATAGATCACGGGACTTGCCCTAATTTCAATGTCACGCGTACCCGAAGGGACCAACGGTGTGTCCGGTGCCCTGTGAAAACAGTCATGGTCGTCTATCCAAGCACGACCCCGTCCCGGGAAAGACCTCAAGTCTTCCCGTCACTAGTAATGCGGGCACCATGCTAGTATCGACCTAAGTAATCAATAAAGCCCCGTCCCATAAGGGGTAGTGTGGTTGCACATGTTTGGTTGGGATGGTAGTCACACATAAATCTAATCCATCGTTTCACCATGCACATGATTTACTGGCACATCACTTCTTCCTCAAGTGATGACCTAACACATCATCACCCTCGCGCATTAGGGGCACCTGATGGGTTCATGCAAAGATTTCAACTACGAGGGTTCAAATCACACATGCATCATATAAGCATCATGACCAACTATTTGCATGTCATCTAGCACATAGTGAGATCATCAATAAAGCATGCATCATGTGGTGGTTCATCTAGGTTACCATCGTAACCCTATCATCATGCATCGGAAATAAACGGGTTCCGAGAACAAGTGTATCATGGTCAAAGGGCTGCTTGCCTGGATTGGCTTGGTCTTCAAAGTCTTCAAGTCCTTCTCCTTCTTCTTCCACAGCAACTTTGTCAAATACGGGATCTATACGTCGCATAATAATAACGGAAAAATAAGAATACAAACAAAACAGAAAAATCAAAGTGCTCAGAAAAATGTCAACTTATTTTTGTAAAATACTAGAGGTATTTCTAAGGTGGGGAAAAATCTTAGTTGGAGTTTTGGAGTAACAGAATGGAATATATTGATTTTAGAACAGGAGTATTATTGCTCAAATTTGAATTTAAATTTGAACAGTACATAAAAGTTTCATGGATTTGAATGAAAGTGGTACCATTAAATAGGTTGGAATATTACAAGATTTTAGGAGTTGGAATTATTTAATTTGGATCATTATTCTTTTCTATAGAAATGCTTAAAACATTTACAGAAAAGAAAAAGAAAAATGTGACCTGTGCACTGGGCCAGAGAAGGCCACAGTGCACGGCCCAGGGCGGTCCAGCCCAGCCGCACGGGAGCCTGCGCGCGCACATCAGGTTTTTAAACCTGACGGGCGGGGCCCGTGGGTCAGTGACAGAGAGGAGGGGGAGAGAGGTGTGGGGATGACAGGCGGGGCCCGCCTGTCATCTCCAACCTTGCGGCCACGGCGACGGCGAGCTCACCGGCGAGGTTCCCGGCCACGGCGACGGCAACGGAGGGCAGGGATGGAATCAGCGTCGTGTCGCGGATGCAGGGGTGGTGGTGCGGCACGGCGGGGAGGTCTGGTTCACCGGCGGCGAGGTGGGACGGCGGAAGCTCGTCGGAGGGTCGTGGTTCTGGTCGTTTCCGACTGCCACAGAGAGGGGAAACAAGGGGGAAATGGTCAGTGTGGCTTGGTGGTTCTAGATAGGGCAAGAAGAAGAGCGGGGAAGGCCCGTACTGCGGGATCACCGGCGGCCCGACGCGGCGGAGCTCCGGTCGATCCCGAGCACTGGGACGTCTTGGGGAGGAGTGGGTGGTGCTGGGAGGCTCAGTGGAGTTAGGAGAGGCTGGTGGTGCTGCTGGAGAGGCTCGGGAGGGGCTATATATAGGAGGTCGACGGGGGCCCGAGGTCTAGTGCGCCGGCGAGCTCCGGCTCGAGGCTACAGCGCACGGGAGGCCAAGGGGATGAGTCTGTGGAGTTCCTGGACGATCTCCACGTCCAGTAGAAGTGAGAGGAGGAGCGGGGGCGCGTCTGGAGCGTGCGCGCGTGCGAGGCAGAGGAGTGGCCGCCGCGGGCGGCCAGCGCGCGTGCGACGACGGCCACTGGAGGGCGCAGGAGGAGGGGGGACAGCGCCGGGGAGGTCGCAGACGTCGAGATGCCTCGACTGGCGCGAAGGGGAGGCCCGAGGCTGTCGGGGTCAGCGATTGGCCGGAGCCACCGTGTGGAGGTGCACTATTGCGCGCTCCAGAGCGTGCGTATTGCTGGCATCATCGCGCTCTCGCCGTTTTGGTCCAAACCAGCGTGTCCAACAGTGTCTAGCACGTTGAGGAAAGAGTAAAGAAATGGCCTGAGACCTTGGATGCCCTGGAGATGCTGAGAGAGAGTGAGGGTGCTGGTGAATTGGTGAAAACTTGCTATCCAACAAGGTAAAACAGAGTTCTTACCCCTCAATCATGGAGCTGGGGTGCTGGGGAAGTTACTGGAGGTAGCTGGTAACTCAATGATCATGTGGTAGAAAGTATAGGCCATGGAGAAGAGTAAAAGTGATCTAGTTGGAGGTTTTAGTAAAAAGCCAGAAGGTGTTTGATCAGTGTTTGGTCAAGTAAATGACCTCCACTTGACATGGCACTTAACAGGGTTGAAAGACATGAGAAAATAGGGTGCTTCACCAAACTTGGGCTCATTTGAAGAAACTAGCCAATGTAACTTTGGTGAACTCTAGAAATCAACAGAAACAGTTTCATCTTGATTGAGTCAAGCTAATCATCTCCCCTTGATGCACCACTTGGTGTAGCATCATTATTTGGGGTATTGATCATGCCCACAAAGTTTAAAGCTCCAGATAAAAAGTTGGAAATGTAAAGTTGTTCAAATTTGCATTTGAACAGAAAGGGTTTTGAGGTGATCAGATCAAGTTTCTCTATTCCAATTCTTGTGCCATTTGGTCTAGATGCCTTATTAGGTCATTCTAGCATGTGCACCAAGTTTGAGAGCATTTTGACAAGTTTGGCAATGTAAAGTTGCTCAAACTTCAAATATGGACAGAATGGTTATGAAGGGGTTTGAGGATGTTTTCTTGCTTCCCAAGGCATGGGACTTGGCAAGATCATCAAATATGTCATATATGACATGATAGAATTTCCCTGGAATTTTTGGAGAAAGTTTCCTTTGTAAATATTTCAAAAGCTTGAAATATCCAGAAAGGGTTTTAGAGGGTTTAGCCCATTATTTTGAACATGACCAAGTGTTGAAACTCTTATATATGGACAATATATGTCCTCTGAGTCTCTCTGAATTTTGGCAAATATTTTTGAAACAGTTAAATAATTTTCCCCTATTAAAGACCATTTCTGGCCTTTAGAAAAAGCTTTTAAATAAAATAGGAAAATAACTTTTAAAATTATACCTTTGTGGTTTCTGGGAGTCCTATGACTACTAGGTCTCAAATAAACCTTTTGAAATAATTTTCTCACCCTAAATCAAGTACTTGTAGTGCAAATCTCAATTCAGGGGTTTTTAGAAAACTAAATTTATAAAATACTTTTTGGCCAAAATAATTTTGTAAGAAAATACTATACTGTTATATAACACTTGGCATGATCATTGGGCAGAAGTTTTGGGTATGGAGATGAATTCTACAAGAGGTCATAGTTGACTTCAATGAGCACAAGAAAAAGCACATGAAGAAAACTCAATTCCAAATAAAAGCCAAATGATGCTAAAAAATTTGCTGGTCCAAATTTTCATGCTTCAAAGATACAAATAACATGTTACAAAATGCAGGGTGTGACAGACCTACCCCCCTTACAAGAATCTCGTCCCCGAGATTCCTAAACTAGGGCTTAAAAGAGGCCGGGAAACTCGGATCTAAGATAGTCTTCTCGTTCCCAGGTTGCTTCTGCTTCGGTGTGGTTGCTCCACTGGACCTTGAAGTACTTGATGGTATGGCTCCGCGTACGTCGTTCTGCTTCGTCCAGAATACGAATGGGCTTCTCGCGGTAGGTCAAATCAGGCTGCAGAGCAATGGCTTGGTGATCCACATCCTTGTAGAGATTGGGCTTGTCTGGAACTTGGAGACATTTTCGGAGTTGTGACACATGGAATACATTGTGTACATCGGATAGCTCAGGTGGTAGTTCCAACTGGTAAACCACTTCTCCTCGTCGTGCAGTGATCTTAAAGGGTCCAATGAACCTTGGTGCGAGCTTCCCCTTAACGTGGAAACGCTTGGTTCCCTTCAGAGGAGTTACCCGCAGGTACACATGATCTCCGACACGGAAACTCATGTCTCGGCGTCGAGTGTCAGCATAACTCTTCTGCCTTGACTTGGCTGCCTTTAATCGCTCTCTGACCAGTTGGACTTGCTCTTCTGCTGCGCGGAGAATATCCGGTCCAAAGACTAGTCCTTCTCCAGTCTCCGACCAATTGAGGGGTGTGCGGCATCTGCGCCCGTACAACACCTCAAATGGTGCCATCTGATGGCTTGACTGGTAACTGTTGTTATAGGAGAACTCGGCAAAAAGGGAGACAGTCTTCCCACTTGGCTCCATACGCCAGGACACAGGCTCGGAGCATGTCTTCGAGAATCTGATTGACTCACTCTGTTTGACCTCCGGTCTGTGGGTGGAAAGCTGTGCTGAAAGACAACTTGGTCCCCAAGGCTTCTTGGAACTTCTTCCAGAACCTAGAGGTGAACTGGGTTCCCCGATCTGACACAATCTCCTTGGGAACGCCGGGAAGACTTACGATTCGGTCGATGTAGAGAGCTGCCAGCCGGTTGCCATCATAAGTGGTCTTGACAGGAATGAAATGGGCCACCTTGGTCAAATGATCGACTATGACCCAGATAGAGTCATGTCCTCTATTCGACCTTGGTAATCTAGTGATGAAGTCCATTCCGACTTTATCCCACTTCGACTCAGGAACCTTGAGTGGTTGAAGCAATCCAGCAGGTCGCTGATATTCAGCCTTGACCCTTTGGCACACATCACACTTTGCAACATAGGTTGCAATCTATCTCTTCATACCGTGCCACCAGAATCGTGCCTTCAAGTCTTGGTACATCTTGGTTCCTCCGGGGTGGATGGAATACGGAGTGTCGTGGGCTTCTTGCAGAATCAACGTCTTCAGCTCGGTGTTGTTTGGTATGCAGATGCGACCTTTGTACCAAACAATCCCATGCTCGTCTTCGGAGAATCCTGGGGCCTTGCCCAGCTTCATCTTCCTCTTTATGCCTTCAATGCTTGCTTGTCCATCTTGTGCCTTCTTTACGTCGTCCATCAGGGTTGGTCTGACTTCCAAATGATCCAGAAATCCAGGGGTGACCAATTCCAAACTGAATTGTTCGATCTCCTTAAACAAGGCTGGCTGCCTTTCTTGAATAACAACATTCAAAGAGCAAGCCTTCCTGCTTAAGGCATCGGCCACCACGTTAGCCTTCCCAGGGTGATACTGAACACTGAGGTCATAGTCTTTGATGAGTTCCAACCATCTCCATTGCCTCATGTTCAATTCCTTTTGGGTGAAAATGTACTTCAGACTTTTGTGGTCTGTGTAAATCTCACACCGTTTCCCTAGGAGGTAATGCCGCCATGTCTTCAAGGCATGAACTATTGCTGCTAGCTCAAGATCGTGAGTAGCGTAGTTCTCCTCATGGGGTCGTAGCTGCCTGGAGAGGTATGCTATGACGCGGCCTTCTTGCATCAGAAAGCTTCCCAATCCGGTTCGAGAGGCATCACAATATATCACGAATCCTTGTGAATATCAGGTGTTGCCAGAACTGGGGCGGTGGTCAATCTCTTCTTGAGCTCTTGGAAGCTCTCTTCGCATTTTGGCGTCCACTCGAACTTCTTGTCCTTCTTGAGGAGCTGAGTCATTGGTCGTGCAATGCTAGAGAATCCTTCCACGAACTTGCGGTAATAGCCCGCTAGTCCG
>LR738713.1:299633437-299697643 GCA_902687465.1 Secale cereale
CGGCCAGCGCGCGTGCGACGACGGCCACTGGAGGGCGCAGGAGGAGGGGGGACAGCGCCGGGGAGGTCGCCGGGGAGGTCGCGGACGTCGAGATGCCTCGACTGGCGCGAAGGGGAGGCCCGAGGCTGTCGGGGTCAGCGATTGGCCGGAGCCACCGTGCGGAGGTGCACTGTTGCGCGCTCCAGAGCGTGTGTATTGCTGGCATCATCGCGCTCTCGCCGTTTTGGTCCAAACCAGCGTGTCCAACAGTGTCTAGCACGTTGAGGAAAGAGTAAAGAAATGGCCTGAGACCTTGGATGCCCTGGAGATGCTGAGAGAGAGTGAGGGTGCTGGTGAATTGGTGAAAACTTGCTGTCCAGCAAGGTAAAACAGGGTTCTTACCCCTCAATCATGGAGCTGGGGTGCTGGGGAAGTTACTGGAGGTAGCTGGTAACTCAATGATCATGTGGTAAAAAGTATAGGCCATGGAGAAGAGTAAAAGTGATCAAGTTGGAGGTTTTAGTAAAAAGCCAGAAGGTGTTTGATCAGTGTTAGGTCAAGTAAATGACCTCCACTTGACATGGCACTTAACAGGGTTGAAAGACATGAGAAAATAGGGTGCTTCACCAAACTTGGGCTCATTTGAAGAAACTAGCCAATGTAACTTTGGTGAACCCTAGAAATCAACAGAAACAGTTTCATCTTGATTGAGTCAAGCTAATCATCTCCCCTTGATGCACCACTTGGTGTAGCATCATTATTTGGGGTATTGATCATGCCCACAAAGTTTGAAGCTCCAGATAAAAAGTTGGAAATGTAAAGTTGTTCAAATTTGCATTTGAACAGAAAGGGTTTTTAGGTGATCAGATCAAGTTGCTCTATTCCAATTCTTGTGCCATTTGGTCTAGATGCCTTATTAGGTCATTCTAGCATGTGCACCAAGTTTGAGAGCATTTGGACAAGTTTGGCAATGTAAAGTTGCTCAAACTTCAAATATGGACAGAATGGTTATGAAGGGGTTTGAGGATGTTTTCTTGCTTCCCAAGTCATGGGACTTGGCAAGATCATCAAATATGTCATATATGACATGATAGAATTTCCCTGGAATTTTTGGAGAAAGTTTCCTTTGTAAATATTTCAAAAGCTTGAAATATCCAGAAAGGGTTTTAGAGGGTTTAGCCCATTATTTTGAACATGACCAAGTGTTGAAACTCTTATATATGGACAATATATGTCCTCTGAGTCTCTCTGAATTTTGGCAAATATTTTTGAAACAGTTAAATAATTTTCCCCTATTAAAGACCATTTCTGGCCTTAAGAAAAAGCTTTTAAATAAAATAGGAAAATAACTTTTAAAATTATACCTTTGTGGTTTCTGGGAGTCCTATGACTACTAGGTCTCAAATAAACCTTTTGAAATAATTTTCTCACCCTAAATCAAGTACTTGCAGTGCAAATCTCAATTCAGGGGTTTTTGGAAACTAAATTTATAAAATACTTTTTGGCCAAAATAATTTTGTAAGAAAATACTATACTGTTATATAACACTTGGCATGATCATTGGGCAGAAGTTTTGGGTATGGAGATGAATTCTACAAGAGGTCATAGTTGACTTTAATGAGCACAAGAAAAAGCACAAGAAGAAAACTCAATTCCAAATAAAAGCCAAATGATGCTAAAAAATTTTGCTGGTCCAAATTTTCATGCTTCAAAGATACAAATAACATGTTACAAAATGCAGGGTGTGACAAGCATATACCCAAACCTTCCCCAAATGGGACAAAAAATTTACCACGGCATGTTGATGCCGCTCCATGATAGCATGCCAAGTTTCATGAATTTCAGACGAGTTTTGGATTTACTAGAATTTAAAAACCATTAATTTCAATGTTTTGCCGGCAATCAACGGTGCCCTAGTGTTTGAAATTCATTCCCACTTCTTGCATGGGACGTAAGCATGCACCCAAGGACACAGTTTTGATTTTCAACCAATTTATATGCACTGGACCATGTGCATGTAGTTCAAATTTGAATTTGACCTACATAAATGCATTGAAAACTCAGTTAATGCATAAAAATGTCCAAACAAACCCCGTAAAATCAGAAAGAATGACACAACACTCCTGTTGTTCCATGTTGACATGAGAAAAATTTGAAAGCAAAAAGAGGCAATTAATGGATTTCGTTTCGTCCCCAAAGGTGGAACGTTCCCTACCGAAACCATCATGCTTGTTGTGGAAAGCTCTGGTTTGTGATAAGCATATACCCAAACCTCCCCCAAATGGGACAAATTTTTCACCATGGCATGTTGATGCCGCTCCATGATAGCATGCCAAGTATCATGAATTTCAGACGAGTTTTCGATTTACTAGAATTTAAAAACCAGGCATCTCAATGTTTTGCCGGCAATCAACGGTGCCCTGGTGTTTGAAATTCATTCCTATTTCTTGCATGGGACCTAAGCATGCACCGAAGGACACAGTTTTGATTTTTCAACCACTTTATATGCACTGGAGCATGTGCGTGTAGTTTAAATGTGAATTATGCACATAGATGCATTGAAAACTCAGTTAATGCATAAAAATGTCCGAACGAACCCCGAAAAATCACAAAGATTGACACAACACTCATGTTGTTGTATGTTTAAATGAGAAAAAAATCGAAAGAAATAAGAGGTAATTGATATTGTTTCATCCCCAAAGGTGGGACGTTCCCTGCCGAAACCACCATGCTTGTCGTGAGAAGCTCTGGTTTGAGAGAAGCATATAACCAAACCTGCCCCAAAGTGGACAAAAAAATTAGCATGGCATGTTGATGCCGCACCATGATAGCATGCTAAGTCTCATGAATTTCAGACAAGTTTTGCATTTACTACAATTTAACAACGAGGCATCTCCATGTTTAAGATTCATTCCCATTTCTTGCATGGGACCTAAGCATGCACCCAAGGACACAATTTTGATTTTTCAACCAATTTATACGCGTTGGAGCATGTGCATGTGGTTCAAATTTGAATTATGCACATAAATGCATTGAAAACTCAGTTAATGCATAAAAATGTCCAAACAAACCCCAAAAAATCACAAAAATTGACACAACACTCCTATTGTTCTATGTTCAAACAAGAAAACTTTTGGAAGCAATAAGAAGCAATGGATATCGTTTCGTCCCCAAAGGTGGGACGTTCCCTACCGAAACCATCATGCTTGTTGTGCGAAGCTCTAGTTTGTGAGAAGCATATACCCAAACCTGCCCCGAACGAGATAAAAAAATTACCACGAAATGTTGATGCCGCTCCATGATAGCATGCCAAGTTTCATGAATTTCAAACGAGTTTTCGATTTACTAGAATTTAAAAACCAGGCATCTCAATGTTTTGCCGGCAATCAATGGTGCCCTAGTGTTTGAAATTTGTTCCCATTTATTGCATGAGACCTAAGAAGGCACCCAAGGACACATTTTTGATTTTCAACCAATTTATATGCACTGGACCATGTGCATGTAGTTCAAATTTGAATTTTGCACATAATTGCATTCAGAACTCAGTTAATGCACAAAAATGTCCAAACAAACCCCAAAAAATCAGAAAGGTTGACACAACACTCCTGTTGTTCTATGTTGACACGAGAAAGAATTTGAAAGCAATAAGAGGCAATTAATGGATATCATTTCATCCCCAAAGGTGGGACGTTCCCTACCGAAACCATCATGATTGTTGTGAGAAGCTCCGGTTTGTCAGAAGCATATACCCAAACCTGCCCCAAATGGGACAAAAACTTTACCACGACATGTTGATGCCGCTCCATGATAGCATGCCAAGTTTCATGAATTTCAGACGAGTTTTGGATTTACTACAATTTAAAAACCATGCATTTCAATGTTTTGCCAGCAATCAACGGTGCAGAACACCCCAGTTGTTCTATGTTGAAATGAGAAACAATTTGGAAGCAATAAGAGGCAATGGATATCGTTTCGTCCCCAAAGGTGGGACGTTCCCTACCGAAACCATCATGCTTGTTGTGAGAAGCTCTGGTTTGTGAGAAGCATATACCCAAACCTGCCCCAAATGGAACAAAAAATTTACCACGGCATTTTGATGCCGCTCCATGATAGCATGCCAAGTTTGATGAATTTCAAATGAGTTTTAGATTTACTAGAATTTAAAACCAGGCATCCCAATGTTTTGCCGGCAATCGTTGGTGCCCTGTTGTTTGAAATTCATTCACATTTCTTGCATGGGACCTAAGCATGCACCCAAGGACACAGTTTTGATTGTCCAACCAATTTATATGCATTGGAGCATGTGCATGTAGTTCAAATTTGAATTATGCACATAAATGCATTGAAAACTCAGTTAATGCATAAAACTGTCCAAACAAACCCTGAAAAATCACAAAAAATGACACAACACTCCTATTGTTCTATGTTGAAACAAGAAAGCATTTGGAAGCAATAAGAAGCAATGGATATCGTTTCATCCCCAAAGGTGGCACGTTCCCTACCAAAACCATCATGCTTGTTGTGAGAAGCTCTGGTTTGTGAGAAGCATATACCTAAAGCTTCCCCTAATGGGACAATTTTTTTGCCATGGCATGTTGATGCCGCTCCATGATAGCATGCCAAGTTTCATGATTTTCAGACGAGTTTTGGATTTAATAGAATTTAAAAACCAGGCATCTCAATGTTTTGTCGGCAATGAACTATGCCCTAGTGTTTGAAATTCATTCCCATTTCTTGCATGGGACCTAAGCATGCACCCAAGGACACAGTTTTGATTTTTCAACCAATTTGTATGCATTGGAGCATGTGCATGTAGTTCATATTTGAATTATGCACATAAATGCATTGAATACTCAGTTAATGCATAAAAATGTCCAAACGAACCTCGAAAAATCACAAAAATTAACACAACACTCCTGTTGTTCTATGTTGAAACGAGAAAAAAATTGGAAGCAATAAGAGGAAATGTATAACGTTCCGTCCCCAAAGGTGGGACGTTCCCTATCGAAACCATCGTGCTTGTTGTGAGAAGCTCTGGTTTGTGAGAAGCATATACCCAAACCTGTCCCAAATGGGACAAAAAATTTACCAAGGCATGTTGATGCTGCTCCATGATATCATGCCAAGTTTCATGAATTTCAGACGAGTTAGGGGTTTACTAGAATTTAAAAACAAGGTATCTCAATGTTTGCGGCCGAGTGACGGTGGCAGGGTGTTTGACATTCATTCCCATTTCTTGCATGGGACCTAAGCAGGCAACCAAGGACACGGATTTGAATTTTCAACTAATTTATATGCATTAGAGCATCTACCTGTAGTTCAAATTTGAATTATGCAGATGAATGCATAGAAAACTCAGTTAATTTATAAAAATATCCAAGCGAACCCCAAAAAATCCCAAAAATTGACACAACACTCCTGTTGTTCTATGTTGACACTAGGAAAAAGTTTGAAATCGAGAAGAGGCAACGGATATCGTTTCGTCCAGAAAGGTGAAACATTCCCTACCGAAACCATCACACTTTTTGTGAAAGCTCTGGTTTATGAGAAGCTTATACCCAAACCTGCCCCAAATGGGACATAATTTCTAGCACAGCATGTTGATGCCGCTCCATGATAGCGTGCCAAGTTTCATGAATTTTGGATGAATTTTGGATTTACTAGAATTACCAAATCAAGTACGTCGACTTTTGCCGGAGAGCCATGGTGTCGCGATGTTCGAATTTCCTCCCCATTTCTTGCATGGGAGTTAAGCACAAACCCATGGACACATATATGATTTCACAACCCATGTTGGTGCACTAGAACATGTGCATGTACTTTGATTTTGAATTGTGCACCTGAAATGGCTAGAAAACCAATTTAATGTATAAAATGTTCAAACGAACCCTGAATAATTCCAATTATTTTAAGACACACATATAGTTGCGTGTTCACTCCAGATAAAAGGTCTAGCAATTCAAACACCGTCCATTGCCGTTGTGACCCCGTTATGTAATTCAAATCAAGATGAAAAATCAAGTAGATCGCAACCAGTTTATTACCACAACCGTGTGAGATGCAGCATAAAATATCCTAGAGCACCGTCGGTGTATAGTATGCCTATGGCTTACGCGAGAAGGTGCGTCGGCTACAGTCCACAGCCGGCATCTCAAGCACACCAGCTTGCTCCCCAAATATCATTTCACTGTTCAATCATCACTAGTGAAAGATGGGCATGTGGACCCGCGTCGTGAGGGAAACTTCGGTGGCCCACTCCGGCGAGAGCATGGCCGTAGCCGCCATGCGCGTGCTGACAAGGTGCATGAGCATGGACTCAATCTGTGACCGGGCGACAAAGGCAGCCCAAACGGCCGATGTTGCTTCTCAGGTGGCGGCAGCAACATCTGCCTCGGGGATAGGAGCTGGCGAGAGCGGCACAGCAGCTGTTTGTTCCGTAGCGGTGGCATTAGCCCTAATGGAGGCCGCCCATGACCATGTCGAGGC
Source organism: Secale cereale (assembly GCA_902687465.1). Taxonomy (NCBI): domain Eukaryota; kingdom Viridiplantae; phylum Streptophyta; class Magnoliopsida; order Poales; family Poaceae; genus Secale; species Secale cereale. The sequence goes on from LR738713.1 coordinate 299,639,903, forward strand.
CGCCCACACCCAGCTCCTGGCGGTCACCGCACAAATCGAATGAAGCTTCTCCAACAACGATCGGCAACCCACGGTCGAAGAGCTGGCAATCGCCGAGAGGGTTCGAGTAGCCGTCCGTTCCTCCGCCGCATACATTGCGACAACGGAGCCCGTCCAAGACCAGATCGCGTGTGCCCACGCCCAGCTTGTGGCGGCCTTTTCCAAAGAGATGGCGGACGTGGATGGCGAGATGCTTGTCGAGTATGGTGTGATGGATGCCATGGAGCCCCTTCCACAGGAGACCGTCTGGCGCGAGCTGGACATGGAGGCAGCGGCAGAGATCGACGAGCACCAGCCATAGTAGTACTCTTTCTTTTGTTTAATTAAGAGCGCCGGTCTTTAATTAGTTAGAGTAATGTTTAGTTCAGCTAGCTCTGTTTAATTGTTGAACTTGCTCGATTAAGAAGTGTTGGTGTGTTGTAGTTTCCTTTGTGTACCCAAATTATGCAATGATGTGGATGACCACTGTAACCATGGAAATTCAAACCAAAACTTTTGACGTTCAAACTCATCACATATGGGTGAAGCAATCTGAATCGTTTGTGATGTTCACATATTGTACACATTTCTGAATAAGGGACCGTGTCTGATGACACTTTGCGCGCCAGTTTTTTGGCTGAAGCGATTCCAAATTTTCGGCTTCCACGGAAATATATACCTCCCCTCCCCCTCCCCCTTACCAAAAGCCACATTTCCCCTCTTTCTGCCTTCCTTTCCAAGTTGAAACCTTCACTCCTTGCTTGCAGTGCCACCTCCTCGTCGGCGACCCTCCTTCACGATGCCCGGCCTCGTCTATCCAGGCAGGTAATCCACACCCGACCCCTCTCCTCCTCCTCCTTCCGCATCCCACATGCCCCGACCGCCAGCGCGGGAGCGGAACCTTCCACCCAAATCACCGACCCCTCCACCATATAAGCGCCGCCCTAAGCCATGGTGCATGCAGTATAGCCAGGATCTCAAGGACCATTTGGCAGCGGAGAAGCAAATCGCGGCCGCATGCATGGATGAGGTCACGATGGCTGCCATTCGTGCCGACCCCCGGATCTTGGAGGAGCACCTTGACATTTGCTAGCTATGCCTGTTAAGCATGCTCGGTTTACCCGTTGCGTGTGTTGATCCTGCCTTTCCTTCACAAATTCTAGTGAATTGTGCTATCTAATTTTACCATGCAATTTGTTGCTCTAGTGTATATGTTCTATATGTCGTGTAGTGTGGTCCTCACTTATTAACTGTTTTGTTAATTGGTTGTCGTCTTCAGTTAACTGTTTGGTTCAATCTGCAAATGTGATGTTCAATTCTCCAGGCTGCAATTTTGTATTGTCTTCCATGTGAGAAATAAATCGAATTTATCTTTACAAAATACATGAGAAACAAATACAATTGCTATATTTCCAAGTTGTCAGGCATGCTTGGTTTGGTTATACATTGTGCAATGTGGTGCTCAGTTAACGTTTGGTTCATTTGTGTTGTGGTGTTTACTTAACTGTTTGGTTTAATTCTGCAATGCGATGTTCAATAGTTGTGGGTTCATTCTGTTATTGTATATCATGTGAGGAATAAATTGAATTTGGCTGTAGTAAATACATGACTAACAAATACAATTGCTACAATTGGCTGTAGTTAACTGTTTGGTTATCTGTCTGATCTTCTATTAGGAGTATGTTATATTGTGCAATGTGGTGCTCAGTTAATGTTTGGTTCATTTGTTGTGGTGTTAGTTAACTTCTTGGTTCAATTCTGCAATGCGATGTCCAATTGTCGTGGGTAGAATTTTGTATTGTTGTGCATGTGAGGAATAAATCGAATTTGGCTGCACTTAATACATGAGAAACATATACAAGTGCTATATTTCCTAGTTCTTAATTATGCTTGGTTTGGATAAATGGGTTTTCCGTGTGACTTGAATTAATCTGATGAATCTACAATGTGCTTATTTTTCATCAACATATTTTACTGATAGCATGGGAACCCTTACTTAACCTGATGAATAACTACCTTATATGTGTTGCAGGGAAACAATGGGAAGCACTGAGGTTTACAATCGAGGTTATCACGTGCATGGTCTGTTCTCTAATAGCACATTATTGTGCAATTGAATGAACCATTCTAATATTTTGGTTTTTAACAATTTGGTCTTGCACATGCAGGTCCTGCAGTCAGAGGTTTTGGCCCGCTATTCGACCCCTTTTGCATATGGGGAAATGAGTTGTCCATGAATATCAATCAAATCAAGAAACTTAGAAAGATTGTTAGGACAAAGAAATTAGCGACAAAAGACAACAAGATCTTTGTCTGCACAATGAAGAAGACATCAGTTCACTACAAGATGGTACTAACTATTATACCTTGCCTTTTTTTATTCCTTTGCCCCATTTCCAATATAGGGAAGATATTTATGCACATCCTTTTTTTCAGGCCTTTCCAAAGCAGTTCACTGATGATTACCTCTCAAACCACCTCTATGGCCAGGAGTCAAGGAAGGTTTTCATACAACACCCACAGTTCAATATTGAAGTGTTCCTAAAGAGGACGAAGGACGGACGGTCAATCATCCACAGGCACTGGCCTAAAGTTGCAAAGACCTTCAACATTAATGAAGGCTCAATATTCGCCTTCAGCTTCAGCGGTTTTCCAGATGAGATGCATCTATCTATATACCGTCTATGATGCTAATTTTTGAAGGTTCTACATGTTGCATGTGGAACTTGGTGTTGGTGCAGTTGTGTAATGGGGTAGCTGAGTGCTGAAGCTATATCATGTTGTACTCTGATGTATTTCAATTACAAAATTCTGCTTCCTTAATATGGAAATGAATTATATTGTGTGCTTAATATGAATGTCAATTAGATTAGTAAATGGATTATTAATAATAGGGAAATTGTCCTGCTAATGGAGAATTAGCTTGCTAATTGGTCTATGATATTGCAAACGGTTTTTGAAAAAATACTATGGGCGATGACCTCAGGCAACGCACACAGTTTCTAGGAATAAACCGTGTTGGATCAATGGACAATCACACACGACTTTCTCTTGAAAACTGTTTGCATTAGGCCACCTTGCACAAACGTTTACCACATAAAAACTGTGTGTGATGGATAGCCTTTGCCACACAGTTTCTTCTACAGACCATGTGTGATACATTCAATAAAGCAAATGATTTAATGGGAAAAATTGTGTGTGATGTACCTATGAACGGAAATGTTTTCCTTGGAGCGACTGTGTGGTATGTACATACAAACGGAAACGTTTAGAGAGGACTGACTGTGTGGGATGTACTTGCGACCGGAAACAATTTTGTCGTATAATTGTATTTTTAGCTCTACTATACGTATTTCCGTATTTGTGCGCTCGCTGGTCGCACATGACCTCATTTTGCCAAGTGTGTGCGCCAGGAGGGCATATCCCCGACGGTTTCTTGGTCGTGTGGGAAGGAGCCCCCTATCTCCCACACTCACTTGGCGACGGTTCCAAATGCCATCGCGGAAAGGGGTTAAAAACCGTATGTATAGCACCGACGCGTATGAGGGATTGCAACTCACTCATTTCTTGAGTGATCTCTACATCACTAAGTCTCTACAATATGGTGGTTGAAGTCAAGGAAGCATGAATCCTTTCAATATATCATTTGACAAATTCTCTTTATCAAATTTCATTTGGTATCAAATTTTCATGATTGTCATTTTGGATGCACAAGTGCTCTTCCTTGCAAATCTAACCCATGTAGGAAGATGAACTCAAATTACAAGTGGTGCTCCCAATTCTTGATGAGCTACATCAACCTTGAGCATCCCACATGAGTTCAGCTACATGTTCAAGATCAACACCACCACCCAAGGTATGTCATTCCATCCTAGAGAAGCTTTACCCCAAGTCATGGGTCAAAGCAGCTCAACAAGATGTGAATACATAAAAATACTTAAACAAATAATGGCAACCCCATTTTGAGCTTAAACAATGAGTATGACCTATGATCAAGTGATCTCACTTGACTCCTAAGTCAATATACTCTAACATAGGTGACTCTGTCGCCGACCAATTCTAGATAAAGTTCTCTAGTGTTTCTTTGTGCTCTTGCCTTTTTCTTTTGCATGCTTGTTCCCCTTTAAAAAAAAAACTTCATCCAAATTTCTTTTCTTCTCTCTCCATTCAATTCATTGCAAATCTTTTAGTTAATTCCTTGCAAATCTATGTGAGATTTTATTTGCCTAGTGAGCTGAGATGAAAATTCTTCTCTCTGTGTTGAACTCAAACACACCGATTTGCCTCTTTCGGTCAAACCGAACCATCTTGGTGCCACCAAAGAAAACAACTCGGTGTTACCGATTTCAATATTGAGGAGACACTTTGTCATTTGCATCCTGCATATTTGTTACAGCTCCACTCAATGTTTCTTATCCTCTATCAGCATCACATTCTACATGTTGCTTTGTACTGTGACTCAAGGCGCAAACCTACTTGACTCAAAATCCAGAAGAGCCCTTCTTGGAAACTGATGTCAAAGGGGGAGAGAGAGATGACATCAAAGCTTACTTACACCAAAGGGAGACAGAGACCCTACAGGAGAGAGAAATTTCTTAGTTCTTAGTCCTCCCAGATGCTTGGTTTTAAAATAGGAGAGAACTCACATGTCTTCTAGAGGGGAAAGACATGTCAGTATTTGTTATGATTATTTTCTTGCTCTGATTTTCTTTTCCCAATCTTCTCCCATTATCAAATATAAGATTCAGGGGGAGAAAGACATCTAAGGGAAGGAAATCTTCGAATTCATTGCATATCTTTCTGGGGACATGTCTATACTTCAATAGAGTACCTAGTACATACTCACTACATGTCATCCCAATCTTGGTACTCTTGTGGTTTGCTACTCTTGATCTGCTTAGTATATGTTTCTGTGTTATCTAACCTTTTTTACTCATGTGCATCTCTTCCAAAGCTAGCTCAAGACCACAAGGTAAGTATATGCATCACACTCATGTGCATGATGATCTCTTGCTGATGTACATATTGTTTGCAAGGACTCGTGAACATGAAGGTACATTTCCTATATCCATTTGCTCTGATGCATACAGCCAAGATACATGTAACGCATTGCTTGCTCTGACATGCTTATGCATTCACTTGCATCTATATTCCATATTCACATGATTGCATACATGTAGGGGGAGCCTATGAATGTTACATGTCTTTCCAAAGCTTTACTTGTTATTCTCTATATCTTTATCTAAAGCTTTGATGTATGTTGTCATCAATTACCAAAAAGGGGGAGATTGAAAGCACAAGTGCTCCCTGCTACCTCTTGAGCCTGCTTTGTATTCCCTCGAAGAGGAAAGGGAGATGCAGCACAGTAGTGTAAGTATTCCCCTCAGTTTTTGAGAACCAAGGTATAAATCCAGTAGGAGACCATGCGCGAGTCCCTCGCACCTTCGCAAACAAATAAGAACTTCGCAGCCAACGCGATAAGGGGTTGTCAATCCCTTTACGGTCACTTACGAAAGTGAGATCTGATAGAGATGATAGTTTATATTTTTGGTACTTTTAGTTTAATAAAACAGCAAACAAAAGCGGTAAAAGTAAAGTAGATGTAGATTGATATGTTGAGAATTGACTCGGGGGCCATAGTTTTCTCTAGTGACTTCTCTCATGATAGCGATATTCTACGGCGGGTAAACAAATTACTGTCGAGCAATTGATAGAAATGCGAATAATTATGAGACTATCTAGGCATGATCATTTTATATAGGCATCAGGTCCGAGACAAGTAGACCGAAACGATTATGCATCTACTACTATTACTCCACACATCGACCGCTATCCAGCATGCATCTAGTGTATTGAGTTCATAAGAACAGAGTAACGCCTTAAGCAAGATGACATGATGTAGAGGGATAAACTCAAGCAATATGATATAAACCCCATCTTTTTATCCTCGATGGCAACAATACAATACGTGCCTTGCTGCCCCTACTGTCACTGGGAAAGGACACCGCAAGATTGAACCCAAAGCCAAGCACTTCTCCCACTGCAAAAACTATAGATCTAGTAGGCCAAACCAAACCAATAATTCGAAGAGACTTGCAAGGATATTATGAGCACACATAAAAAGTTCAGAGAAGAACCAAATATCTTTCATAGATAACCTTGATCATAAACTCACAATTCATCGGATCTCGACAAACACACAGCAAAAAGAGATTACATCGAATAGATCACCTCAAAGACCGAGGAGAACTTTGTATTGAGATCTAGAGAGAGAAGAAGCCATCTAGATACTAGCTATGGACCCGAAGGACTGTGGTAAACTACTCACAACTCATGGTGAGGGCGATGATGATGATGATGAAGGCCTCCGTGATGGATCCCCCTTCGGTAGAGCTCCGGAACAGGCTCCAAGATGGGATCTCCACGGGAACAGAAGGTACGGCGGTGGAATTAGGGTTTTTCTCTGTCTACGGAGTTTCTGGGGTACGTAGACTTATATAGGAAGAAGGAGGGCACCGGGGGACTCACGGGGGCTCCACGAGGTAGGGGGCGCGTCCTGGGAAGGGGCGCGCCCCCCACCCTCGTGGGCCCCATGTGGCTCTTCTGACGTGGTTCTCAAGTTCATCGTGCGTGATTTCCTCCAAAAATATCTCTCGCGAAGGTTTCATTCCGTTTGGACTCCATTTGATATTCTTTCTCTGCAAAACCCTGAAACAGGCAAAAAACAGCAATCTGGACTGGGCCCTTGGGTTAGTAGGTTAATCCCAAAAAATGATATAAAAGTGAATGATAAAGCCCATTAAACATCCAAGACTTCATAAATAATATCATGGAACAATAAAAAAGTATAGATGCGTTGGAGACGTATCAAGCATCCCCAAGCTTAATTCCTGCTCGTCCTCGAGTAGGTAAATGATAAAGAAAGAATTTTTGATGTGGAATGCTAACCAATATAGTTTTTCAATGTAATTCTCTTAATTGTGACATGAATGTTCAGGTCTGAAAGATTCAAGATAAAAGTCTATATTGACATAAGAAACAATAATACTTCAAGCATACTAACAAAGCAACCATGTCTTGTCAAAATACTATGGCTAAAGAAAGTTATCCCTACAAAATCATATAGTGTTGGCTATGCTCCCTCGTTATCACACAAAAATATTCATATCATGCACAACCCCGATTTCAGCCAAGCATTTGCTTTCATACTCTATCTTTTCAAACCTTTCAACTTTCACGCAATACATGAGCGTGAGCCATGGATATAGCACTATGGGTGGAATAGAGGTGGTTGTGGATAAGACAAAAAGGAGGGAGATATTCTCATATCGACTAGGCTTATCAACGGGCTATGGAGATGCCCATTAATAGATATCAATGTGAGTGAGTAGGGATTGCCATGCAACGGATGCACTAGAGCTAAATATGAATGAAAGCTCAACAAAAGAAACTAGTGGGTGTGCATCCAACTTGCTTGCTCACGAAGACCTAAGGTATTTGAGGAAGCCCATCGTTGGAATATACAAGCCAAGTTCTATAACAAAAAATTCCCACTAGCATATGAAAGTGACTAAGCATGAGACTCTCTATAATGAAGAAAATGGTGCTACTTTGAAGCACAAGTGTGGACAAAGATAGTAGCAATTGTCCCTTTTTCTTTTATTTTCTTTTTCTCTTTTTTTGGGCCTTTCTTTTTTTTGGCCTTTCTTTTTTTATTTTCTTTTATTTTCTTTTTGCAGAGGGGCTTTATAGATTTAGCCTTTCCTCCCATGGTACAATGCTCTAATAATGATGATCATCACACTTTCATTACAACTCGATATTACAACTCGATTCTACAACAACAAAGTATGACTCTATATCAATGCCTCCGACGGTGTACCGGTATGTGCAATGAATCAACAGTGACATGTATAAAAATTATGCATGGTGGCCTTGCCACAAATACGATGTCAACTACATGATCATGCAATGGCAATATGACAATATGATGCGTGTCATATGAACGGAACGGTGGAAAGTTGCATGGCAATATATCTCGGAATGGCTATGGAAATGCCATGATAGGTAGGTATGGTGGCTGTTTTGAGGAAGTATATATAGTGGGTTTATGGTACCAGCGAAAATTGTGCGGTACAAGAGCGGCTAGCAATGGTGGAAGGGTGAGAGTGTGTATAATCCATGGACTCAACATTAGTCATAAGAACTCATATACTTATTGCAAAAATCTACGAGTCATCAAAACAATCAACGCGTGCTCCTAGGGGGGAGGTTGGTAGGAGTTAACCATCGCGCGCGCCCGACCTCCACACAAAGGTTCGCACTCTACAAATACCTCATGCTCTAACTTAGTCACACAACGGTTCACCATATGTGCATGTTACAGGAATCGCTAACCTTAACACAAGTATTTCTCAATTTCATAATAACTCCACTAGCATGACTCTAATATCACTATCTCATATCTCAAAACAATTATCAAGCATCCAACATCTCATTCTATTCAACACACTTAGTGTGAATTTTTTTACTACATTGACATTGGACGTCTACCATGTGAAGACTAGTTTCTTTAGCCTAAACACATTACCATGCTGTTTTAATAGACTCTCAAATAGATATAAGTGAAGCATGAGAGTTCAAAAATTTCTACAAAATATTATCACCACCGTGCTCTAAAAGGTATAAGTGAAGCACTAGAACAAAAACTATTCAACTCAAAAGATATAAGTGAAGCACATAGAGTGTTCTAATAATTTCTAGGCCATATTTAACTCTCTCAAACAGGTGTGTCCATCAAGGATGATTGTGGCAAACTAACAAGCAAAGACTCAAATTATACAAGACGCTCCAAGCAAAACACATATCATGTTGCGAATAAAAATATAGCTCCAAGTATAGTTACCGATGGATGAAGACGAAAGAGGGGATGCCTTCCCGGGGCATCCCCAAGCTTAGGCTTTTGATTATCTTGAATTTACTTGGGGTGCCATGGGCATACCCAAGCTTAGGCCTTTGCTACTCCTTGTTCCATAGTCCATCAAAGCAATACTCAAAACTTGAATGCTTCACAACAGAAAACTTAGACAAAAATTCTCGTGAGCTCCGTTAGTATAAGAAAGCAAACCACTACTCAAAGGTGCAGCAATGAATTCATTATTTGTTTATATTGGTGTTAAACCTACTTTGTTCCAACTTCTCTATGGTTCATATCCTCCAATACTACTCATAGATGCACCGGAATAAGCAAACGATACACGAAAAACAGAATCTGTCAAAGACAAAATAGTCTGTAGTAATCTGCAGGTTTCACCTACTTCTGGGACTCCAAAAAATTCAAACTAAATTGTTAAATTTGCGGACTTTGTCTACCAATCATCTGCAAAAAGAATCAACTAAAAAGCACGCTCTAGTAAAATATCACGACTACTTTAGCGAGCGCTAATGATTCTGTTTTTCACAGCAAGATCACATAAACTTCACACAAGTCTTCCCAAAGGTTCTACTTGGCACAAACACTAAACAAAACATGAAACCACATCTAATCAGAGGCTAGATGCAATATTTATTCCCTAACAGCAACAAAAAAACATAAAAATGGGTTGCCTCCCAACAAGCGCTATCGTTTTACGCCCCTAGCTAGGCACGATACAAGATAGATCTAGGTATTGCCATCTTTGGAAGGCAATCCATAAGTGGCTCTCATGATAGATTCATGTGGTAATTTGATTTTCTTTCTAGGAAAGTGTTCCATGCCTTTCCTTAATAGAAATTGGAATCTAATATTTCCTTCCTTCATATCAATAATTGCACCAATCGTTCTAAGGAAAGGTCTACCAAGAATAATAGGACATGAAGGATTGCAATCTATATCAAGAACAATGAAATCTACGGGCACATAATTCCTATTGGCAACAATAAGAACATCATTAATTCTTACCATAGGTTTCTTAATAGTGGAATCCACAAGATGCAAATTTAAAGAACAATTATCAACTCATGGAACCCTAGCAAATCACACAAAGTTTTTGGGATAGTGGAGACACTAGCACCCAAATCACACAAAGCATAGCATTCATGATCTTTTATTTTTATTTTGATAGTAGGTTCCCACTCATCATAAAGCTTTCTAGGTATAGAAACTTTCAACTCAAGTTTTTCTTCATAAGATTGCATCAAAGCATCAACTATGTGTTTAGTGAAAGCTTTATTTTGACTATAAGCATGCGGAGAATTTAGCACGGATTGCCATAAGGAAATACAATCAATCAAAGAGCAATTATCATAATTGAATCCCTTGAAATCCAAAGTAGTGGGTTCATCACTATGCAAAGTTTTAATCTCTTCACTCCCACTTTTAGCAATTTTAGTATGAAGATCTAAAAACTCCGAATCATTGGGACACCTTAAAGCAGAATTATCTCCAATCCTATCTTCATCAAGATTAATACTAGAAAACAAGGATCTAATAGGAGACACATCAATAACTTTCAGATCTTCATCTTTATTTTCATAATAACTAGAAGAACACGATCTAGTATAATCTTCTCTTTTGGCACGCATTCTAGCGGTTCTTTCTTTGCATTCATCAATCGAAATTCTCATGGCTTTGAGAGACTCATTGATATCATGCTTAGGTGGGATAGATCTAAGTTTTAAAGAATCAACATCAAGAGTAATTCTATCCACACTTCTAGCCAATTCATCAACCTTAAGCAATTTCTCTTCAAGCATAGCATTGAAATTCTTTTGCGAGATCATAAACTCCTTAACACTAGTTTCACATTCAGAAGGCATCTTTCCATAAGACTTGTTGTAGGAATTACCATAATTATTAGAGGAATTACTAGGAAAGGGCCTAGGATTAAAATTACCTCTATAAGTATTGTTACCAAAATTATTCCTACCAACAAATTCACATCCAAAGATTCATTGTTATTCTCAATCAAAGTGGACAAATGCATATCATTAGGATCAGAAGAAGTACTCTTAGCAGCAAACAATTTCATAAGTTCATCCATCTTTCCACTCAAAACACTAATTTCTTCGATAGCATGCACTTTTTTACTAGTAGATCTTTCGGTGTGCCATTGAGAATAATTAACCATAATATTATCTAGGAGTTTGGTAGCTTATCCTAAGGTGGTTTCCATGAAAGTGCCTCCTACGGCCGAATCTAAAAGATTTCTAGAAGCAAAATTCAAGCCAGCATAAAAGTTCTGAATAATCATCCATATATTCAAACCATGTGTAGGGCAATTACGTATCATCAATTTCATTCTCTCCCAAGCTTGTGCAACATGCTCATGATCTAGTTGCTTAAAATTCATAATATCGTTTCTAAGAGAGATGATCTTAGCAGGAGGGAAATACTTAGAGATAAAAGCATATTTGCACTTATTCCATGAATCAATACTATTTCTAGGCAAAGAGGAAAACCAAGTTTTAGCATGATCTCTAAGTGAAAACGGAAATAGCTTCAATTTTATAATATCATTATCCGTATCCCTTTTTTTTGCATATCACACAAATCAACAAAGTTGTTTTGATGGGTAGCGGCATCTTCACTAGGAAGGTCGGAGAATTGATCTTTCATGACAAGATTCAACAAAGCAGCATTGATCTCACAAGATTCAGCATCGGTAATAGGAGCAATCGGAGTGCTAATAAAATCATTGTTGTTGGTATTTGAGAAGTCACACAATTTAGTATTGTTCTGAGCCATAGCGACAAGCAAGATATCCAACACACACAAGCAAACAAGAAGCAAGCGAACGATAAACATGGCGGAAGAAGGCAAATAAAATGGCAAGGGTGAAGTGGGGGAGAGGAAACCGAGAGGAAAATAAATGTAATGCGAAGGATAAGGGTTTGTGATAGGTACTTGGTATATGACTTTTGCGTAAGCCTCCCCGGCAACGGCGCCAGAAATTCTTCTTGCTACCTCTTGAGCTTGAGTTGTATTCCCTCGAAGAGGAAAGGGAGATGCAGCACAGTAGCATAAGTATTTCCCTCAGTTTTTGAGAACCAAGGTATCAATCTAGTAGGATACCACGCGCGAGTCCCTCGCACCCGCACAAACAAATAAGAACTTCGCAGCCAACGCGATAAGCGGTTGTCAATCCCTTTACGGTCACTTACAAAAGTGAGATCTGGTAGAGATGATAGTTTATATTTTTGGTATTTTTAGTTTAATAAAACAGCAAATAAAAGCGGTAAAAGTAAAGTAGATGTAGATTGATATGTTGAGAATAGACCCGGGGGCCATAGTTTTCTCTAGTGGCTTCTCTCATGATAGCGATATTCTACGGCGGGTAAACAAATCACTGTCGAGCAATTAATAGAAAAGCGAATAATTATGAGACTATCTAGGCATGATCATTGTATATAGGCAAGTAGACCGAAACGATTCTGCATCTACTACTCACACATCGACCGCTATCCAGCATGCATATAGTGTATTGAGTTCATAAGAACAGAGTAACGCCTTAAGAAAGATGACATGATGTAGAGGGATAAACTCAAGCAATATGATATAAACCCCATCTTTTTATCCTTGATCGCAACAATACAATACGTGCCTTGCTGCCCCTACTGTCAGTGGGAAAGGACACCGCAAGATTGAACCCAAAGCCAAGCACTTCTCCTATTGCAAGAACTATAGATCTAGTAGGCCAAACCAAACCAATAATTCGAAGAGACTTGCAAGGATATTATGAGCACACATAAAAAGTTCAGAGAAGAACAAAATATATTTCATAGATAACCTTGATCATAAACTCACAATTCATCGGATCTCGACAAACACACCGCAAAAAGAGATTACATCGAATAGATCTCCTCGAAGACCGAGGAGAACTTTGTATTGAGATCCAGAGAGAGAGAAGAAGCCATCTAGATACTATCTATGGACCAGAAGGTCTGTGGTAAACTACTCACAACTCATGGTGAGGGCGATGATGATGATGATGAAGGCCTCCGTGATGGATCCCCCTCCGGTAGAGCTCCGGAACAGGCTCCAAGATGGGATCTCCACGGGAACAGAAGGTACGACAGTGGAATTAGGGTTTTTTCTGTGTCTACGAAGTTTCTGGGGTACGTAGACTTATATAGGAAGAAGGAGGGCACCGAGGGAGTCACGGGGGCTCCACGAGGCAGGGGGCGCACCCTGGGTAGGGGGCGAGCCCCCCACTCTCGTGGGCCCCACGTGGCTCTTCTGAAGTTGTTCTTAAGTTCATCGTGTGTGATTTCCTCCAAAAATATATCTCGCGAAGGTTTCATTCTGTTTGGACTCTGTTTGACATTCTTTTTCTGCAAAACCCTGAAACAGGCAAAAAATAGCAATCTGGAATGGGCCCTTGGGTTAGTAGGTTAGTCCCAAAACTGATATAAAAGTGAATGATAAAGCCCATTAAACATCCAAGACTTCATAAATAACAGCATGGAACAATAAAAAAATTATAGATACGTTGGAGACGTATCACTCCCTGGGTGATTTTGGTAATTAATGTCAACATATCTCTTGTTGGACTAATACTTTTACCTAGTATATTTCAGATGAGTTCAACAGTGAAGTGGCATGGACAAGAGGATGTGGAACCACTTCAAGATGCTAAGAACAGAAGATTGGCAAAAGCTCAAAGCTCAGGACTCTATATTTTTTATTTTAGTGATCCAAGATCACATTGAGCCCATAGGAAAGCCAATACTATTAAAAGGGGATGAGGTGTTGCTTAATGGCTTGCTTGCTCAAAGTGCTTAGTGATATGCTCCAAATCCCTCAACCACTTTCTCATATCCACATATGTCCTAAACCTAAAGTTAAACTCAGCCCCACCGATTTGAACTATCCGGCGCCACCGAGGTCACTTGACAACGCCACTACCAAAACCCTAATCAGTTTGGTCTCACCGATAGGGATCTCGGTCTCACCGAGATGGGAATGTAAACTCTCTGTTTCCTATTTGTAACATTTCGGTCCAACCGAGATGTGAGAATTGGTCTCACCGAGTTAGCATAGCAAACTCTTTGTTTCCCTTTCGTAACATTTCGGTCTCGCCGAAATGAGCGAATCGGTCCCACCAAGTTTCCTGGCCAACCCTCTGTGTGCCTATTGCAGAAATCGGTCTCACCGAGTTTATGTGATTGGTCTCACCGAGATTATGTTATGCCCTAACCCTAATGAAATCGGTCCCACCAATTTGATCGTATCGGTCCCACCGAAAAGCCTAACATTCATATTTTGAATTGAATCGGTCCGATCGAGTTTCATGATTCGGTCCCACGGAGTTTGGTAAATTGTGTGTAACAGTTAGATTTTGTGTGGAGGCTATATATACCCCTACATCCACTCTTCATTCGAGGAGAATGCCATCAGAATATACCTACACTTCCAGCACACATTTTCTGAGAGAGAACCACCTACTCATGTGTTGAGACCAAGATATTCCAATCCTACCATATGAATTTTGATCTCTAGCCTTCCCCAAGTTGCTTTCCACTCAAATCATCTTTCCACCAAATCCAAATCTGTGAGAGAGAGTCGAGTGTTGGGGAGACTATCATTTGAAGCACAAGAGCAAGGAGTTCATCATAAACACACCATCTATTACCTTTTAAAGAGTGGTGTCTCCTAGATTGGTTAGGTGTCACTTAGGAGCCTCCAACAAGATTGTGGAGTTGAACCAAGGAGTTAGTAAGGGCAAGGAGATCGCCTTCTTCGTGAAGATATACCCTAGTGAGGCAAGTCCTTCGTGGGCGATGCCCATGGTGGGATAGACAAGGTTGCTTCTTCGTGGACCCTTCGTGGGTGGAGCCCTCCGTGGACTCGCGCAGCCGTTACCCTTCGCGGGTTGAAGTCTCCATCAACGTGGATGTACGATAGCACCACCTATTGGAACCACGCCAAAAACATTAGTGTCTCCACTTGCGTTTGCACACTCCAATCCCATCCCTTTACTTTCTTGAAAATGGCATTCTTTACTTTCCGCTACTCATACACTCTTGGCATGCTTGCTTGAAATGTATTGTGAATGCTTGAAACTATGCTAAAAACTCTACCTCAACTCAAAGAAATTAAAAACTGCTACTTTTGTTGTTGAGTGTCTAATGACCCCCCTTTAGACACCTCTTCTTCAATCCTTTCAGTTGGTATCAGAGCTTTGGTCTCCATTGCTTTGGTTTAATCACGATTGGAGGAAGATGGATGAGTCTATGATCGGGAGTATTAGAGGTAGAGTACCTATGCTTGACGGAGAATTTTATAAGGAATGGAAAAATGAAATGCTTGAGATATTCAATGAATATCATTTGAACAAGTATATTGTTAGTCCTTGTGTGCCCCCCATTGATGCTTCGAATCCTACTTCCAATGAGAAACTTGACAAGATTCAAAAATCTTAGAACTGTTGGTCTTATCACTAGAGGATTGCCTAGAAACTTGCTTGTTTGTTTGCCAACTTTCGAATGTGCTTACACTATATGGATATTCCTTGAGGAACGATTTTTCGACTACTCTTTGAAAAATCCAGATGAAAGTTCATTGCTTTAAATAAGATGAACTCTAGTGATCCCAAATTTGATGAATGTTTATTTGAACTTCATGACCTTATGTGTGCCAAAGGAGATGTAGGAATCATTAGTAATATCATCTCGAAAGAAACTAGAATTCATAAAGATGAACATTGTCATGATCACATAACTAATGAATTACTTTCTCTACGCGTTGATCTACCTCAAGACAATGTTAAACATGGTTATTATCATCAGGATTATGATAGTGACTTTGACCTTGATGAACAAATGAGACATTTTGGTCTTATGGCTAATCTTCGTGGTTACGCAGCTGGAGGAAAGGAATGGGTGCTTAACAGTGGATGCACGGATCATACGACCGGAGATAAGGACATGTTTGATGAGCTTGCTAGAAATGATGGTCCACGAAAGTATGTTACCTTTGGTGACAACTCTAAGGGTAAAGTTATTGGCCTTGGTAAGGTGGCCATATCCAACGATAGCTCTATCAAGAATGCCATGCTTGTAGAATCTCTCGGATATAATCTTCTTTCCGTGTCTAATTTGGTTGATTTTGCTTTAAATGTGCTATTCACTCATGTTGATTGCCAAGTCTTTCGTAGAGATAATCATAATATGGTCTTTACCGGCATTTGTAGAGGTGACCTATACATTGTTGACTTCACTGAGGAAGCCCAACCTCGCACTTGTTTTATTGCTAAGTCTTCTAAAGGTTGGTTGTGGCATAGAAGGTTAGGTCATGTCGGCATGAGAAATCTTGATAAGCTTATTAAAGGTGATTATATCCTTGGTGTTAAAGATGTTATATTTGATAAGGATAGACTTTGTAGTGCTTGTCAAGCAGGAAAACAAGTTGGACGAAGTCATCCCGTGAAGAACATCATGACTACAAAAAGACCACTTGAGCTACTTCACATGGATCTTTTTGGTCCCAATGCTTACAAGAGTCTCGGTGGTAACTCTTTTGGATTGGTCATTGTTGATGATTTTTCAAGATTTACGTTGGTGTTCTTTCTTCACAATAAATCGCAGGTCCAAAAGATCTTCAAGAACTTCGCTAGGAAGGCCCAAAATCAATTTGAAGTGAAGATAAAGAAGGTTCGGAGCGACGATGGAATGGAGTTCAAGAACACTAATGTGGATACCTTTCTTGACGAAGAAGGGAATTCACATGAGTTCTCAGCTACGTATACACCTCAACAAAATGGTGTTGTTGAGAGGAAGAGCCGGACACTCATAGAAATAACGAGAACGATGCTTGATGAGTACAAGATGCCAAGACACTTTTGGGCGGAAACGGTTGAGACAGCTTGTCATGCTACAAATCATCTATATCTTCACAAACATCTCGGCAAAGACGGCATACGAGCTTCTCACTGGTAACAAACCCCAAGTTGGATACTTCCGAGTGTTCGTCTCAAAGTGCTATATTCTTGATAAGGATCGTCGTTCGAAGTTTGCTCCTAAATCTCATGAAGGTTTCCTACTCGGTTATGGCTCAAACTCTCACACTTACCGCGTCTACAACAATTTCACCCAAAAGGTTGAAGAGACGGTAGATGTGAAGTTTGATGAATCTAACGGCTTGCAAGTAGAGCAATTGCCAATTGATGTAGGTGACAAATATCCTTCGGAAGCAATCCAAGACTTGTCTATTGGCAAGATCCATCCAACGGAGGTGAAGGAGAGTACCTCGTCCGTCCAAGTGGAAGCTTCTACCTCACGACAAGGTGAACCAAGAGTTGACATGGAGGCATACACAAGTGGGACACACCAAGATGGAGAAAACGAGGAAGTACACAAAGATGAACCTAACCAACCTCCTTCTCCACCTCGACAAGAGAACGGCAACACCAACAACGAAGAAGTCCAAGAGGAAGAACAAGATGATGAAGAGGATGTTCCACCTTGACCCAAACAAAAGCTCTCGCGAGTTAGGGAAAGAATTGCTAGAGATCATCTCGTAGAGCAAATCTATGATGATATCCAAACCGGGAGAATCACTCACTCTAAATCTCGCCTAGCTAACTTTTGTGAACATTACTCTTTCATATCTAACCTTGAACCTATGAAGGTTGAAGATGCTCTTGATGATCTGGATTGGGAGCATGCTATGCACGAGGAACTACATAACTTCAAGAGAAACCAAGTTTGGACATTGGTTGAGAAGCCCGACAACAACCAAAACATCATTGGTAAAAAATGGGTGTTTCGCAATAAGCAAGATGAAGATGGACAAGTTGTACGCGACAAGGCCCGTCTTGTCGCCTAAGGCTACACTCAAGTCGAAGGTATGGATTACGGTGAGACATATGCCCCCGTTGCTAGAGTTGAGTCCATATGCATCTTACTTGCTTATGCCAATCACCATGATATCACGTTATACCAAATGGACATTAAAAGTGCTTTTCTCAATGGTAAAATTGAGGAGGAAGTTTATGTTAAACAAACTCCTGGCTTTGTTAATCCCAAGAAACCAAATCATGTTTACAAAACTTCACAAAGCTCTTTATGGTCTTAAACAAGCTCCTAGGGCATGGTATAAATGCTTGACCAAGTTTCTTATTGAAAAAGGCTTTGAAGTTGGGAAAATTGATTCCACACTTTTTACTAAAAGGGTTAATGGTGAATTATTTGTGTGCCAAATCTATGTTGATGATATCATATTTGGTTCTACTAACCCCCATTTTAGTGAAAGGTTTGAAAAGCTAATGTCGGAAAAGTTTGAGATGTCTATGGTGAGTGAACTCAAGTTATTTCTTGGTTTTCAAATCAAGCAAACTAAGGAGGGTACCTTTGTTTCTCAAACAAAATATACCAAGGACTTGTTCAAGAAGTTCAACATGCAAGAATGCAAAGGTATGACTACACCCATGCCTACTAGTGGACATCTTGACTTGACAAAGGATGGTGAACCGGTTGACCAAAAGGTTTACCGCTCTATGATTGGTTCATTGTTATATCTATGTGCCTCCCATCCCGATATTATGCTAAGTGTGTGCATGTGTGCACGATATCAAGCAGCCCCCAAAGAATGTCATCTTAAGGTTGTGGAAATGATAATGAGATACTTAATTCATACACCAAATTTTGGCATTCGGTATCCTAAGAGGTCCTCTTTTGATCTTGTTGGCTACTCCGACTCGGACTATGCCGGTGATAAGGTTGATAGAAAGTCCACTTTGGGTACTTGTCAATTTCATGGTAGATCTCTTGTCTCTTGGTCCTCCAAGAAGCAAAACTCGGTATCTGTCGTGGAATTAGCACGATAGATGTCCGGGTTAGCGGACTTAGGTGTGAGGCCATCGCTCGGGTTAGCTTAAAGGGGTTAAAGCGGACGAAGGACTGATAACCCTCAACCGTAAGGGATCGAGATAGTCTTCGCGGGTAAGAATAACCCAATTTATAGATTCGACACACGGGGAGCCAAAGAGTATTTATAAGCTTTGAAAGTTGAGTTGTCAATTCAACCGCACCTGAAATATACTTACTTGCAACAAAAGATAAGTGGTAACGGTGATATGATAGTGATGATGGTGACAGCAAAAGTAACAACTAATAACCAGCAGGATTGAAACACTGTAGGCTAGGGAGATGGATGGTTGGGCGCTGCATGGATGAGATACATCATGAATCTAACTTGGGGCAAGGCACACAGAAAAGTAATGATCATCTAGGAAAATATCAAACATTAGGCATGTATCCCACAGGTAGTTGTACGTGCTTGCAATGAGAACTTGCACAACATCTTTTGTCCTACCATCCCGCTACGAACGGGGCCAAAAGGAACTTATGGAGATTAAGGTGCTCCTGTCAAAGAGCACTGGAACAAAGCAATAAACTCAATGGATACATGGAATCCTCAAATTATGGACCATCCCCTTTGGTGTCCCAAGCTGTCACCTTTGGGATTGCCGGTTCTGGACCATAATAGGTGCAAACAACTCATAGATAGGATCAAGAACACAAATATATTCATGCAAACACATAGGGTTCAGATCTGAAAACATGGCACTCGGGCCCAAAGTGACAAGCATTAAGAGCAACAAGTTGAAGCAAAGATGATAAACACCAAAGTAGATGATAGGCAACATGCCCCCAATAATCTGATAAACTATTACATGATCTAACTCATCCAATCCCTACCATCCCCTTTGCCTACAGCAGGAAATTACTCACACATGGAAGGAGAAGTCATGGAGGGAGGATGGAGTGGTGATGATGATGACGATGGCGACGATCTCCCTCTCCGGAGGCCAAATCAGCCTCCAGATTGGCCCTCCCGAAGAAGAAAAGAGGATGGCGGCGGCTCCGCGATGGAAACTGGAAAAACGACTTCTGTTCTGGGGTTTCCTCGCCACGGGAATAAATAGGAGCCAAGGTAGGGCACCAGAGGGGGAGGACCCTCCCAGGCGGCCTCCTGGCGCGGCTAGGGATGGGGCCGCGCCAGCAGGGCGCCTGGGGCCCCCCTAGCTGCCCTCTGGCCCCACTTCTGGCACAATGGCCCTTCGGGTGCGTGGATTTTCTGTGATTTTTCTTGGAATTTTCTGAGACACCTAAAAATCCAGTTTCCTGCACACAATAAAACCATACAGGCAGCTCTGCTGAAAACAGCGTCAGTCCGGGTTAGTTTAGTTCAAATCATGCAAGAATGAGGGCAAAACAATAGCAAAAGTGGTTGGAAAAGTAGATACGTTTGAGACGTATCAACTCCCCCAAGCTTAGCATATTGCTTGTCCTCAAGCAATTCAGTTCAACGAACTGGACGCAACAAAGAAAATTTTGACAAACTCTTTTGCTTCATTAGATGTATATAAGCATGTACTACGAAAAGAGTCTAGCAAGTATTGAAACAATGCTATGAGGACAATGCACGAAGCAATCCTTCTTTCAAGTGACCAATCACAAATAACTAAAAGTAAATAATATGCTACTGAAAATCAAGACAATATTACATTGCACATAGCTTGAACATACTAGAGTGGTATCTCGCTAGCCTCCATGAGTGAAGCAAAACATAAATGCAGAAACTCCTCCAGAGTTTTAAAGGAGACTAGAACTAAGAATTTCAGAATAACTAATACCACAAGCATGCAGAAGACAATGTAATACTTTGGGACAATGCACATTACACTCAGAATGGCAATTATGCTCTCCTAGTTGGTGCTTTGAAGAAAGAAGGTGGAGACTCTCGAACCGTGGAATTTGATGGCGAGGTTGAAAACCTGCGGTTGGAAGCAAAGACTAAACATGTACCAGAGCTCTTGGTTTTGAAAACAGAGGTAAAAATGATTTTGGGAGGTGCATATTTCGTCAACGAATGCTAGTAGACAACCCAATCACTTCTTATGCTAGACATGTTTCAAGGAACGGCTCCCAAGATGGGGACGATCACATCCCCTTAATCTCCTTTGTTTATCACTACCAAAGTTTTCTGATTTCTCATAAACAAAGCGTGAAGGAGGGTTTGTTGGTTGTGATTATCTTTTGTGAGCTGGGCGCACTCATGCCAGTCCCTCCTCGTATTAGGGGTTTGCAGATTAGACATGCAATCCCGGGATAAAACATGTCCAACATAAGAAGATCATGAATTACCTACTACTTCCTCATGAGCTAAAACAGAGGCACAAAACAGGAGTAAATTTGAATAATTTCGAGATGGTACAAGAAAGTCTTCGTTAGGATGGCCGGTAAATACCACATAGGAAGGTATGGTGGACTCATATGGAATAACTAGTTTGAAAGGATTTGGATGCACAAGCAGAATTCCGCTTAGTGCAAGCGAAGGCTAGCAAGAGACTGGGAAGCGACCAACTAGAGAGCAATAACGGTCATAATCATGCAGAGCGACAAAGCAACATTGAATTGGGCATGAAAGTGATATAACTATTCTGAAACTCAAAGATCATGAAGGCAAAGCAGACTTTTTAGTCTTAAACATGTGTAAACATGTGCCAAGTCAATCCAAGAATTCTCCAAAGGGAAATACCACCTTAGTATACCAAACTATGAACAATGCAATGCATGTAAATCATTTCAATAACACATTATATACTCTAGCTATTTGAGATTAGCCACAAGGAAAGCATGAACCACTGGGAAAGCATTGTAAACATAGCACTATGTCGCTACAAGCTGGTCTCTAGATCATAAGTACAGGCATATGTACAAAAGTAGAAACAAGAAGAGTTCATACCGGTTTTCCTTGTTGCTTCCCTTCCGTCGATCTTCGTCATTACTGCCTTGTCACTTGCACGATCGAATGTAGGAAATATAATTAAATGCCATCACGGACTCGAGCTGAACTCTGAAAACAAAGCAAACTAAAGAGAGAAAGGAAATCTTTTTGGGTTTTTTCAAAGGTTGAACGAAAGCGAAAGAAAGAGAAAATCCTTTTGTTGTTTTTGCAAAGAAAGAAACAAAGAAGAACGGGCAAAAACTTCAAAAAGATCAAAGCGAACAAAAATAAAACGGATAATACAATGGATAAGTGAGAAGGGCACGTACTCCCCCAAGCTTAGGCTTTTGGCCTAAGTTGGTAGTAGCTACTGCCCCCAGGAGCCTCCTGCTCCGGGGTGGTACTGGTGAGTCCAAGGGTCGTATAAGGATTCCGGCGCGTACACCGAAGTCCTCGGATCTTCCCACGAAGAAGGATCCGCACTACAAGCAGAGGAAGACCCTTCACCAAACTGGGTGACGGTCTCCCCCTGAAAAGGTGGTAACTCACCATGCTCCTCCTCGTCGGGCACAACCCCCTCCATGGGGTTATGAAACTGATGCTGGACCATGAACTCATCGAACTGGATAAGATCAATGGACCATTCGTTCCTACGAGAAAAATCAAACAAAAGAGGTGCAGGTAGAAGGATCTTGCGTTCCGCGGTAGTTCCGAAACGCAAGATATAAACAAGGTTACCAAACTCAGAAGTCATGGTAACAAACTTATGCCTTTTCATAGCAGCAAGATCAAAACTTAAATAAGTAAAAGGCTTATCATCAGGGTGTGGGGTGCCTTTAAGATACTCTAAGATAAGTGTGGCATAAACGCCACCAAATAAATCTCCCTTGTTACCGTTCATAGCAAGGCGTCGAGCAATTAAGGCACCCACATTATAATCAAACCTCCCTGAGAGGGCGGTTGCCAGGATAGAAATATCCGGCGCAGAAATGTTGCTCGTGTTGTCACGAGCTAACACCCCTCTAGCAACATAATACGCAAAATACCTGAGGTGAGGGAATAAGATGCTGGAGATTTTTGACCGATGAATATCCCTCGTATCCATGCTGCAGAGAGAGTTGAAGACGGTTCTCAGCTCGGAGGGCTGAGAGGTCATCTTCGCCGTCCGCCCAACGTTTGGCACACCTATTATTTCACAAAACTTTTCCAAGGGCATGGTCAAAAGATTATTGTAAATTTTAAACTCAATAGAACCAGTATCAAGGTTATATCTAAAACTGTTAATGAAACCGGAGGTGAGTTTTTGATACTGAGCAACACGACACGTGACGAGCCGTATCAGACCTGCATTAGCACAAAGGTTATAAAACTCATCCTTAATTCCTGCAGCTTCAAGGAATTCATCACATGGGATCATCATCGCACGTGCTGGATTTGTGTCTTCCAACAACTCTAGGGGCACATGATCTTCATTGTAGCTCACCCTAGCAGTCGAGGGTGAAGCTGCGGCTCTAGTAACTCGATCGGAGCACGCGGGCTTCTTCTTCTCAAGCCACCCCTTTGCCCTTCCTAACAAACTCATTTCTGAAATTTTTGACAAATTACAAAAACAAGGATTTAAACAAAGTGGGTTAAGGCAAACTACTCAACTCACTTACCTAAGGCATAAACTTGCATCAAAACTTGGAAAATAAATTTCTGCACATGCATGCAAGCTCATCTACACAGCACCAAGAACTACTAAATACTCACAAATGAAGCCACCAACCAAAAATCTAATTGGAGGGGTGGAGGAGTTACATACCAGGGAGTATTTGTTCAAAATCTCAGCTCGAATGATAGGCTGTAGAGAGAGATCGAAAATTGCCTCCAAGAACAGCAAGAACGCAAGAACAGGTGCAGAACTCGTGTTTTCGGAGAGAAAGAGAGAGAGAGGAAGAAGACTCACCTCGAGGCGGGACATGTGGGCCCCAGGCGCCCTATGGGCGCGACTAGGGGGCAGGCCGCGCCAGCTGGCCGCCTGGGCCACTGGTGGCCCCCCTGGTTAGCCCCAGGTGCCTCTGGGTCACTCCCGGCATGGAAATTTTAATTTTTATTTTTCTTGAATTTTTCTGAAAACTTCACTGTTGAAATTTTTTCGAAGTTCAAAAAGCTGCAAAACTTTCTGAAAACTTAAAGCAGTGATTAGTATTGTGAAGCTTCAAAAACACAAACACTTGGTACAGCAAGGAGAACAAAAGCTAAAATAAAAGAAAACATAACAAGCTCAACTTTTTACCTATATAAAACATGCTCACTAGTAAGGTTGATCAAGTCTTACCAACAAACCGGCGATATATAGAGCAAAAAGTCCCACCTCTTACGAAGTGATCATTGCACCTTTACTTTAATGGACATTGTCCCCACCATAATAGTTTTGTATTTGTGGTGCACATGTAGTGGACAGTCCCATTCTCCAATCTTCACGGTCTCGATATTTTCTATAGAGTTGAGGCCATGCCTCTTGTCGGTCTTCTTTGGAAAATACACCGTGTGTTCTTTATCATTCACATTGAAGGTAACCTTTCCTTTATTGCAATCAATAATAGCACCTGCGGTGTTAAGAAAAGGTCTACCAAGAATAATGGACATGCTCCCATCCTCGGGCATGTCAAGCACGACAAAATCAGTAAGGATCAAACAATTAGCAACTTCTACGGGAACATCCTCACAAATACCTATCGGGACGGCGGTTGACTTGTCAGCCATCTGAAGAGAGACATCTGTAGGGATTAGTTTCTCTAAACAAAGCCTCTTGTAAAGAGAGAAAGTCATAACACTCACTCCTGCTCCAAGATCACATAAAGCAGTTTTGACATAATTATTCTTTATGGAGCAAGGAATGGTGGGTATACTTGGATCACCAAGCTTCTCAGGAATCTTGCCACTGAAAGAGTAGTTAGCAAGCATAGTAGATATTGCTTCATTAGGAACTTTTCCTTTATTAGTAACAATATCTTTCATATATTTTGAATAGGGAGGTAACTTAATAGCATCAGTCAAAGGGATTTGAAGAAAAAGAGGTTTCATCCACTCACAAAACTTATTGTAATGCTCTTCTTCTTTAGATTTGAGAGACTTACCTGGAAAGGGCATGGGTTTCTGTATCCATGGTTCTCTTTCCTTCCCATGTCTTCTTGCGACGAAGTCTTCTCTAGTGTACTTCTTGCGTTTGTCAGGTGCTTCTTCTTCTCGAACTTCAGGCGGATCATTCTTCTCCTTATCCTTATCTTCAGGTTTGGCACTGTCTTCAGTCTCAGCATCGGAGGTAGATATACTGTTGGGATCAACAGCTGGCTCTTCACTTGTAATAGGATCATTGGAATTGTCAGCCTCCTTGTGTTTCTTCTTCTTCTTCTTTGGAGAGCCAACAATTTCTTCTTCCTGCATTTGAGAATCTTGCTCGATTCTCCTCGGATGCCCCTCTGGATAGAGAGGATCTTGAGTGCTAGTTCCTCCTCGGGTCTTAATCCCGAAGGCCTGTAAATCATCTTGTTCGGTATTGTTAGCAAGCAAATCTTTTTGCACATTAGAAATTTGTTCAAGCTGAGTTTGAACCATATGAAAATGCTTCACAAGACATTTAACATCATTAAATGTTCTACCTAGAACATCAAGCAAACTTTTGATAGCAAGGGAATTATCATGCAATTGACTTTGTATCCTCTCATTAAAATGACTTTGCTTCATAATAAAATTATCAAGCTCATCTAAACATTGATCAGGAGGCTTACCATGAGGGATGTCACTTGCATTGAAATCTAAAAGAGAGTGTACCTCTACCATAGGAGGGTGAGTGGTAGGCTCACACAACTTCTCAATAGGGGGTAGATTCTTCACGTCTTCAGTTTTAATACCCTTCTCTTTAATAGACTTCTTTGCTTCTTGCATATCTTCGGGGCTTAGAACAAGCATGCCCCTCTTCTTTGGTGCTGGAGGTGGTTCAGGGACGGACCAATCTTCATGGTTTTTGGCAATCATGCCCATCAATTCTTCTGCATCGTCCGGTGTTCTTTTCCTGAAAACACAACCAGCACAACTATCCAAATAGGACCTGGATTCATCAGTTAGACCAGCATAAAATATATCGATTAATTCATTCTTAGGGACTCCATGTCCTGGTCTAGCCTGGATCAGACTACAGTACCTCCCCCAAGCTTTAGGGAGGTGCTCATCCTGCAACTGTTTAAAGTTATAAATTCTTTGTAAAGCAGCATGTTGCATATGAGCAGGAAAGTACTTATCAACAAAAGAGTGAGCTAAGTCTTGAGGACTCTTAATGGAACCACATGGTAGTGCATCATACCATGTTTTAGCACCTTCCTTCAAAGAGAAAGGAAGAAGCTTAGTCACATAAAAGTTTCGTATCTTTTCATTCGTGGTAAACAAGCCACCCAACTCAGTGAGTTTGGTCGGGTGTGCAATAGCATCATCATTTTCTCTGCCATAAAAGGGGCCAGCTTCAACCATAGATATAAGTGAAAGATCAACAGAGAAATCATAAGGATCATTGATGCATATAGGAGATGTAGCAAATTCAGGATCAGGAACAGTCTTGTTCTTCAAGGAGTGTTTTTCAAGCAGCTTCTTAATAGCTTCAGGGTCAGAGTCGGCAAACTCTGTTAGTTCCCTGCATGAATCATCATCAAGCATAATATAATCATCATCAAGGAGTCTCTCCTTGAGTTTACTCAAATCAGGATAATCATAAGTTCCACCAATAGGGTAGCGAGTAACAGAAATTTCAATTCCAGATTTTTTTGCAGCAGCAGCGATCTGTTTCTCAAGAGCATAACCAAGTGAACCAATATCATCAAGAGTAGTAGAAGCATCATCAAAAGTATCGGACATAGTAACAGATTCAGTAGAAGCATCATGTGGTGGTGGTGAGGCAAACTTACTCATAACAGAAGGTGAATCAAGTGTAGCACTAGTGTTCAGAACAGTACCTCTTCTTGTAGTGGATAGTAAGATCGGAACCTTGGGGTTGTCGGGACCCCGATCCTAAGTCACACAGGTCTAGCCTGTAACACATCATATCACTTTGCGGCCTCACGCACGATATCCCCACGGGTCACCCTGGGCATAAAAACCGAAGACCGAAAACCGAACCCGAAAAGACCGAGACCGAACCCGAAAAGACCGAACTAGAAAAGACCGAATAAAATACGGTCTGCGCGAACAGAAGACCGAACTAATTATGGTCTGTTTGGTCCTCCCGTCTTCAAGAACGAATAGACCATATAAACCGAACTAAAAAATCCCATACGCAAGAGTGCAAGACTATATTTACCAAAGGCCCATCCAGCTAGCCCAAGGTCATGAGCGAGATACACACATCTCATGATTCACAGGCCACCCGCTGCTGCACTCTTGTTATTCTAAAAAAAGATGTTGCACTCTCATTCCTCCTTTTCTTCACAACCATCCGAGCTGCAGTTCATCACCACCTCGTCCACTTACACGTTGGTCACAGGCTCGCTGTCTACTGTCTTCTTCCCGTGCTCCATCTCGCATCTGAAGGTAAGAAAACAAACAATATAAACTCTACTTGTCTGAATTTTCTTATCTACAGACGCACATCTATATACACATTTGTTGTCTCAGTACATATGCACCTCTATACACACATGCAGTTTGTTACTGGAAATAACATGAATATGAGTTGTAGCAATTAATTTGGTCTGTTTGGTCCGGACCGAAGACCGAATAATAAAGACCAAAGACCGAATAGTGAAGAACCGAAAAGACCGAAATTATTATGGTCTTCAATTATGGAAGACCGAATTCTTGGAAGACCGAAAAGACCGAACCGAATAAACCGAAAAGACCGAACGCCGAGGCTGACCCACGGGTGCCACCTTACCTGGCCCGGGACCGTTTGCGCATTTTGGCACACGTATATGATAGTGTCGCTAGCATCCATATGACAGAGAACCCGGGCCGACATGACCAGTTATAAACCAAAAGTGGCACTAAATTACAGAGGACTCAAAGGAACAACGCGTGACATTTTGGCACACGTGTCGGTCATCAACGTATGAACCCAAGTCGTAGCAAGCTACAAGGACTTAAAGGAACAACGCGTGACATTTCCCTAAGGGACAGACATAGGAACGAAGAAGGACACATGCCGGCCAGCCTAAGTGTTCCGGAGCAGTAGCAAGCTACCAAGGCTAAGTGGAAGCACTAGGAGACATTTCCCTATAAGATAGGCTACCAAAGGAAAACAACTAGGTGTCGGATCCCACACATAGCAATACACATTACACGTACGCATAACATGCAAGTATGTGTTGTACAACATGGCATCACAACATAACTCAACAACTCATATAGATAAAGGCCCAGAAGAGCCATCATAGCATTTATTACAATCAGAGGTCACATGACCCAACATACAGAGCATACAGGCAACGGAAGCATAACATGTCTGGGTACAGACAACTACAAATGAAAAAGGCTGGGAAGCCTAACTATCTACAAGACCCTCCCAAGGGTACAAGACCATAGCTGAGGTAACAAGCTAAACGTCGAAGTCCACGCGGAACCACTAGCGAGACTGAAGTCTCTCTGCAAAAACATAAATTAAGCAAACATGAGTACAAAGGTACTCAGCAAGACTTACATTAGAACTAACTACATATGCATGAGTATCAACAAAGGGGTGGTGGAGTTTGACTGCAGCAAGCCAGCTTTGACTCGGTGGCTATCCTGAACTATGACTGCAAGTAACTCTTTTGAGGTGGCGCACACGAGTCCGCATATTCACCAATCAATACACCACTATGGGTCCATTCCCGTCTACCTACGAGAAGGCCATCCATAGCACTCACACTTGTCTTGAGCATTTTAGAGTATCCACTTTCACTTGTCTATGTACCACGTAAGCATCCAAGAAGTCCATAACCGCGGACCCGGCTATTCGAATAGATCATGTTAACCCTGCAGGGGTGTACTTCTTCACACACGCTCTCGCCACTTACCGCCATGTACACGTCATGTATCTCGGCAACCTTCAAGCGGAAGCCTGGCGAGGGTGTCGGCCACGACCTGACTAACCACACAAGACTCTAGTCCAGGTTTATCGCCTATTCAGGTTCCATCCATGGGGAGATCCGTCTGGGGTGTCGCTCACGGCCCCAAATGATGTGCGCAGGGTTCCCAAGCCCACCTCGACGGATGGATCTACGCTTGGTACACCGTGCCACGGTGCCTAGTCTGACCCAAGCCCACATGTACCGTGTGCCACTTGGTAGACTACTAGCACTACCTACAAACACCAGAAACTAGTTGCAACTCCTGGACAGAGATCTAGTTGATTAATAAGTCGAGAGGGGTCGAGTTACCGGAACCCAATGTGTGGTAGTAACTAGTCATTGGACAACTTACACAGAACTCAGTTCTTAAGGACGGTTCCAGCGAGACAACCCACCATGTACTCCTACATGGCCTCTCACCGCTACCTTTACCAAAACGTGTTCACACACTTAGCTCACACACAGTAGGACATGTTCACCACATTCCAATTCATCCCCGATGAATCAGACCTGACACGACTCTAAGCAATAGCAGGCATAACCATAAAGCATGAATGAGTAGGCACAACATGGCTCAAACAACTCGTACTCATACTAGTGGGTTTCAACTATTTACTGTGGCAATGACAGGTCATGCAGAGGAAAAGGGTTCAGCTACCGCAGCAAAAAGCAGTTCAAAACGTTGTTGTCCTAATGCAGTAAAAGAGAGCAGGAGCGAGAGAGTGGGATTGTATCGGGATGCTCAATGGGGGTTTGCTTGCCTGGCACTTCTGAAGATAGTAATAGTTCTTCATCGGTGTCATCGAACTCATCGTCGGAACGTCGTCAACTAAGAGGGGGCAAAACCGACAAACAGAGGAAGAACACAATCAATGCAATGCAACAATATGATGCATGAACATGACAGGGCAATATGATGTTTATTGAGCTAATGCAACTAGCAACACAATTAAATGAAGTTGGTTTGAACCAAAGGTTCAAATTCAAACTCCACATGTGGTTATTTAAATGCAATTCATTTGATTTGTCCTAAACAGTGGCTGTAAGTTATTCAAACATGCATGAAAATGCCATAAACAGATTCCTTGGATTTTTCTGATCAATTTTCATATATAAATTATTTTCATCTGAGCTACGGTTGATTTTATATGATTTTTAGAAGTTTTGGCTATCTTCTGAAATAAATAAATCATTTCTGATTTATTTAAAATCCCAGAAAACAAATACTGCATCAGCATGACGTCACTCTGGCGTCAGCAGGTCAGCGGCTGGACTAAGTCAAACCTGACGTGTGGGGTCCACACGTCAGTGACACAACAATTAAACAGGCTTAACTAAACTTAACAGAAGATTAAACTAAACTAAATAGGCACTGGGGCCCACATGTCAGTGTCTCAACTAATTAACTAAGTTAGATAACACTAATTTAAACTTAACTCTAATTAGTCAGGGGCCTGGGTCCACCTATCATCGACCAAGGGGGGGGGTCATTAGCACTAATTAACGCGTACCCGCTGGAGTTAGGCCGCCGGCGACGACCCGAGGCGGCGGAGGACGTCGGAAACGTAGCTCCGGCGACCATTTGGACGGCGGCTTGGTGCTACGCTTAGCTGGGGATCTCGCGCATCTAATGGAAGCGACGGAAGGACACAGGGGCGGCGGAGCTCGTCGGAACGGAGCTCGCGGCGGCGCCGGAGTTCAGGCTGCGGTGGAAACAGTGTTGCAGTGCACGGCAGGAGCAACCGGTGGCCTCAATCGACGCGCAGGGGTGCACTGAATGCAGTGGTGGGCTCGGACACGAGCGGCGATGGCTAGAATGACGGCGGCGACATGGCTGGCGGCGAGGGGTTCTCGGCTCTGGTGGCTGACGTGGTTAGGGGTCGAAATCGACAGAGGTGAGAGAGGGGAACGACGGAGGGGCTCACAAGGAGTCGGTCGGAGGTCTCAGTAGGCTCAGCGGGGGCCGGACGGCGTCGGAATCTCGACGGGGATCTCCTGGGGCCGAGGAAGAAGACGAGGTCGATGACGGCGCTCCAGGGGCTCCTGGCATCCGGCGGCTCGGCGAAGAGGTCCAGCGCGTGGAGATGAAGCTCATGGGCACGGTCATGGGTTGAGGGGTGGCCGGTGGTCATGGCTACGGCGAGCGGCGCTCTCAGGCGCGTTCGGTGACGAGAGGGAGAGATCCAGGGGACGGGGTGAGAGCGAGGGAGAGTGAGAGAGTGAGGCAGAGAGGTGCGTGGCGTCGTCTAGGGTCGTCCATGCGTCGAGGGGGAAGCGGCAAGCAGGAGGTGGCCGAGGCGTGCCGCGGGCACACGCCGTGCGTCCGACTGGCGGGAGGAAGAAGACCTCCATGCCCCTCACGGGCTGGGCCGGCCAGATGGGCTGCCAGGTGAGCGCCAGGTAAAAACTACCTCTCTCTCTTTTCTAATTTCTGTTACTATTTTCTAATTCTTTTGTATGTTTTTGATTTAGTTCAAAGACCAAACCATTTTGATAAATCATGAAATAAATTGTGGACACCTATTGAATTATTTCTAACAGCCCTCAACTAGTTTCACAATTATTAGAGCATTTAAACTATTTAAAGAATTTAAATGCCCCAATTCAAATACAATATGGATTAATTCAAAAATCCAAAAATGTCCTAGAAATATATTCATCATTTTTGCTAGGGGTCTCTACCTTAACCAAAAATCATGAACTTTTCTTGAGGCACTTTGGGTGCAATGAAAATATTTTTAGGTTGAACCTAGTTGGGTTCTTTTGGTGCTAGGGTTTGAACAATCCCCAATTCAAGTTTAACAAAATTTAAACATGATGACATGATGATCAGGCAAAGACCACAGGGGTTGATCTAGGCATGTGACAACTCACCCCCACTAAAACAAGAATCTCGTCCCGAGATTCAAGACGTGAGATAAGAAATCAGAGGGGACACTAACACAATCTTCACGATCCAACTGTCCTCCTCGAAGTTGTTGATTCATTGCATAATGTTGATCTTGGCATCTTTGCTTTCGAGATCTTTGTCCAGCACAGTGACGACGAACGAAACTCTCCAAAAACGATCTTCTGAAAGATCGAGCAACTCAAGATCAACTCATGGAGTGAGACGTTGAAACATCTCTTGAGCTGAGACACGGAACACCCATCCAAGAGGATGGAGTGAAACAAATGATGAAGGTTCACTTGGCAGGTGAAATTCCACACCTAAGAAGATGGTGGTCGAAGTCACCAGACGGGGCACCTTAGAGAAGGTGACTCGTAGAGTTATTCCCTTAAGTGGAAAAAAGAATTACTTTTGATATAGAGATCATTGAAATTCCCTATACCAGCCTGAGGCAAATCACAATCGATAGTTTGAAGGAGTTCGAAGGAACGACATACTCCATCTATAATAGATGATGGGGACTACCTTGTTGAAGACAACACAACGGATGATTTTGCTTATCATCGGAAATGGATGGGACCCATGGCAAGTGGCACATTGGCGGTGCAAGTTGGGAACAAAATGCAAATGCTAGGAATGATTCTGGTAACTGGGATAAATCCCAACAGTAGAGGGAATCTACTCTTTAAGAGGGTATAATTCAACCAAGAACACTGTAAGCAATCCCGGTTAGTGTCGAGGATAACACCTAGTGCTTGTGCGTGCTCTCAAGAACTTGAGTATTCCCATATTCATCAAGGTTATACCAATATCCGTGTCAAGGATCCTGGCAACACCACATACTACCATGATGAATAATGATGGACGATGCAGATGCAAAGGAAGATAACACTTTCTCAGATTTCACCTTAGCGGAGTCAAGGGGCAAAATCTGGATGATCGACCGAGAGACATTTAGCACTCCGCTTCTAATGTTCTCCTTGATGTGTTAGCGTAAGCCATTCATAGATATGTTTGGTATCTTGAACATCAAGTAAAGGTCGGACTTCGGGAGCAGAAGAATCCATAAGGAACAACTAGGAAGTAAATCCTACGAAATCCTTATGGGGAGTTGGCCAACTTCTTCAATCAAGATACTACAACAATAGGTCTTCCGGCTGGGTGTTTTGGCCACGACATCCACTTTACCGGTTATCGAGAGACCATTATTATAGTTCTTGGAAAATACTCCAACCATCATATCTGCCTGAGATTCAGTTCTGGTTGGTGTCAGGATATTCCAGACTCATCAAGTCTAGGAAGAAAAATGAAAGTTTGCAACCCAAATCAACGAGACGACGTTGCGAGATTCTCGGGAAGTGGACTACGGTAGTAAGCTCCAAAACATGAGTTTGTTCTGCTACAAACATGTGAACACGTTGTCCAAGACAAACATGACCACATGGTAGGCTTACAAAGAAACACTACCGAGTTCAGGTTGGGAACCATTATTAATGACATTTAAGTCTCCACGCGTGGACGTCCAAGGAATTCACCTTAGAACAGACTCCTTTATTTTGAACAAATCAATCAGTGGCTTGGTGTGCTAAGGAATGCATATAGAATGAAGGTTGCAAGTCTCCAAACCACAGAATACTTCGCACGTATGCATGACTGACTTGGGATGATTCCACAGGAAGCAAAACAACTTTCTCGAATTCACGGTGACCACTTTCATCAAATGCTCATGAATTACAGGAAGTCACTTCTTCCATCCAAGCATAAGCTTCATGACGGAACATGAAGGCATTGCTTACAAAGTTTCCAACACTAGCTTAATGTCCAACAAAATCATGGAAAGGATAAGGATGTTGTCGATGGGCTCAACAAAACTCACCCAGGTTTCCATATAGGTGGAATTCCACAATTAAGTGAACACGGTGATAGCATTGGTCAGACCAAGAGATATAACGGTGTATGCTCGAGGAATCAACCAAGAGTAAGACAACGCTACGAATATCATTGGTTCTGATTTGACTTGGCGATAACCCATACTCAAATCAAAGTCTGGACAAGACAATAGATCCACAATGATCACGAAGATCAATTGAAGAAGATTTCATCTATCTTCAATACACACACAAGATATCCCTTTGGAGTGAGCTATGTGGATTAAGCATTTATCTTGTAACCCTCCAAGTTGTTGTTTAGCTTAACCAACTAGCTCAGGATATCCAACACAGATTCTTGGAGAAGGGGTGGTTTATAGGTAAACCAACTTCATCACAAGCTCAACATAACGGTAAGGGGAACAACCTGGTGATGCTTCCGAGAAGATATCCGGAAAATCACGAACCATCGATATGTTATGAAGCTCGAGAAAAATCTTGCTTTTCAGGGCAAGACGATATGATCAAAAGAGTGAGGGATTTATGCAATCCTAACTCATTGATCAAATAGTGCACTAGAAAAATGGACTATGTAGCACGGTCAATCTTAGAATGGTGATTTGGTAACCAACACACTAAGAATGAGATTATCGTCCATTTGCTACCAAGCAACGAAGTTGCTAGGAGTATTGATTTCACACATCACAATTCACTTGTCAGTATTCCGGTTACAACAACACGGAGACCGAGGAATTGACGATGATGGTGAGAAGTATCACTGTATCAAGAGTTCATAAGAGATAGTGCAATTCTCATGACATTCTTGACATAAAGATGGTAATACTCCAGGATAGAACAGTTTAGAAGCTGCATTAGCATTCTTCATCTGCGAAGTACAACTTCTTTGACCAAATCCTGGATATGGATAAGGTACTGGAGTTTGTTTCTCCTAGTCATTCCAGAATAAAATGGCTTGACGGACCACAAGAGTAAAAGGCATCGATGAACACGAGTGCACAACTATTCTTGACTATCAACTGATAGATGAGGGTCGGAAAATAACTGAAGGGAGAAAACTCAAGGAACATATAACTATCTGAGTTGCGGATGCATAGGTTAGCGTGTCGAACTAGTTCAACATATTTCTTCCGGATAACCTATGCAGAAAGGTAGGACTGGCAGAGTCACAATATGAATGGAGTACTACTCAAGAGCACTCTGGTTGTGATCTTTTGGTTTAGAAGAACTTCTGCCAAGGATGGTTCATGGTATTGGAAGAATGATATACCACAGACCTCGAGGACTATCACAAGGTTACTAATATCCTAAAGGAACGAGCAAATACTATCAACATGAAGTAAGTAGAATGAATCTAGGGTTCAGGAACCCATGAATGGATTACCTACTAACTAAATGGCATCACGGGATGCTTTCGAGAATAATGGCCAGGATCATCACACTGAGAATATAAGGCATTGCTAGATTACTGGGTGATACTCTAGACACCTAGGGTCATAATAATAAATCCAACATATGTGTCGAGGTAATGGAGTACCTCCACACACTGACTAGTGTGGTTAATCTGGCCTAAAAAGACATTAAGAACAGGTAGGAATGATTCGCAAATGCATCAGATTGTTTAGAGACCTGGGATGACTCGGACAGCATAACGGCAGTAAATGCTCGAAAATACTTTTGTGACTCATGCACAAAGATAGCATAACCACTCAACATCATAATGTCAAGGTTCTGAGACCAACAGTTGAACACACAGAAGTAGTAGAAACTGAACTGAGGGTTTAATCCACAATAACGTGATCCTGATAAATAGAATGAGAATCCTAGTTCTTAATCCCCGTAGAAAGAAGAAGATGACTCAGATCAGAAGGTCATAGGGTAAAGGAGTAAAAAGAGGCTTACGTTCCCTTCCACAATCAATTCCCTTATTATAACTAAAGAATTTCTAGACACGACTTCGACCATTTTGGCTTACTAATCCTACAGGCAATCAGGCTCTGATACCAAAGCTGTCGGGACCCCGATCCTAAGTCACACAGGTCTAGCCTGTAACACATCATATCACTTTGCGGCCTGACGCACGGTATCCCCGCGGGTGCCACCTTACCTGGCCCGGGACCATTTGTGCATTTTGGCACACGTATATGATAGTGTCGCTAGCATCCATATGATAGAGAACCCGGGCCGACATGACCAGTTATAAACCAAAAGTGGCACTAAATTACAGAGACAGGCATACATGACCCAGCAACGAACGTGTCGGTCATCAACGTATGAACCCAAGTCGTAGCAAGCTACAAAGACTTAAAGGAACAACGCGTGACATTTCCCTAAGGGACAGACACAGGAACGAAGAAGGACACATGCCGGCCAGCCTAAGTGTTCCGGGGCAGTAGCAAGCTACCAAGGCTCGGTGGAAGCACTAGGAGACATTTCCCTGTAAGATAGGCTACCAAAGGTAAACAACTAGGTGTCGGATCCCACACATAGCAATACACATTACACGTACGCATAACATGCAAGTATGTGTTGTACAACATGGCATCACAACACAACTCAACAACTCATATAGATAAAGGCCCAGAAGAGCCATCATAGCATTTATTACAATCAGAGGTCACATGACCCAACATACAGAGCATACAGGCAACGGAAGCATAACATGTCTGGGTACAGACAACTACAAATGAAAAAGGCTGGGAAGCCTGACTATTTACAAGACCCTCCCAAGGGTACAAGACCGTAGCTGAGGTAACAAGCTAAACGTCGAAGTCCACGCGGAACCACTAGCGAGACTGAAGTCTCTCTGCAAAAACATAAATTAAGCAAACATGAGTACAAAGGTACTCTGCAAGACTTACATCAGAACTAACTACATATGCATCAGTATCAACAAAGGGGTGGTGGAGTTTGACTGCAGCAAGCCAGCTTTGACTCGGTGGCTATCCTGAACTATGACTGCAAGTAACTCTTTTGAGGTGGCGCACACGAGTCCACATATTCACCAATCAATACACCACTATGGATCCATTCCCGTCTACCTACGAGAAGGCCATCCATAGCACAAACACTTGTCTTGAGCATTTTAGAGTATCCACTTTCACTTGTCTATGTACCACGTAAGCATCCAGGAAGTCCATAACCGCGGACCCGGCTATTCGAATAGATCATGTTAACCCTGCACGGGTGTACTTCTTCACACACGCTCTCGCCACTTACCGCCATGTACACGTCATGTATCTCGGCAACCTTCAAGCGGAAGCCTGGCGAGGGTGTCGGCCACGACCTGACTAACCACACAAGACTCTAGTCCAGGTTTATCGCCTATTCAGGTTCCATCCGTGGGGAGATCCGGCCGGGGTGTCGCTCACGGCCCCAAATGATGTGCGTAGGGTTCCCAAGCCCACCTCGACGGATGGATCTACGCTTGGTACACCGTGCCACGGTGCCTAGTCTGACCCAAGCCCACATGTACCGTGTGCCACTTGGTAGACTACTAGCACTACCTACAAACACCAGAAACTAGTTGCAACTCCTGGACAGAGATCTAGTTGATTAATAAGTCGAGAGGGGTCGAGTTACCGGAACCCAATGTGTGGTAGTAACTAGTCATTGGACAACTTACACAGAACTCAGTTCTTAAGGACGGTTCCAGCAAGACAACCCACCATGTACTCCTACATGGCCTCTCACCGCTACCTTTACCAAAACGTGTTCACACACTTAGCTCACACACAGTAGGACATGTTCACCACATTCCAATTCATCCCCGATGAATCAGACCTGACACGACTCTAAGCAATAGCAGGCATAACCAGAAAGCATGAATGAGTAGGCACAACATGGCTCAAACAACTCGTACTCATACTAGTGGGTTTCAACTATTTACTGTGGCAATGACAGGTCATGCAGAGGAAAAGGGTTCAGCTACCGCAGCAAAAAGCAGTTCAAAACGTTGTTGTCCTAATGCAGTAAAAGAGAGCAGGAGCGGGAGAGTGGGATTGTATCGGGATGCTCAATGGGGGTTTGCTTGCCTGGCACTTCTGAAGATAGTAATAGTTCTTCATCGGTGTCATCGAACTCATCGTCGGAACGTCGTCAACTAAGAGGGGGCAAAACCGACAAACAGAGCAAGAACACAATCAATGCAATGCAACAATATGATGCATGAACATGACAGGGCAATATGATGTTTATTGAGCTAATGCAACTAGCAACACAATTAAATGAAGTTGGTTTGAACCAAAGGTTCAAATTCAAACTCCACATGTGGTTATTTAAATGCCATTCATTTGATTTGTCCTAAACAGTGGCTGTAAGTTATTCAAGCATGCATGAAAATGCCATAAACAGATTCCTTGGATTTTTCTGATCAATTTTCATATATAAATTATTTTCATCTGAGCTACGGTTGATTTTATATGATTTTTAGAAGTTTTGGCTATCTTCTGAAATAAATAAATCATTTCTGATTTATTTAAAAACCCAGAAAACAAATACTGCATCAGCATGACGTCACTCTGGCGTCAGCAGGTCAGCGGCTGGACTAAGTCAAACCTGACGTGTGGGGTCCACACGTCAGTGACACAACAGTTAAACAGGCTTAACTAAACTTAACAGAAGATTAAACTAAACTAAATAGGCACTGGGGCCCACATGTCAGTGTCTCAACTAATTAACTAAGTTAGATAACACTAATTTAAACTTAACTCTAATTAGTCAGGGGCCTGGGTCCGACTGTCATCGACCAAGGGGGGGGGGTCATTAGCACTAATTAACGCGTACCTGCCGGAGTTAGGCCGCCGGCGACGACCCGAGGCGGCGGAGGACATCGGAAACGCAGCTCCGGCGACCATTTGGACGGCGGCTTGGTGCTACGCGTAGTTGGGGATCTCGCGCATCTAATGGAGGCGACGGAAGGACACAGGGGCGGTGGAGCTCGTCGGAACAGAGCTCGCGGCGGCGCCGGAGTTCTGGCTGCGGTGGAAACAGTGTTGCAGCGCACGGCAGGAGCAACCGGTGGCCTCAATCGACGCGCAGGGGTGCACTGAATGCAGTGGTGGGCTCGGACACGAGCGGTGATGGCTAGAATAACGGCGGCGACATGGCTGGCGGCGAGGGGTTCTCGGCTCTGGTGGCTGACGTGGTTAGGGGTCGAAATCGACAGAGGTGAGAGAGGGGAACGACGGACGGGCTCACAGGGGGTCGGTCGGAGGTCTCAGTAGGCTCAGCGGGGGCCGGACGGCGTCGGAATCTCGACGGGGATCTCCTGTGGCCGAGGAAGAAGACCAGGTCGATGA
This sequence comes from Secale cereale, assembly GCA_902687465.1. Taxonomy (NCBI): domain Eukaryota; kingdom Viridiplantae; phylum Streptophyta; class Magnoliopsida; order Poales; family Poaceae; genus Secale; species Secale cereale. Next base: position 299,678,788 of record LR738713.1, read on the forward strand.
CGGCGCTCCAGGGGCTCCTGGCATCGGGCGGCTCGGCGAAGAGCGCCAGCGCATGGAGATGAAGCTCGTGGGCACGGTCATGGGTCGAGGGGTGGCCGATGGTCATGGCTACGCCGAGCGGCGCTCTCAGGCGCGTTCGGTGACGAGAGGGAGAGATCCAGGGGACGGGGTGAGAGCGAGGGAGAGTGAGAGAGTGAGGCAGAGAGGTGCGTGGCGTCGTCTAGGGTCGTCCAGGCGTCGAGGGGGAAGCGGCAAGCAAGAGGTGGCCGAGGCGTGCCGGTGTGCCGCGGGCACACGCCGTGCGTCCGACTGGCGGGAGGAAGAAGACCTCCGTGCCCCTCACAGGCTGGGCCGGCCAGATGGGCTGCCAGGTGAGTGCCAGGTAAAAACTACCTCTCTCTCTTTTCTAATTTCTGTTACTATTTTCTAATTCTTTTGTATGTTTTTGAATTAGTTCAGAGACCAAATCATTTTGATAAATCATGAAATAAATTGTGGACACCTATTGAATTATTTCTAACAGCCCTCAACTAGTTTCACAATTATTAGAGCATTTAAACTATTTAAAGAATTTAATGCCCCAATTCAGATACAATATGGATTAATTCAAAAATCCAAAAATGTCCTAGAAATATATTCATCATTTTTGGCAGGGGTCTCTACCTTAACCAAAAATCATGAACTTTTCTTGAGGCACTTTGGGTGCAATGAAAATATTTTTAGGTTGAACCTAGTTGGGTTCTTTTGGTGCTAGGGTTTGAACAATCCCCAATTCAAGTTTAACAAAATTTAAACATGATGACATGATGATCAGGCAAAGACCACAGGGGTTGATCTAGGGATGTGACAACTCACCCCCACTAAAACAAGAATCTCGTCCCGAGATTCAAGACGTGAGATAAGAAATCAGAGGGGACACTAACACAATCTTCACGATCCAACTGTCCTCCTCGAAGTTGTTGATTCATTGCATAATGTTGATCTTGGCATCTTTGCTTTCGAGATCTTTGTCCAGCACAGTGACGACGAACGAAACTCTCCAAAAACGATCTTCTGAAAGATCGAGCAACTCAAGATCAACTCATGGAGTGATACGTTGAAACATCTCTTGAGCTGAGACACGGAACACCCATCCAAGAGGATGGAGTGAAACAAATGATGAAGGTTCACTTGGCAGGTGAAATTCCACACCTAAGAAGATGGTGGTCGAAGTCACCAGACGGGGCACCTTAGAGAAGGTGACTCGTAGAGTTATTCCCTTAAGTGGAAAAAGGAATTACTTTTGATATAGAGATCATTGAAATTCCCTATACCAGCCTGAGGCAAATCACAATCGATAGTTTGAAGGAGTTCGAAGGAACGACATACTCCATCTATAATAGATGATGGGGACTACCTTGTTGAAGACAACACAACGGATGATTTTGCTTATCATCGGAAATGGATGGGACCCATGGCAAGTGGCACATTGGCGGTGCAAGTTGGGAACAAAATGCAAATGCTAGGAATGATTCTGGTAACTGGGATAAATCCCAACAGTAGAGGGAATCTACTCTTTAAGAGGGTATAATACAACCAAGAACACTGGAAGCAATCCCGGTTAGTGTCGAGGATAACACCTAGTGCTTGTGCGTGCTCTCAAGAACTTGAGTATTCCCATATTCATCAAGGTTATACCAATATCCGTGTCAAGGATCCTGGCAACACCACATACTACCATGATGAATAATGATGGACGATGCAGATGCAAAGGAAGATAACACTTTCTCAGATTTCACCTTAGCGGAGTCAAGGGGCAAAATCTGGATGATCGACCGAGAGACATTTAGCACTCCGCTTCTAATGTTCTCCTTGATGTGTTAGCGTAAGCCATTCATAGATATGTTTGGTATCTTGAACATCAAGTAAAGGTCGGACTTCGGGAGCAGAAGAATCCATAAGGAACAACTAGGAAGTAAATCCTACGAAATCCTTATGGGGAGGTGGCCAACTTCTTCAATCAAGATACTACAACAATAGGTCTTCCGGCTGGGTGTTTTGGCCACGACATCCACTTTACCGGTTATCGAGAGACCATTATTATAGTTCTTGGAAAATACTCCAACCATCATATCTGCCTGAGATTCAGTTCTGGTTGGTGTCAGGATATTCCAGACTAATCAAGTCTAGGAAGAAAAATGAAAGTTTGCAACCCAAATCAACGAGACGACGTTGCGAGATTCTCGGGAAGTGGACTACGGTAGTAAGCTCCAAAACATGAGTTGGTTCTGCTACAAACCTATGAACACGTTGTCCAAGACAAACATGACCACATGGTAGGCTTACAAAGAAACACTACCGAGTTCAGGTTGGGAACCATTATTAATGACATCGAAGTCTCCACGCGTGGACGTCCAAGGAATTCACCTTAGAACAGACTCCTTTATTTTGAACAAATCAATCAGTGGCTTGGTGTGCTAAGGAATGCATATAGAATGAAGGTTGCAAGTCTCCAAACCACATAATACTTTGCACGTATGCATGACTGACTTGGGATGATTCCATAGGAAGCAAAACAACTTTCTCGAATTCACGGTGACCACTTTCATCAAATGCTCATGAATTAGAGGAAGTCACTTCTTCCATCCAAGCATAAGCTTCATGACGAAACATGAAGGCATTGCTTACAAAGTTTCCAACACTAGCTTAATGTCCAAAAAAATCATGGAAAGGATAAGGATGTTGTCGATGGGCTCAACAAAACTCACCCAGGTTTCCATATAGGTGGAATTCCACAATTAAGTGAACACGGTGATAGCATTGGTCAGACCAAGAGATATAATGGTGTATGCTCGAGGAATCAACCAAGAGTAAGACAACGCTACGAATATCATTGGTTCTGATTTGACTTGGCGATAACCCATACTCAAATCAAAGTCTGGACAACACAATAGATCCACAATGATCACGAAGATCAATTGAAGAAGATATCATCTATCTTCAATACACACACAAGATATCCCTTTGGAGTGAGCTATGTGGATTAAGCATTTATCTTGTAACCCTCCAAGTTGTTGTTTAGCTTAACCAACTAGCTCAGGATATCCAACACAGATTCTTGGAGAAGGGGTGGTTTATAGGTAAACCAACTTCATCACAAGCTCAACATAACGGTCAGGGGAACAACCTGGTGATGCTTCCGAGAAGATATCCGGAAAATCACGAACCATCGATATGTTATGAAGCTCGAGAAAAATCTTGCTTTTCAGGGCAAGACGATATGATCAAAAGAGTGAGGGATTTATGCAATCCTAACTCATTGATCAAATAGTGCACTAGAAAAATGGACTATGTAGCACGGTCAATCTTAGAATGGTGATTTGGTAACCAACACACTAAGAACGAGATTATCGTCCATTTGCTACCAAGCAACGAAGTTGCTAGGAGTATTGATTTCACACATCACAATTCACTTGTCAGTATTCCGGTTACAACAACACGGAGACCGAGGAATGGACGATGATGGTGAGAAGTATCACTGTATCAAGAGTTCATAAGAGATAGTGAAATTCTCATGACATTCTTGACATAAAGATGGTAATACTCCAGGATAGAACAGTTTAGAAGCTGCATTAGCATTCTTCATCTGCGAAGTACAACTTCTTTGACCAAATCCTGGATATGGATAAGGTACTGGAGTTTGTTTCTCCTAGTCATTCCGGAATAGAATGGCTTGGCGGACCACAAGAGTAAAAGGCATCGATGAACACGAGTGCACAACTACTCCTGACTATCAACTGATAGATGAGGGTCGGAAAATAACTGAAGGGAGAAAACTTAAGGAACATATAACTTTCTGAGTTGCGGATGCATAGGTTAGCGTGTCGAACTAGTTCAACATATTTCTTCCGGATAACCTATGCAGAAAGGTAGGACTGGCAGAGTCACAATATGAATGGAGTACTACTCAAGAGCACTCTGGTTGTGATCTTTTGGTTTAGAAGAACTTCTGCCAAGGATGGTTCATGGTATTGGAAGAACGATATACCACGGACCTCGAGGACTATCACAAGGTTACTAATATCCTAAAGGAACGAGCAAATACTATCAACATTAAGTAAGTAGAATGAATCTAGGGTTCAGGAACCCATGAATGGATTACCTGCTAACTGAATGGCATCACGGGATGCTTTCGAGAATAATGGCCAGAATCATCACACTGAGAATATAAGGCATTGCTAGATTACTGGGTGATACTCTAGACACCTAGGGTCATAATAATAAATCCAACATATGTGTCGAGGTAATGGAGTACCTCCACACACTTACTAGTGTGGTTAATCTGGCCTAAAAGGACATTAAGAACAGGTAGGAATGATTTGCAAATGCATCGGATTGTTTAGAGACCTGGGATGACTCGGACAGTATAACGGCAGTAAATGCTCGAAAATACTTTTGTGACTCATGCACAAAGATAGCATAACCACTCAACATCATAATGTCAAGGTTCTGAGACCAACAGTTGAACACACAGAAGTAGTAGAAACTGAACTGAGGGTTTAATCCACAATAACGTGATCCCGATAAATAGAATGAGAATCCTAATTCTTAATCCCCGTAGAAAGAAGAAGATGACTCAGATCAGAAGGTTATAAGGTAAAGGAGTAAAAAGAGGCTTACGTTCCCTTCCACAATCAATTCCCTTATTATAACTAAAGAATTTCTAGACACGACTTCGACCAGTTTGGCTTACTAATCCTATAGGCAATCAGGCTCTGATACCAAAGCTGTTGGGACCCCGATCCTAAGTCACACAGGTCTAGCCTGTAACACATCATATCACTTTGCGGCCTCACGCACGGTATCCCCACGGGTGCCACCTTACCTGGCCCAGGACCATTTGCGCATTTTGGCACACGTATATGATAGTGTCTCTAGCATCCATATGACAGAGAACCCGGGCCGACATGACCAGTTATAAACCAAAAGGGGCACTAAATTACAGAGACAGGCATACATGACCCAGCAACGAACGTGTCGGTCATCAACGTATGAACCCAAGTCGTAGCAAGCTACAAGGACTTAAATTAACAACGCGTGACATTTCCCTAAGGGACAGACACAGGAACGAAGAAGGACACATGCCGGCCAGCCTAAGTGTTCCGGAGCAGTAGCAAGCTACCAAGGCTCAGTGGAAGCACTAGGAGACATTTCCCTGTAAGATAGGCTACCAAAGGTAAACAACTAGGTGTCGGATCCCACACGTAGCAATACACATTACACGTACACATAACATGCAAGTATGTGTTGTACAACATGGCATCACAACATAACTCAACAACTCATATAGATAAAGGCCCAGAAGAGCCATCATAGCATTTATTACAATCAGAGGTCACATGACCCAACATACAGAGCATACAGGCAACGGAAGCATAACATGTCTGGGTACAGACAACTACAAATGAAAAAGGCTGGGAAGCCTGACTATCTACAAGACCCTCCCAAGGGTACAAGACCGTAGCTGAGGTAACAAGCTAAACGTCGAAGTCCACGCGGAACCACTAGCGAGACTGAAGTCTCTCTGCAAAAACATAAATTAAGCAAACATGAGTACAAAGGTACTCAGCAAGACTTACATCAGAACTAACTACATATGCATCAGTATCAACAAAGGGATGGTGGAGTTTGACTGCAGCAAGCCAGCTTTGACTCGGTGGCTATCCTGAACTATGACTGCAAGTAACTCTTTTAAGGTGGCGCACACGAGTCCACATATTCACCAATCAATACACCACTATGGATCCATTCCCGTCTACCTACGAGAAGGCCATCCATAGCACTCACACTTGTCTTGAGCATTTTAGAGTATCCACTTTCACTTGTCTATGTACCACGTAAGCATCCAAGAAGTCCATAACCGCGGACCCGGCTATTCGAATAGATCATGTTAACCCTGCAGGGGTGTACTTCTTCACACACGCTCTCGCCACTTACCGCCATGTACACGTCATGTATCTCGGCAACCTTCAAGCGGAAGCCTGGCGAGGGTGTCGGCCACGACCTGACTAACCACACAAGTCTCTAGTCCAGGTTTATCGCCTATTCAGGTTCTATCCGTGGGGAGATCCGGCCGGGGTGTCGCTCACGGCCCCAAATGATGTGCGCAGGGTTCCCAAGCCCACCTCGACGGATGGATCTACGCTTGGTACACCGTGCCACGGTGCCTAGTCTGACCCAAGCCCACATGTACCGTGTGCCACTTGGTAGACTACTAGCACTACCTACAAACACCAGAAACTAGTTGCAACTCCTGGACAGAGATCTAGTTGATTAATAAGTCGAGAGGGGTCGAGTTACCGGAACCCAATGTGTGGTAGTAACTAGTCATTGGAGAACTTACACAGAACTCAGTTCTTAAGGACGGTTCCAGCGAGACAACCCACCATGTACTCCTACATGGCCTCTCACCGCTACCTTTACCAAAACGTGTTCACACACTTAGCTCACACACAGTAGGACATGTTCACCACATTCCAATTCATCCCCGATGAATCAGACCTAACACGACTCTAAGCAATAGCAGGCATAACCAGAAAGCATGAATGAGTAGGCACAACATGGCTCAAACAACTCCTACTCATACTAGTGGGTTTCAACTATTTACTGTGGCAATGACAGGTCATGCAGAGGAAAAGGGTTCAGCTACCGCAGCAAAAAGCAGTTCAAAATGTTGTTGTCCTAATGCAGTAAAAGAGAGCAGGAGCGAGAGAGTTGGATTGTATCGGGATGCTCAATGGGGGTTTGCTTGCCTGGCACTTCTGAAGATAGTAATAGTTCTTCATCGGTGTCATCGAACTCATCGTCGGAACATCGTCTACTGAGAGGGGGCAAAACCGACAAACTGAGGAAGAACACAATCAATGCAATGCAACAATATGATGCATGAACATGACAGGGCAATATGATGTTTATTGAGCTAATGCAACTAGCAACACAATTAAATGAAGTTGGTTTGAACCAAAGGTTCAAATTCAAACTCCACATGTGGTTATTTAAATGCCATTCATTTGATTTGTCCTAAACAGTGGCTGTAAGTTATTCAAACATGCATGAAAATGCCATAAACAGATTCCTTGGATTTTTCTGATCAATTTTCATATATAAATTATTTTCATCTGAGCTACGGTTGATTTTATATGATTTTTAGAAGTTTTGGCAATCTTCTGAAATAAATAAATCATTTCTCATTTATTTAAAATCCCAGAAAACAAATACTGCATCAGCATGACGTCACTCTGGCGTCAGCAGGTCAGCGGCTGGACTAAGTCAAACCTGACATGTGGGGTCCACACGTCAGTGACACAACAGTTAAACAGGCTTAACTAAACTTAACAGAAGATTAAACTAAACTAAACAAGCACTGGGGCCCACATGTCAGTGTCTCAACTAATTAACTAAGTTAGATAACACTAATTTAAACTTAACTCTAATTAGTCAGGGGCCTGGGTCCACCTGTCATCGACCAAGGGGGGGTCATTAGCACTAATTAACGCGTACCCGTCGGAGTTAGGCCGCCGGCGACGACCCGAGGCGGCGGAGGACGTCGGAAACGCAGCTCCGGCGACCATTTGGACGGCGGCTTGGTGCTACGCGTAGCTGGGGATCTCGCGCATCTAATGGAGGCGAAGGAAGGACACAGGGGCGGTGGAGCTCGTCGGAACGGAGCTCGCGGCGGCGCCGGAGTTCTGGCTGCGGTGGAAACAGTGTTGCAGCGCACGGCAGGAGCAACCGGTGGCCTCAATCGACGCGCAGGGGTGCACTGAATGCAGTGGTGGGCTCGGACACGAGCGGCGATGGCTAGAATGACGGCGGCAACATGGCCGGCGGCGAGGGGTTCTCGGCTCTGGTGGCTGGCGTGGTTAGGGGTCGAAATTGACAGAGGTGAGAGAGGGGAACGTCGGAGGGGCTCACAAGGGGTCGGTCGGAGGTCTCAGTAGGCTCAGCGAGGGCCGGACGGCTTCGGAATCTCGACGGCAATCTCCTGTGGCCGAGGAAGAAGACGAGGTCGATGACGGCGCTCCAGGGGCTCCTGGCACCGGGCGGCTCGGCGAAGAGCTCCAGCGCGTGGAGATGAAGCTCGTGGGCACGGTCATGGGTCGAGGGGTGGCCGGTGGTCATGGCTACGGCGAGCGGCGCTCTCAGGCGCGTTCGGTGACGAGAGGGAGAGATCCAGGGGACGGGGTGAGAGTGAGGGAGAGTGAGAGAGTGAGGCACAGAGGTGCGTGGCGTCGTCTAGGGTCGTCCAGGCGTCGAGGGGGAAGCGTCAAGGAGGAGGTGGCCGGGGCGTGCCGGCGTGCCGCGGGCACACGCCGTGCGTCCGACTGGCGGGAGGAAGAAGACCTCCGTGCCCCTCACGGGCTGGGCCGGCCAGATGGGCTGCCAGGTGAGCGCCAGGTAAAAACTACCTCTCTCTCTTTTCTAATTTCTGTTACTGTTTTCTAATTCTTTTGTATGTTTTTGATTTAGTTCAAAGACCAAACCATTTTGATAAATCATGAAATAAATTGTGGACACCTATTGAATTATTTCTAACAGCCCTCAACTAGTTTCACAATTAGCATTTAAACTATTTAAAGAATGTAAATGCCCCAATTCAAATACAATATGGATTAATTCAAAAATCCAAAAATGTCCTAGAAATATATTCATCATTTTTGGCAAGGGTCTCTACCTTAACCAAAAATCATGAACTTTTCTTGAGGCACTTTGGGTGCAATGAAAATATTTTTAGGTTGAATCTAGTTGGGTTCTTTTGGTGCTAGGGTTTGAACAATCCCCAATTAAGGTTTAACAAAATTTAAACATGATGACATGATGATCAGGCAAAGACCACAGGGGTTGATCTAGGGATGTGACAGGGGTCTCCTTTCTTACCCATAGCGGATGAAGTGCAGCAGGTAGGATACTTCAAGTAGACTTGTAAATATTGCTATGCTCCCCGGCAACAGCGCCAGAAAACGGTACTTGATAACCCTCAACCGTAAGGGATCGAGATAGTCTTCGCGGGTAAGAATAACCCAATTTATAGATTCGACACACAGGGAGCCAAAGAATATTTATAAGCTTTGACAGTTGAGTTGTCAATTCAACCGCACCTGAAATATACTTACTTGCAACAAAAGATAAGTGGTAACGGTGATATGATAGTGATGGTGGTGACAGCAAAAGTAAACAGCAAAAGTAACAACTAATAACCAGCAGGATTGAAACACTGTAGGCTAGGGAGATGGATGGTTGGGCGCTGCATGGATGAGATACATCATGAATCTAACTTGGGGCAAGGCACACAGAAAAGTAATGATCATCTAGGCAAATATCAAACATTAGGCATGTATCCCACAGGTAGTTGTACGTGCTTGCAATAAGAACTTGCACAACATCTTTTGTCCTACCATCCCGCTACGAACGGGGCCAAAAGGAACTTATGGAGATTAAGGTGCTCCTGTCAAAGAGCACCGGAACAAAGCAATAAACTCAATGGATACATGGAATCCTCGAATTATGGACCATCCCCTTTGGTGTCCCAAGCTGTCACCTTTGGGATCGCCGGTTCCGGACCATAATAGGTGCAAACAACTCATAGATAGGACCAAGAACACAAATATATTCATGCAAACACATAGGGTTCAGATCTGAAAACATGGCACTCGGGCCCAATGTGACAAGCATTAAGAGCAACAAGTTGAAGCAAAGATGATAAACACCAAAGTAGATGATAGGCAACATGCCCCCAATAACCTGATAAACTATTACATGATCTAACTCATCCAATCCCTACCATCCCCTTTGCCTACAGTAGGGAATTACTCACACATGGAAGGAGAAGTCATGGAGGGAGGATGGAGTGGTGATGATGATGACGATGGCGACGATCTCCCCTCTCCGGAGGCCAAATCAGCGACGATAACCCGATGAAGAACAGAGGGTGGCGGCGGCTCCGCGCCTCCAAACTGGAAAAACGACTTCTGTTCTGGGGTTTCCTCGCCACGGGAATAAATAGGAGCCAAGGTAGGGCACCAGAGGGGGGAGGACCCTCCCAGGCGGCCTCCTGGCGCGGCCAGGGGTGGGGCCACGCCAGCAGGGCGCCTGGGGCCCCCCTGGCTGCCCTCTGGCCCCACTTCTGGCACAATGGCCCTTCGGGTGCGTGGATTTTCTGTGATTTTTCTTGGAATTTTCTGAGACACCTAAAAAACCATTTTCCTGCACACAATAAAACCATACAGGCAGCTCTGCTGAAAACAGCGTCAGTCCGGGTTAGTTTAGTTCAAATCATGCAAGAATGAGAGCAAAACAATAGCAAAAGTGTTTGGAAAAGTAGATACGTTTGAGACGTATCAAGGACACAGGGAGTTTTATACTAGTTCGGCCCCTTCGATGAAGGTAAAAGCCTATGTCTAGTTTGGTGTGGTATTGCTTGGGCTTCGATGACCAGGGAGCGAATCCGCTTGTGAAAGTGCAACTAATCCCCGGGTGGTTTTGGTAATTAATAACAACATATATATCATTGAACTAATATTTACTTGAGAATCATTTCAGAGAAGTTCGATGATATGGGTATGGAAATGTCTGAAGAAGTGGACCCCTCAAAATGCTAAGACAAGCATTGGCAAAAGCTCAAGACTCTATTTTTGGTTTAGTGGTCAAAGATCACATTGAGTCCATAGGAAAAGCCAATACTATTAAAAGGGGATGAGGTTGTGTTAATGATCTGGTTGCTCAAGTGCTTAGTGATCTAGCTCCCTCAACTATCAGCACCTTTCACCACTTAACACACTCATAAGTAATCTCGGACAAACCGATTCTGCAAACTCAGTCCCACCGAGATGAACCACCTCAGTTATTCTTCCAAACCCTAACTTTTCGGTCCATCCGATTTTGAGTTTCGGTCTCACCGAAACTGGACTGCCAACCTTCTGTAACCAATTGACATCACTTCGGAATATCCGAGTTGTTAATTTCGGTCCCACCGAGATGGCAAGCTCCTACCTTTGACTCACTTCGGACACACCGAGATGGTATTTTCGGTCCCACCGAAAATCCCAACGTTCACTATATTTGAACTTTCGGTCTGACCGAGTTTTCACTTCGGTCTCACCGAGATGGCTCAAATATGTGTGTAACGGTTGGATTTTGTGTGGAGGCTATATATACCCCTCCACCCCCTCTTCATTCGTGGAGAGAGCCATCAGAAAGTCTACCACTCCTACCATACACTTTCTGAGAAGAGAACTACCTACCCTTGTGTTGAGATCAAGCCATTCCATTCCTACCATATGAAACTTGATTTCTAGCCTTCCCAAGTTGCTTTCCACTCAATCTTTTCTTCCACCACAGCCATATCAGTGAGGAGAGTTGAGTGTTGGGGAGATTATCATTTGAAGCACAAGAGCAAGGAGTTCATCATCATCAACAACATATTTTACCTTTTGGAGGGTGGTGCCTCCTAGATTGGTTAGGTGTCGTTTGGGAGCCTCCGTCTTTGAGATGTGGAGTTGAACCAAGAAGTTTGTAAGGGCAAGGAGATCGCCTACTTCGTGAAGATCTACCCCGAGTAAGGCTAGTCCTCCGTGGGCGTAGGCCATGATGGAATAGACAAGGTTGCTTCTTCGTGGACCCTTCGTGGGTGGAGCCCTCCGTGGACTCGCGCAGCCGTTACCCTCCGTGGGTTGAAGTCTCCATCAACGTGGATGTACGATAGCATCACCTATCGGAACCACGACAAAAATCTCCGTGTCTCCAAACTGCGTTTGATCTTCTCCACCTCTCTTTACTACATGTGCAATTTACTTTCCGCTGCTTATACTCTAGAATTGCATGTGTAGGGTGTTACTTGAATTGATCTTAATTGTGAAACTGCCAAAAACATTGCATGATCAAAAGGCAGATTTTTTATATTGTCAAGTAGTCTAATCACCCCCCCTCTAGAAATACTTTCGATCCTACAAGTGGTATCAGAGCTTTGGTCTCCATTGTTTTTGTTTCCATTGCATTGGACTCCATAAGCTTGGTTTCACAACCTAGGAGAGTATGGCGTCTAGTGAGGGTAATTATCGTAGAGGTCCTTACTTTGATGGTACAAATTTTGCTAGTTGGAAGCATAAAATGAAAATGCATATTCTTGGTCATAACCCAGCCGCATGGGGCATTATTTGTGTTGGTATGCAAGGTGATTTCTTCGAAGAAGGAAAAGTTCCGGATCGCGAAGCTACACCGGAAGAGTTGCGGATGTTGCAAAACAATGCTCAAGCTTGTGACATTCTCTTCAATGCTTTGTGTCCCGAGGAGTTCAACAAAATCAGCCGTCTTGAGAATGCTAAAGAGATTTGGGATACTTTGGTTGAAATGCACGAAGGTACTGAATCTGTGAAGGAATCAAAGCTAGATATTCTTCAAGGTCAACTTGACAAGTTCAAGATGAAGGATGGTGAAGGAGTCGCTGAAATGTACTCTAGGCTTGCTCTCATCACAAATGAGATTGCCGGCTTAGGAAGCGAAGAAATGACTGACCGATTCATCATTAAGAAGATTCTCAGAGCTTTGGATGGAAAGTATGACACCGTATGCACTTTGATCCAAATGATGCGAAACTACAAGACTCTCAAGCCAACTGAAGTCATTGGAAGAATTGTTGCTCATGAGATGACACTTAAGGATAAGGAAGAGCTTCACAATAAGTCAAGTGGTGCTTACAAAGCTACAAGTGATGCTCCTACTACCTCAAGTGACAAGCTAATTTCCAATGAAGAGATAAGCCTAATGGTCAAGAACTTCAACAAGTTCTACAAGAATAGAGGCAAAGAAAGAAGCTCAAAGTCTAGATCATATGATGAAAAGAGATCTTCTAGTCGTGATCGAAACTGCTACAATTGTGGAAGACCCGGACACTTCTCAAATGAGTGTACGGCTCCCCACAAGAGAAGAGAAGAATCTCCAAGAAGAAGAGCAAGAGATGAGTCACCTCGGAGAGAGAGAAGGAGTAGAGATGATCGTTATGAACGAAGACCCTCTCGGAGAAGCAAGGATTCGGAGAGGAAAGACAAGTCATCAAGGAGCTATACAAGAAGAAGACATCAAGCTCATGTAGGTGAATGGGTCTCCGGCTCCGACTCCGACAATCAATCCGATGGAAGCTATGACTCCGACTCCGACTATAGTCAAGATGAAGGTGTTGCCGGACTTGCACTCGTATCCTCCAACTCCAACTCCTATGACTTATTTGATTCACCAAATGAGGGAATTGGAAGATGCTTCATGGCTAAAGGCCCCAAGGTAACAGACCCTGAATTCATTGACTTTGATAGTGATGAGGATGACTTGCTTGGTGAAGATGAGCTCTTGCATGATAAATCTAGTGAGCTTAGTAATAATGAAAATGCTAGTAGTCTTTATAGTCGAGAAGAGTCGAATGACAATGCTATGAAGGAGATTGAGCGTCTAACTAAAGAACTAAACACTCTTAAGTTAGCTCATGAAACAACTCAAGAAGATCATAGAGAGCTCCTAAGATCTCATGAGAAGCTACGCTTCGAGAAGCTCACTCTAGAGCAAGAACATGAGTTTCTAAAAGCGATCAATGACGATCTTCGAAAGAAGAGTTCTTCATATCTTGCCAAACGACTTCTCTTGTCTAATTTCTTGCCACCTATTAAGACTAAGCATGACAAGCATAAGAAAAATTCTTCCTCTAGTAGTAACAATAACAATGTTAAATCCAATATTGTTGCTTCTAGTAGTTCTCTTGATTCCACTAACAATGTTTCAAGCCAAGTTACACTTGAGCAAGAAAATAGCTTATTGAAGGAAATCATAGAGAAAGGTGTCTACAAGAGTCTTGCCGGAAGCAAGAACTTTGAGGATATTGTTCGCAAACAAGGAAGACACCGGAAGAATCAAGGGATTGGTTTTGAGCGAAAGTTCAACGCCGAAGGTGTTGAGTGGGAAGAAGGTCAATACCCTACTCCACAGTTTGTTTCACAAAAGGAGAAGTATGATCCTACTTCTTCCAATGTGGAACAAGCTCAAGATGACCTTCCACCACAAGACCACAAGCTAAAGGCCAAGGACAAGCTTCAAGAGGAGATTGATGGATTTATTGAAGCACCTCAAGCCATGGTCAAGTGGGTTCCCAAGGACACATCAAGTTCTACTTCGTCAAGCTCAACTACAACCCCAAGGATTCCCATCAAGATGATGTGGATCCCAAAGAAGAAGAACTAGAAGGTTCTTGAGGGTGACTCCGCCAACAAACTTCACTCATATTCATTTTGGCAAGAACTTGTGCAATCAACTTCCACATCATGCACTAGTTCATGGAGTCACAAACCCTCTTGTTGGTAAGTCAAGGGACAAGGTAATCATTGCTTTCATGGACATCATCTTTTGTGAACTTCAATCTATGTCTATGGATATTCTTGTTTGTTCCTTGTGGTACTAACCCATGTAGGTATTGAAAGTGCACTAATCCAAAGGATAGCTCCCAACTCTTGATGATCTACATCAACATTGAGCATCCACATCTTCAACATCTACATGAAGTCTTCTACGACAACCCAAGGTTAGTTTGACCCTTTAAAAGGGGTTCTCACATCTAGGGGGAGCTTTGCTCTAAAAATTGAGCTAAAGCATCTCCAAATGATGTGAACACATAAATGCTTTATGTAAAAGTGGTAACCCCACTTGTGCTTAAACGATGAGTATGACCTATGATCAAATGTTCTCATTTGGCTCCTAAGTCAATATACTCATATATAGATGACCTAGTCATCGACAGATTGTGTGCTAGTAGCTAGAGTGTTGGTTGTGCATGTTTGACACATATTTCAGTTGCTATCTTATTGTGTGAGCATGTTGAATGCATGATTTTATCCATTCAAGGACATCCATTTGTTGTTTTGATTGTTTTGATTTTTCTGGCCAAATGGATGGACAAGAATGCCTAAGCACCTTCCCTAGCTATCTATGCTTTCTTGTCTCAAATTCTATTCATGCTCATATCACAACTTTGAACAAGTCTTTTTCGGACTCTCCGAGTGAGGAGCACTCGGAGCCACCGATTCGTCTAAGGCTGACTTCCAAAACCTTCTAAGTCCATTTCGGTCTGACCGGCTTCTCAATCTCGGTCCAACCGAAACGCTTAGACTGATCTAGGTTTCATCTCGGTGAAACCGAGTTCAAAATCTCGGTCTGACCGATATGCGTAACTGCACAGCAGTTATACATCTCGGTGACACCGAGTTTTTCAACTCGGTCCCACCGACAGCATGGGGATATATATACCTGAGGGCTGCGCTCGATTCAACTCTTCAAACCGTTCGCCCCCAAGTCCCCTGCTGCCGTCGCCCTGGTCTACGGATCGTCGCCGTCGTCGCCTGTGCGCCCTCGCCGCAGGTCTCCGCCGCCGTCAACGGTAATCCTCTCCGCGCCGTTGCCGCCGTAGAGGGACTCCACCAAGTTAGGGTGAGTCCCGATCCCTTTCGTGCTCCCCATCCGATTCTTGCACGATAGGCTTGCCATGAATCAATCCACGTTTGAGATATTCCCTATACATTAGATCAGATCCTCTTGTTTCGAGCGAAATTCTTAGGTTTAGGTTTCCACGGAACGCATCTCGGTGAAGCCGATTTTGAAACTCGGAATGACCGATTTGGCCTCTGGCCATTGCACTGCATCATTCGGTCTAACCGAGTTATGCAAATCGGTGTGACCGAAACTTAGTTTCAGTGAAACCCTAGGTTATCGGTAGGACCGAAACCCATTTCGGTCTGACCGAAAGTGGTGTGTAGGCCTCTGTATACATTTCGGTTTCACCGAAACTTAAAATCGGTTTGACCGAAATACATTCTGTGAAAACTCAAAACTAAGTTTTAAACTCATTTTTTTTTTTGCAAAAACCTCTGCAGTTGTGATAACTCTTCTACTCTGCCTATACCTTATCTTTTCACAGGTTTTCAGCCATGTCAGATGTCAGTGACAGCCAGAACAGGTCTGAGTCACCTTTTGCTGAGATTCCAGAGGCAGATACAAGTCCTGAGGCTAGCAGCTCCAGTGATGATGGTGAGAGGAGCACCCCTAGTGGTTTGCCTCCTGCAGCCACCAGAACCAGGAAGAAGAGAAATTCTGATGATGAGGACTCTGACTTCGTTGCTGAGGAAGTTACCTCCAAGCCAAAGAGGAATGTGGTTGCCAAAGAGCACCAAGGGCAGCAGTCAAGGAAAGGCACAAGCAAGGTAAAGCAATCAGCTGTTGCAAAGAAGCTCAACTTGGAAGAGCCAGCTCCAAGTAAGGTGAAGAAAACTTCCAAGAGGAAGAGGGTAGTATATGCTGAACCTCAAGTTGATGCAGCTGCTGAAGAAGAAGAAGAAGAAGAAGATGCACCCCAGCCTCCTCCTCAGAAAGCTAAGTTCATGGGTGATGCTATTCGGGCTCAAGCCTCCTCTAAGCCCAAGAAGCCTGCTCAAGCAAAGGCAGCTCCAGCCAAGCCCAAGAGAACAACCAGGAGCATTCCAGCTTCTGAGAAGAACAAAGGTGAGATGCCACCGTCTGAATCAGATGAAGAGCATGTGTTGCTTAAGCTCCGTCCTAAGTTGCCACTCCACAATGATGCTCATCCTCAAGCTGAGGACATGAAGGCAAGGAAGGACAAAGGTCTCAGGCTATGGAGACAGTCTGATCCATATGCTGTGAGAAGAAGGACTGCTGTGGACCCCAGATTCCACACCAGAGAGCAGCAGGATTTCTATGAGACCGTGCTAATGGATAAGAAGCCCATTGTTGCTGACACCAGGTATGTTGACTGGAAGTACATTGATAGTGAAGAGCACCGAGACTTCTTTCCCCATGTGCATGAGAGCTTTACTGCATGTGGAGTTGCTGATTTTGTGGGTCAAGAGCTGACAGCTTGGAATGACGAGATGATCATGCAGTTCTACGCCACAGCCCACTTCTATCCTGATGGCAAGATCACCTGGATGACTGAAGGTCAAAGGTTTTCTTCGTCTGTTGAAGAATGGGCAGAACTTTTAAATGCTCCAGTGCAGAGAGAGGACGACATTGATGTCTATGGGATTCCTAAGAAGAGTCATGATTCCATGAAGAACAAGTACAAGGAGATCCCCGCTGCTGATTTGGAAGGATGGAAGCTTGGCTCAGTGTACTATCTCCAGGCAGGTCTGACCACCACTAACACTATTTTGAGGCATACATTGATGCCCAAGTCTGGAGACCACCGCATGATTCGAGGCTATTCTATCAACATGCTGCACATTCTTGATGAGAAGGCACCTTTCAAGGTGATGGACTTAATGGTAGAGACCATTAAGAGGACTGCAGCTGACCAGAAGAGGTCATGTGGGTTTGCCCCGCAGATTCAGATGCTCATCAATGCCAAGTTTGGCACGGGCAAATTCATGTTGGATAGGAAGCACCTGCCACTGCAGCCAGAGCATGAGGATAACGTAGTTGTGATGGATGAAGAGGATCCAACCTCAGTTGAAGGACAGGCCAAAATTGAAGCTGCGAAGAAAGGCAAAGCTGACAAAGAGGCAGCAGCAGCAGCAGCTAAGCCAAAGAGCTTTGGAGAACAAATTCTTGAAGCTACCCAGAGGATTGAACAACGCCTGGCCAGCATTGAGCAATCTCAGGAAAGCCTAGAGAGGATTGTTGAGGACATGATCCACGCTCTGGACGTGAAGCTGACTGAGATTCAGGTGTCTGTCAACAAGCTTGAGGCAGACATGGAAGAAGCAAGGCAGGAGAGAGCAGAACTAATGCAGGATGATCTAGTCCAAGACTCTCATCGCCAGACTGCTCCGGTTCCCAGAGGATCACGATCTGCAGCTATCCCAGTGACTGACTCCAGGGCTACCACTTCAGCACCAGCCACAGCTCCAGCAGTTACTCCAGCTCCAGCATCCACTCCTCCAGCGCAGACATCAGCAGAAGTCTTCGCCGATGCAGTCATTTCTACACCGACATCTACCCAGACGGGAGCCGCCAGCAGAGCCCGCAGTGACGCTTAGCTCTATACCTTTTCGAACTTTTTGGTAACTTGTTGCCAAAGGGGGAGAAATTGTATAGATCATAGGGCTTCGAGAGAGAGAGTGCTCTTTCGTTCTTTTGCCGGTTTCTTTGAGATACATTGGTTTCTTTTGGTCTTTCGAAACTTTCAGTATGCTTGCTACTAAGTTTGATGCTACCTTAATGAGTGCTTGGTCATACTATGCTTTAATGTGTGCTTAATGCTTATCATATGCTATTCCTATTGTATGGCTATTTACTCTTATCTTGGTGATTGAGTGCATGTTACTCATTCTTATCATTTTGTGCGCTCCACCAAGATGTATGTGACATGGAAGAGTTACCCATAATCCTAATCGATTGTGCATTTGCATTCAAACGCAAATTTTAAATAATGCACAAATTTAGGGGGAGCTCTTGTTTATCACATACTTCTCAAAGCGACGATATTATTCATTGATTATATCTTTTGTCGAAGCTTTGATCTATATGTTGTCATCAATTACCAAAAAGGGGGAGATTGAAAGTGCAACTAATCCCCGGGTGGTTTTGGTAATTAATAACAACATATATATCATTGAACTAATATTTACTTGAGAATCATTTCAGAGAAGTTCGATGATATGGGTATGGAAATGTCTGAAGAAGTGGACCCCTCAAAATGCTAAGACAAGCATTGGCAAAAGCTCAAGACTCTATTTTTGGTTTAGTGGTCAAAGATCACATTGAGTCCATAGGAAAAGCCAATACTATTAAAAGGGGATGAGGTTGTGTTAATGATCTGGTTGCTCAAGTGCTT
>LR738713.1:299701342-299720424 GCA_902687465.1 Secale cereale
GTCCTTGGTTATACTTGGCATGTTTCATAAACTCTTGCATAATAAAACAGTCCTTCCAGAGATGCATAGTCGGGTTTTCCTCTGTACCGTGCTTTGGACAAGGCATGCTCAACTGGCGGTCTAGATTAAAGGGTGGCCTCCAGTTGCGTGGGGGCGGTCTACCCCTGCGGCGTTGCCCGTTGTCTTGAACGTTGGTATTGGCCACAAAATCTGAGCTGCCCACTGCTTTACGCTTGCCATTGTAACATGTACCTGCCGAATTGGCTTGCGCCGGTTTACCGTGTTTGCTCGCCTTCCCGGACTTGTCTCCGTCTGCATCTGTATATTTGGTGTTATCAGAGTCTCCATACTTGACCAAAGTGCTCATGAGTGTTCCCATGTCGTTGCAATCGTGCTTAAGTCGTCCCAGCTTCAGCCTCAAAGACTCGAACCGGCAATTGTTTTCCAAAGTCACTATCGTCGTACTTGGATTGATCCTATTAAAGGAGTGCAGGATTTCGGATACTCGCCGCACCCAACCGCTTGTGGTCTCTTGCTCTCCTTGAACACATGCTGCTAAATCAACCACGGACATCGGCTGCTTGCATGTGTCTTTGAAATTATTGATAAACCGGCGACGCAACTCGCCCCATGATCCGATGGAGTTAGGTGGTGAACCCTTTAGCCATGTCCGGGCCGTGCCCTCAAGCATCATTGTGAAGTATTTGGCACATGCAGCTTCGTCCACATCAAGCATCTCCATAGCCATCTCATAACTTTCGACCCATGCCTCCGGAGCCAGATCTGCTGTGTAGTTGGGTACCTTGCGCGGGCCTTTGAAGTCTTTGGGTAATTTCACATTCCATAAAGCGGGGATGAGACACTGCACCCCAAAGGAACTGGACATGATTCCTGTTTCCGTGGTGGTGGGGTGAACCGGTGTCACTTGACGGGTGTCGTTGCGGGCAGTATGTCTAGCCTGGTCCACCACCTCTGAGGCATGTGCTCCTGCTCCTGTCGGATTATCCTGCCTTTGTCGGTGTCGTCTCCGTGCGCTGCTAGATACAGCCGGTTCATCCAGGTGCCTCGTGTAACTCCGGCTTGGGCGGGGGGTTGAATGAATCCTCTCCTGGCTATAGGAATAGGCTTGTTGCTGTGTTAACACCATGTCCAGCAACTCCTTAGCCCGTCGCACCTCCATTGCTATGGGGGACGTCCCTTCAATGGGAAGAGCGGCCAGCCGTGAAGCGGCGGCGACAATGTTGTCCAACGGGTTAGAATAATGACCGGGAGGATGGGTACATGATGTGTCGGCATAACTTGGCGATTTGGCTCCGCGGCTGGCGCCTGAACCGACACGCCTGTCCCCGGGGCTCCTCCCCGGTTTACCTTCGGACGGTTGCTGGTTCCTGCTCCTGGTGTGCTGAAGAGATTCCTTGCCTCATAAACCGGCGGCAAACGAGATTGTTGTCTTCTATACATGACCTCCTGCGAGGCGTTCTGATCCAACCTAAGCCGGAAGGCTTGGGAATCTAGCTCCGCCTATCTCGTAGCCATCCTGGCTTTCTCCGCATCCAGATCTAGCTTAGCTTGCTCAATCCGGCTCTTTAGCTGAGCGATCTCCGCATCATGTTGCGCCTTGTCAGCCTGGGCTACTTCTGTTGTTGCGAGCGCCGTCAAAGTGCCGACTAAGGTGGATAGGACGTCAGAAGGCGACAGGGAAAGGTCTCCAACTTTGGCTCCCGTTGCCTCTGAGGTTAACGCCCCAGTCGTCGTGGGCTGCTGCATAGGTTGTGATCCAGCCATGAAAACAGCAACCCTGTTTGGCAGATCAAAGGGGTCCGGAATACTATCGCCATCGGACACACCCTCGGACCGGCCGTCCTGCAACAGATACAAAGATTCGGTCTCTTCGGATGAAGATTCATCGTCGGAATGGACAACTGTCTGGCCACCAGAATCCGATCCATCCTCGGCATGCACTCCATGCACTGCTCCAACGAAAACATGCTTCATGGCGGGCTGAATCCGGGCCTATCTCGCAAGCTGAGCCGGCTCGACCATGTTGTGGAAGATATCCGACTCAGGCCCCGGTTCGCCGATCTTGCCGATGAAGACGTGGATGCCGTCGAAGGGGACCCGGTACCCATATTCATTTGAATCGGCCTCGGGGCCCCAGCCTGTATCGTCGATGTAGATCCGGCCGCGACGACTCTTGGTCATCCGGCCCACTTCGTAACCCTTGAGCCCTTCAAAGCTGCCCTTCAAGAACTCGAAACCATCGTGCGATAGCCCCACGGTGGGCGCCAACTGGCGTGGAATTAGCACAGCAGATGTCCGGATTAGCGGACTTAGGTGTGAGGCCATCGCTCGGGTTAGCTTAAAGGGGTTAAAGCGGACGAAGGACACGGGGAGTTTTATACTAGTTAGGCCCCTTAGATGAAGGTAAAAGCCTACGTCTAGTTTGGTGTGGTATTGCTTGGGCTTCGATGACCAAGGAGCGAATCCGCTTGCCTGTGTCTCGAGTTGTTGTTTCTTGTCCTGAACCGTCGCCTGGTCGTCCCTTTATATAGGAGGCGACGCCCGGTCCGGTTTACAGAGTCCCGAGGCCGGCTCATAAACGTGTCCGCCTCGGTCTCTACCCTTTCTATCTTACATCCCAAGTTACATGGTACGACGGTTTACAGATCATGGGTCGTACCACGGGCCCTAAACCTCTGTGGGCTATAACCTCCTGTTACATACTCTACTGGGCTTCTGATAATATAACTTCACTAACGTAATCCGGACCTTCCTAGCCGGTTTATACCTGCTAGTAATATCCCTGACAAGAGAACGACAACACCAACAACGAAGAAGTCCAAGAGGAAGAACAAGATGATGAAGAGGATGTTCCACCTTGACCCAAACTAAAGCTCTCACGAGTTAGGGAAAGAATTGCTAGAGATCATCTCGTAGAGCAAATCTATGATGATATCCAAACCGGGAGAATCACTCACTCTAAATCTCGCCTAGCTAACTTTTGTGAACATTACTCTTTCATATCTAACCTTGAACCTATGAAGGTTGAAGATGCTCTTGATTATCTAGATTGGGAGAACGCTATGCACGAGGAACTACAAAACTTCAAGAGAAACCAAGTTTGGACATTGGTTGAGAAGCCCGACAACAACCAAAACATCATTGGTACAAAATGGGTGTTTCGCAATAAGCAAGACGAAGATGGACAAGTTGTACGCGACAAGGCCCGTCTCGTCGCCTAAGGCTACACTCAAGTCGAAGGTATGGATTACGGTGAGACATATGCCCCCGTTGCTAGACTTGAGTCCATATGCATCTTACTTGCTTATGCCAATCACCATGATATCACGTTATACCAAATGGACATTTAAAGTGCTTTTCTCAACGGTAAAATTGAGGAGGAAGTTTATGTTAAACAAACACCTGGCTTTGTTAATCCCAAGAAACCAAATCATATTTACAAACTTCACAAAGCTCTTTATGGTCTTAAACAAGCTCCTAGGGCATGGTATAAATGCTTGACCAAGTTTCTTATTGAAAAAGGCTTTGAAGTTGGGAAAATTGATTCCACACTTTCTACTAAAAGGGTTAATGGTGAATTATTTGTGTGCCAAATTTATGTTGATGATATCATATTTGGTTTTACTAACCCCCATTTTAGTGAAAGGTTTGAAAAGCTAATGTCGGAAAAGTTTGAGATGTCTATGGTGAGTGAACTCAAGTTCTTTCTTGGTTTGCAAATCAAGCAAACTAAGGAGGGTACCTTTGTTTCTCAAACAAAATATACCAAGGACTTGTTCAAGCAGTTCAACATGCAAGAATGCAAAGGTATGAATACACCCATGCCTACTAGTGGACATCTTGACTTGACAAAGGATGGCGAACCGGTTGACCAAAAGGTTTACCGCTCTATGATTGGTTCATTGTTATATCTATGTGCCTCCCGTCCCGATATTATGCTAAGTGTGTGCATGTGTGCGCGATATCAAGCAGCCCCCAAAGAATGTCATATCAAGCAGCCCCCAAAGAATGTCATCTTAAGGTTGTGAAAAGGATAGTGAGATACTTAATTCATACACCAAATTTTGGCATTCAGTATCTGTGACACCCCGAGACCGGTGCGCCAGGTGTCAGCCATTTATTCGTTGCCTTTGCCTTGTCATCTGCTTGCGTGTGCATATTTGCCTTGTCATCATGTGTGTTGCATCAGCATGTTTTCAAAACTTGCATCCGTCCGAGTTCCCTCGTCCTCTCCGTTGTCCGTTCTGAGCCCAGACACACTTGCACGCGCCCGCGGTGCCTCCGAATATTTATTTTGTGAGTGGCCGAAAAACGTTATCGGAATGGGTTGAAACTTGGCGTGTGGTCTTGTTATAGGGTTGACAGGCTGCCTGCCAAATTTCATTGCATTCGGAGCTCGTTTGATAGCCCAACGGATATTTATAGCGGCACTAGTAGCCGGTCTAAACGTCGGACGTTTTCGGTCTCCGAAAACCTCCGCGGGCCTCTCTTTCTCTTCTCTCCTCATAGCCTAGCCCATCTACATAGCCCACTAGGCCCAGCCTACTCCCCCCTCCGCTCTGTTGTCGTTGGATCGAGATCCGATGGCTCCGTTTTGCCCCAAAACACCTCCAAACTCCAAACCCTAGCCCTCCTACTATAAATGGACTACCCCTAGTCCATTTTTGGCCTCCACCTACCCCTCCTCCACAATTTCTGCGCCTCCAATCATCAACCGCCGCCACCTCCCACCTTCTCCTCGTTTTTCGGCGAGCTCCTACCCTACGCCGCCACTTGTCGCGCTGCCATAGGCCGCGCCGCCGGCCAGCCACCCGCCAGCCAGTGGCTGTGCGCCGCGTGGCTCCAGCCACGTCGCCCGCGCCCCCTGGGCGCTTCCACCACCGCCAGCCCGCGCTCGGCCCGTCTGGGCCCCGATCTGGGCCGCGCCAGGCCCAACCGCTCCCTCGCGCCCGAGCGCTCAGGCGCCCCGCTCCTCCCGCGGCTCGTTGGGAGCGCCACCGCGAGCAGCTCGCCTAGCCCTCGCCGCCGTTCTACCGCTCCTCCCTCGCGCCCGTCTCGTCCTCGCCGGAGCTGCGAGCCTCGCTGCCGGAGTGCCCCGATGCCGCCGCCCTTGACTTTCTCCGCTGCCAGCCGCGAACCTCGTCCGCTCGGCTCCCCTCCGTCTTGCCGGCGACCGGAGCTGCCCGATCCGTTCCGGCCGCGTCCCTCGCCGGCGTAGCTCCCCGTCGCCGACCGGATCCGCTGCCCCGCTCCTCCGGTGACGCACCCTACGACGTCGTCCGTCGTCATCGTCGCCAGATCGGGGGCAGCGCCGCCTCAACTGTGAACCGGCCAGTGGACCCGCGCCCGGTGCACCGACGGACATGTCCGGGAGGAGCCCGGACATGTCCGCTTCTTCCTCACGTGTCACTGCCATGTGGACCCCAGCCGACGGACATGTCCATATAGGCCGGACATGTCCATTTCCCCGAGGTCCTTTTTTCTAAGTCCCTAAATGTCATATTCTTGTTGCATACTTTGTGGTGCTGTAATTAATTGTGTGCTTGTCCAAATTGAGTGAATGATATGTCAAAATGATCGTGGTGATATGCTCTACACTTTGTTCCACTGTGCCATGCTTGTTTGACTTCATCTAGATGCTCTAATCTCTGTTGCAAGAGTGCTACTTGTTATAAACTGCTGCTACTTGTTATTTTGGTGCCATGTTTGAGATATGATAACTTGGTGCATGTTTATCCAAATGATGCATATGATATGTCAAAATGTTCCTTGTGAAGTGTACTACATGATGGTTGTTGTAGCATGCTTCTTTGAGTCCTTATTGCCATGTTCTCTGTTGCAAAAGCGCATTTGACTATTAAGTGCTGAAACTTGTCATGAGATGCTGATTTCAATTGCTCTTTGCTATTGATGTGTTTGTCCTCATGCCACATGTCTAGATGTTTTAGAAGCACCATTATATAGTCTTTGTTGTGGTGCATTTAACTTTCCATGATATGCCTTGTGTTGACTTAAACATGCTTGCAAACATGTCATGCCAACATAACTATTTTATACTTAGTGAAATTTCTTCTAAGTCTCGAATCTGTTATAACCTGATGTTATGTTTGCTTGATGCCCCACTCAAATCTATGCTTTTTTTGGAGTGGCCATTGATCATGTCTTGTTGTCCATGTTATTGTCTATCCATTCATGCCCTTACTTGTTCATATGACCTGTTGTAGCTTATTTATTTCTTGCTCTCAAGTTGCTATAAATTAAACCTGTCATGATTTTATCAGCATGTTCAGTTTGGTGGAGCTTGTTGCTATTGATCCATGCCTCCTATGGAGATGCTCCAATGGAGTTGTTTGTTGTAGGATATGTCTACTACATGACCATGCTCTTTATGTTCTTATTAGAGTTGATATGCATGTTGTTTTGTGCCTCCGAAGGCAGCATCGTGATGATATTTTTGCCTTCCCAGATTTTGGCTAAGTCTGGATAATTTTATTGCAACTTGCCATGCTTGTTTAAATGTGTTCCAGCAAGCTTTTGGGTGTGTTCTAAGTTCATACTTGTTAAGTAACATGTCTACTTCACTTCCATGCCTCTTGTTAACATGTTTGGGTGTTTTAGCTTATATTTACATTGCTCCGAAGTTGCTATGTGGATGTTAACTTCAGCTTGTTGTTATATCTTGTTTCATGTGTACCTTTTAGCCCGTTGCTCCGTTTTGAGTGTGCCCTATATGAAACTTATGTGATTTTGCATGTAGAATCATAATATAATATTGTTTTCATGTTTGGAGTGAGTTTGCATGATGTTTGGGTGTGTCTTGCACCGTTGCCTTGTTTGACTTGTTTTGCTCATATCTTCTAGACCGTAGCTCCGAATTAAACAAACTTTATACGAAACTTGACTAGAATTTCATGTAGATCATCATGGTGCATGTTAACTTGCTGTTTAACAACTTTAACTTAATGTTTGTTCAGATCTGGACTAATTTCAAACTATGCATATGAGGACTTACCGGATTTGTTATGTGTAGTTTCCGGCCTCATTTAAACTTGTTGACTTGTGTTGTTTTTGAGTGCTTCCTACCTTGCCATGAGTTGCATCATATATAGACTTGTCTTGCATCATATATATACTTGTCTTGCATCATACTTGCTTGAGCATATTGTCATGTTCTTGTGTTGTTTTTCTGTGCTTCCTACCTTGCCATGTATTGCATCATATATAGACTTGTCTTGCATCATACCTTGCCATGTATTGCATCATATATAGACTTGTGTTGTTCTTGTGTGCTTCCTACCTTGCCACGTATTGCATCATATACAGACTTGTTGTGCATCATATGTAGACTTGTTTTGCATCATACTTGCTTGAGCATATTGTCATGTTCTTGTGTTGTGTGTTTACCGTATTGCTTGCTTCTTCTCGTTAGTGCTTGTTCCGTTGTGATCGTGAGGATTCGTTCGTCTACCCGTGGTTCTTCTTCAAGGCTTCTTCTTCGTCTTGTTCATGGACCCGTTCTTCTTCCTTGCGGGTTCTCAGGCAAGATGACCATACCCTTGGATACCTTTACTATCATTGCCATGCTTAGTTGTATCGATGCTATCGTTACATGTCGCGCTTCCCATCATTATTGTCAGCCTCTCCTTGTTGCCACGAAACCTCTAACCTTTGAAACCTTCCTAGCAAAACCATGGTTTGGCTATGTTACCCGCTTGCTCAGCCCCTCTTATAGCGTTGTTAGTTGCAGGTGAAGATGAAGATCGTTCCACGTTGGAACTTGATGCTTTGGGAATATCACAATATCTTTTATATATATTAACACACCTATATACTGGGCATGGGTGGAAGGCTTGGCCTTTTGCTCGGTGTTTTGTTCCACTCATGCCACCTTAGGAGCCGATAAACCGGCATTATGTTCCTTGATTTTGCGTTCCTTACACGGTTGGGTATATGGGGACCCCTTGACACTTCGTCTTTGAATAAAACTCCTCTAGCAAGGCCCAACATTGGTTTTAATTTGCCTCATATTAACAACTTAATTAATTAATTAAATTGCATAGGGGGGCGCTCCCTCGAGATTCTTTTCTACATAGCAGGGGGGCCAGTGCTGATGGTGTTGGTCCCAAACGGGCAACCTGCGGGGCCACCTTGGGGAAACCAGAGGGCAGGTTTTACTATCAGGGTGTCGGCACGCCGGGAGGTCTTGCTGGACTTGTTTTACCATTGTTGAAATGTCTTGTGCACCGGGATGCCGAGCCTGATCGGATTTCCCTAAGATAAGGGGTAATAATTATTATTACTTTAGCTGATCGTGAGAGCTTGTGATGGGCTAAGTTGGTATACCCCTACAGGGTTATGATCTTTCGAAAGCCGTGCTCGCGGTTATGTGGCAGATTGGAATTTGTTAATGTCTGGTTGTAGAAATCTTGACAGAGGATCCGAAGTAAAACACACAACTATGTGAGTAACCGTGACTGTCTCTTTTCACTTTGAGAAGAGAACACGGTGGGGTTATGTTTGACTCGTAGGTAGTTCAGGATCTTTAGCGATCACTACTAGTTGCGACCATTTGCGTAGATGCTCATCTTATTCTTGTACTCGTAAGTTAGCCACCATATACTATGCTTAGCCGCTGCTGCAACCTCACCACTTTACCTCTTCCTACCTATTAAGCTTTGATAGTCTTGTTACCCATGGTTATGGGATTGCTGAGTCCTCGTGGCTCACAGATACTACAACAACAGTTGCAGGTGCAGGTTTCCGATGTCTTGACGTGAGAGCGATGGTCGTTGTTTGGAGTTCTTTCTTCAGTCTTGGGTTAGGTTCTGGGTCGGCAGCCTGGGATAGCAGATGGATGTCGCTGTTCTTTTCATGTTTGCATCTGTAGTGGGATGCCTTGTATTGATGTAGTTGTATTCATGTGAATTTTAGTATTGTTGTATCCCCCATGTATGTATGTAATGGTAGGATGTAATGATATCCATCTTGCTAAGCGCCCGAAATGCGGTTGTGCCCCAATCACGTAAGTGTCAGGTGATCGGGATAGAATCGCATCTTGGGCCTGACACTATCCTAAGAGGTCCTCTTTAGATCTTGTTGGCTACTCCGACTCGGACTATGCCGGTGACAAGGTTGATAGAAAGTCCACTTCGGGTGCTTGTCAATTTCATGGTAGATCTCTTGTCTCTTGGTCCTCCAAGAAACAAAACCGGTATCCTTATCCACCGCCGAAGCGGAATACATTGCCGCCGTGATACGTCCATTTTGCATCATGCTTTTATATCGATATTTATTGCATTATGGGATGTTATTACACGTTATGTCATAATACTTATGCCTTTTCTCTCTTATTTTACAAGGTTTACATGAAGAGGGAGAATGTCGGCAGCTGGAATTTTGGGCTGGAAAAGGAGCACATATTGGAGACCTATTATGCACAACTCCAAAAGTCCTTAAACTCCACGAAAGTAAGTTTTGGACTATGTTAAAAATATTGGGTGAAGAAAGCACCAGAGGGAGGCCACCCACCGTCCACGAGGGTGGAGGGCGCGCCCCCTGCCTCGTGGGCCACCTGGCAGCCCCCCGATGACCATCTTCTGGTATAAGGTGTCTTCTGCCCTGGAAAAATCATAAGGAAGCTTTCGGGACGAAGCGCCGCCGTCTCGAGGCGGAACCTTGGCGTAACCAATCTAGGGTTCCGGCGGAGCTGTTCTGCCGGGGAAACATCCCTCCAGGAGGGGGAAATCATCACCATCGTCATCACCATCGATCCTCTCATTGGGAGGGGGTCAATCTCCATCAACATCTTCACCAACACCATCTCCTCTCAAACCCTAGTTCATCTCTTGTATACAATCTCTGTCTCAAAACCTCACATTGGTACATGTGGGTTGCTAGTAGTGTTGATTACTCTTTGTAGTTGATGCTAGTTGGTTTATTCGGTGGAAGATCATATGTTCAGATCCTTTATGCATACTAATACCCCTCTAGTTATGAACATGAGTATGATTTGTGAGTGTCGGATTTAGGGTTCCGGCAAAACCCTTAAGGTTCGAACTCTGGGGTGCGCACGAAGATCTCTCCTTCTGCCCTAGCCCTTCTACGACAGTTCTAGGCCTAGCTCGTCAGATCCAATGAACAAGAGACACAAGATTTATACTAGTTCGGGCCACCGTTGTGGTGTAACACCCTAATCCAGTGTGTGTGGTCGATTGCCTTTTAGACAGAGGGAGAACTAGTACATGGATGAACTGCCTCCTAGGGATAGGTGTTCTTGCGCTCGGATGAGCTTGAGGTGTGTGGCCTTCTATCTGATCAGCTTGAGATGAGATCAACTCTGTCCCTGATGAGATGATCCCAATGGTGATGGATGGTCTTATTTATAGTGGCCAGGGTTCTCTTCCCAAATATTAAGCGGGAAGGAATCCACAACGGCCAAATTTGAAGGGGAACAGCTAGTACAAGCTATCCTGACAAAAGGTGGTCTTCGCTGCCAAAGGCTCTGGTGGTGACGCCGTCGTGGGCTCTGCGATGACCTCCATCCTGTCGTCCTGCTGGTCTTGGTCTTGTTGCACTGATATGGAAACCTTTGCCTGACGCCTTGGGACTCCGCTCCTGCACCTGCTCCTTTAGCACCGAAGAGGAAAATGGCGCTCTGCGCCCGCTGGCGCCCCTCTGGCTTTAGTCGTCACTGCTCACGTCATGAGGACCTCACGAGGTGCCCCTCGCCTTGATATCTCCGATCCTCACGAGCCGGCCTGACAAGGCCGCCCCAGGGGATGTCATGTGTTGTCCGCCTCGTGAGGCTTGGCCCCTCGCGAGGGTCTTGAGTGTTACTGAAGAAGTTGGGCCACACTAGGACGCCTTGCGAGCCTCGCTCTGGGCCGCAGGCAGGCAAGTCTGGGTACCCCCATTCCCAGAACGCCGACAGTAGCCCCCGGGCCCAAGGCGCGCTCGGGCTTGGTTTCACGGCGAAGCTAAGGGCCATGTGCGGAGCGCCGCGGGCCATCAAAGCCTGCGGCCTTGTCTGACGCGTGGCGGTTGATGGGACGTGGGCGTCTCCACTTCCCCACGCAGCCTCAGCGGCTGCGCGACTTGACAAGTCCCTGCATGCACAGTAAATAATCATTACCTATGATTTCGGGGGCCGGCGGTTGGCCTTCTTCTGGCTATAAATAAGGCGGCGGGTGGAGCCTCCGCCGCCCATCTCCTTCCTTTGCTCTTCTCGCCTCTTCTTCCCTGTGTTGTGCTCGATCGTGCTGTTCATGGCGTCGATTCGACGATTCTCTGCCGCCGAGAAGGGGAAGACCCCTCGCGAGGAGCCAGTTGTACTTCCCCCGAAGAAGAGACCGCTCCGTCCTCATGGCGCCATCATGAAGCCGGAGGTGGCGAGGCCTTGGCACAAGCGTCCTCCCCCTAGCTATCCGTTGCCCCTTTATGCCAGGGCACCGGGCCGTGGAGAAGGAGCTGGCGCTCAACGCCGCCCTCGCCGGGGCCGCACTGACCACGCCGTCATGGTGCACGCTTCTGTCTCGAGAACTCATGTCGGGGGCTCCTCCCGTGAGTTCGTGGTGTGGGCAACGATGCCTCATAGATCTTGGATTCGCCTCCCGCCATTCTTTGCCGCGGAGGTGTCGCCGAGGGGGGCGCTCCGGCTGTGGTTGCGACACGCCGAGTGCCGGTCCCCGGCGATGAGGACGGAGGTCAAGGTCGTCTCTTCAGGCAAGGTCTTCATGACTCGCGGATGGGGCGAGGTGGCCCGCGCTTGTGGCTCGGAAGGCGCCCTCTCCATCCACTTCGAGTTCAATGGCGTCTCCGTGCTACACTTCAAGGTGTTCGACGAGGAAGGATGTCGCCTGGAATGTTGCTCCGGGAAGGGCCACTAGGAGTATGCTGTTGGCGATGCGCCGGATGTCGATTCCGCCGCTAGCTTATCCAGCGGTAGCGATGGCCTCCGGAGGTCTAGTAGCTTCTCTGAGTCCGCCGAGTCCCCGGAGACAAGTGACGATAGCTACGCGCCTCCGAGCACGCGGCGCGCCCGTAACTTGTCGGGCTAGCGAGCACGTCGCTGGTGGTGACCCGCCTAGGGTCGGAGGTGGCCCGTTGTTGATGGCATTGCAGTTGGGATCTCCTGAAGACCGTTCCCTGCAAGGATTCAAAGATGACCCCACAGGGGGTGTAAAGAACTTGTAATGCTTTTGCTTCAATCCTACTGTTTCACCAGCGCACTTTGTTTGCGAGCCTCATGTCAGCAATATCGCCCCCCTTTTTTACCCTTTCGGTTGCATAGTGTTGTACGCCGACGGGCCCCAATCCCAAGGCAAGCTGCAGCCATCGCTGGTATGCCAGGTCGCGATGCCGTGGTCAAGGCCAGGAGGTGAGTGGCCTGAGGTCCGGTAAGAGCTCCTGAGGCGCGATGCTCAAGAGGTCCCCCTTGGCTTGCAAGCGGCTTCCTGAGGCTAAGAAAGCGAGGCAGTATAGCCGAAATGTTACTATTGAATCCTGCTGAGTGAACGTGGGTAAGGCATCGAGGGATCTATGACTTATCTTGGCAATCGTGGGGTCGATCCTCGTATAGTATGCCTGGCTCGTTCATTAGGTTGAGATTTCGCGATTCCCTCCTACTGGCCCTGGGGTTCTGCGTCAGCAGGGCCCGGCCCGCGCGTACCTCAGCCGCCGTTGGCCTTTACCGGAAACCTGGACAAGACCAGGGAGTGAGGGGCTATGAGTCTAGTTAGGCCCTTGGGTCGCGATGCCCAAGGGTCCCCCTTGAAGTACGAACGGACCTGAAGGAAGGGAATGCTGGACTCATGCCTTGATGTTCTGCGTCGGCAGGGCCCGGCCCGCGCGTACCTCAGCCGCCGCTGGCCTTGACCAGAAACCAAGTTAAGACCAGGGAGTGAGGGGCTACGGGTCCAGTTAGGCCATTGAGGTACGATGCCCAAGGGTCCCCCTTGACGTACGAACAGGCCCGAGCTCTCTGAACCGACTCCCCCTCTTTCCGCGCTTCTCAGTGCTCTGCGTCCTCGGGTCCCGACCCTCGAGCGAAGTTCAGCCACCGTTGGTATTCCAGGTCGTGATGCCATGGTCAAGGCCAAGGGGTGAGGGCTGGAGAGTCAGTGAGGGCCCCTGAGACGCGGTGCTCAGGGACCCTCCCCCCTTTAACGTCCAAGCGAACCACGTGGGGAGGGGCGTCCGCTGGGACTGCCTGTCGACATGCTCCTGAGACTCCGGTGGGTTAGCCTGCAGCAAAACAACTTAGGGCCACACCCGCGTCGGGCTTCTGATAATTCCGTTGGGAGACGAATGCACCGAGGACCTGGTGAGGTGACGCTTGCGGAGCGGGCCGCGGATGAGAGCTCGGTTCCTTGGATTTGTCAGTGTTGCTGGGACGGACCCGAGCACATGCAACATGCCAATATACGCAGCTCCATTGCGAGATGAGCAAAAGTCCGTTGGGTGGCGGTGGAGACCCAAAAGTGCGATGGTTAGTTGATCGATCCGTGCATAATATGACTAGGATGGTAGCACTAGCTTGGGTGAAATGCAAGGGAGATACATGCCACCAGGGTAAACCTGTGCGGCCTGGGGGTAGCGCGGCCCGAGGGGCGCCCCCAAAAGGTGACCTGAGATGCGAAAAGATGCACGCCGCAGGGACGGACCCGTGCGTTCTGGGAATAATGCTGCCCGAGGGGCGCTCCCAGTTGAACAGAAATTGAAAGATGTCACCTGGCATAGTTGCTGAAGTAGTGTCGGTGTAGCTGAGGGTGCTTGGTGAAGGCGCTGCTCCTCACGTGTCGTCTGGCCCCGGCCCCTCGCGAGGCCCCGGGGCTCTCCAGATCTCGCGGAGGGCCGAGTCCAGATCCACCTGGATCTCCTTGTGCTTGGCCTCGTGAGCCGCCGGGACTTCCCGCATGTGGCGCTGGTGCAGGGTCGCCTGGTTCGGCAGGACGAAGGGCATGCGCACGTAACTGTGAGGGGGACCCTGACACCAGCCCACCTGTGAAGGCCAGTAGAGCTCCTGAGATGCGATCTTGTTGAGTGCCGGGATGTTGACGCAAACGCGCAGCCCGTCTCCTGAGCCTGGGCCGACAACTACCCTCAGAGGAGCCGGGCGGGGCTCGCCTCGCATGGCTCTCGGCTCCTATAGGTCTTCAATGGTCTGGCTGATGAATTCCTGAGCGCTTGGTGCCTCGCGCCTTGCGGCCTCTGGAGGGAAGTGTGTAGCGAAGCACTCTTCCACATGGTGCCCGAGCGCCTCCCTCATGACGTTGGCTAGGTCTGAGGCCCTCCAGAGGAGAGCCCCCGAACCCAGCCTAAGAGGGGCGTCGGGCGCGCCTTCCTATGCGAGAGGGGAAGGAGGCCCTGTGGTGCTGCCTCCGTGTGTTGCGTCCTCATGAGGCTTCAGAGACAGCAGCTCCTTCTTCTTCTTGGGAACGACCTCTGGTGGGTAGATGATGCTGTCATTGTCCGGATCCTCAACCGCTGCCGCCTGGTAAGCGCGCTCGAGCGAGCACACTGCATCCTTTTCCTCGCAGGCGATGGTGATGACGCCGCCGCTTCCACGCATCTTGAGAACGTTATAGCCGTGGTGAGTTACTTCCATGAACTTGGCCAGGGTCGGGTACCCAAGGATAGCATTGTAAGGGAGATGGATATGGGAGACATCTAAGTCGATGAGCTCGGTGTGGTAGTTGTCACACTTGCCAAAGGTTACAGGTAGGCGAACTTGCCCCACTGGAGTGGTGGAGCCATCAGTCACTTCGGAGAAGGGCTTGGTAGGCAGTAAATGTTCGTATGGTACTTGAAGGTTGCCGAATATCTCGATGGACAGGACATTAATCCCTGCGCCACCGTCGATGAGGATCTTGGTGACTTGGACGTTGCTGATGACGGGAGATAAAAGCATCGGGAGGGCGCCAGCCATAGCTGCACATTTGAGCTGGTCTACCGAACTGAAGGTGGTGGGGCACCTAGACCACCTGAGCAGATGGGTGGCCTCGAGCTTGGGGAGAGCCACGTTTACTTCATAGGCGAACTGCTTGAAGAGGCGCTGAGAAGCTGGGGCATGTGCTCCGCCCAAGATGCAAGCGATGGCACGCGGCTCCTGGAAGCCCCCGGCCCCCTCATCCTGGTCGTCGTTCCTCCTTGGTAGCGGCAGAGGTGGTAGGCCGGCCATGCCCTGAGGACGGTCCTCTCGGGGCTGATCCCTCCAGACGTCCTCGCGGGGCTGGCCGCGCCAACGGTCCTCCCGAGGCTGATCACGCCACTCCTGACGGGGTCCACGGTCGTCCCAGCGTCCTCCGGTCCGACCTCCCTCACGGTCGTTACCACGGCTGCTGCGCTCGGGGTGTTGCATGACGCGTACTTCGCGGAGAGCCCGGAGCTCTTGACAGTCATGGGTGTTGTGGCTGTGCACGTTGTGGAAGGCGCAAAATGCTCGGCCGTTCTTGGGTGGCTCCGGGTAGTCGTGGGTGCGCTTCATCTCTGGATCAGCTGCAAGCACTGCCGCTCCCTTGCGCTTTACGTCCTTGCTCTTGGCCTTCTTGTCTTCGGTTTCAGGGGCGGGGAGCTCGACGAGCGAGAGGCGCCCCTCCTCTGCCCTAGCGCACTTGGTTGCGAGGTTGAACAGCTATAAGGACGTGCACAGATCTTCATGGATGGCAAGCTCTTCTTTCATCTTGATGTCGCAGACACCATCCGAGAATGCCGAAATGATGACCTCGTCTGTGACCTTGGGGATCTTGACGCGCACACTATTGAAGCACTGGATAAACTTCTGCAGGGTTTCTCCTGGTTGTTGCTTGATACACCACAGGTCGCCCGCGGCCGGGGGACGATCTCGAGTGCCCTCGAAGTTGGCAATGTTTAACTAGTCGCGCATCTCGCTCCAGGTGGAGATCGATCCCGCGGGCAGGTTCAAGAGCCATGAGCGCGCGCCATGCTTGAGGGCCATGGGGAACTAGTTCTCCATGATCTTCTCGTCACCGCCGGACGCCTTGATGCTCAGCTCGTAGAGCTGTAGGAACTCTGCAGGGTCGGGGGTGACATCGTAGCACGGAGGCAGGTCGGGCTTGAACTTCCCACGCCAGTTGACGTTGCATAGCTCGGGGGCGAAGGCCTTGCAGCCTGCTGTCGACACCGGTGTTTGCTGGGGTGGTGGGACTTGGTCTTGGTCTTCGCACGCCACCGCGGCGGGGGGCGCGCAGTCTCGACGCTGCGGTGGAGGGAGCGCGGGTGCTCCGCCATGGAGCCGCTGGATCTCCTAGCAGCTTCCTTCCTCGTGCACTAGCACCACGCATGGGCGGTCACGCCGCGGGGCCAGACGCCTTGGGTCTTGGACGATGCCCTGACGCTGGGGTATCAGTGAAGCTTCTTGGGCCTCATCGTCCTCGTGGGGAGGCGGACGAGGCAGGGAAAGGGACGGCGTCGGAGAGCCCCCAGCGGCGCAGACGAGCTCGGCGATGCGGTCGAGCCACTCATCGTAGAAGTCGTCGACGGGGCGGTAGCGCAGGAGCTCTCGCGCCATGAGCAACACAGCCTGCGCATCCGCGGGTCCGCGGCGAGCATGGGATAAAGAGATCGCCGGAGTTAGCGACGGGGTAGCGGTGCGTCCATCGCGCCGCACAGATGGGTTTAGAGATGATGCCTACTGTTCTTGCCGCACCGGACCGGTGGCGGCGTTGGCAGCAGGTGATGGAGAACGACGGGTGGTCCACCAGCAAGAGCGGTTTGAGCGACGCGGGCGGCAAGGGCAGCCCGCCGCTCAGCGCGGGCTCTACGAGCATCGGCCATGGACTGCTGGAACGACGGAGCACTGAACGACGGAAGGGATGTCTCAGCGCGCCCCTACCTGGCGCGCCAAATGTCGGATTTAGGGTTCCGGCAAAACCCTTAAGGTTCAAACTCTGGGGTGCGCACGAAGATCTCTCCTTCCACCCTAGCCCTTCTACTCGATAGTTCTAGGCCTAACTTGTTAGATCCAATGAACAAGAGACACAAGATTTATACTGGTTCGGGCCACCGTTGTGGTGTAACACCCTAATCCAGTGTGTGTGGTGGATTGAATTATAGGCAGAGGGAGAACTAGTACATGGATGAACTGCCTCCTAAGAAGAGGTGTTCTTGCGCTCGGATGAGCTTGAGGTGTGTGCCCTTCTATCTGATCAACTTGAGATGAGATCAACTCTGTCCCTGATGAGATGATCCCAATGGTAGTGGCTGGTCCTATTTATAGTGGCCAGGGTTCTCCTCCCAGATATTGTGTGGGAAGGAATCCCACAACGGCCAAATTTGAAAGCGAACAACTAGTACAAGCTATCCTGACAAAAGGTGGTCTTCGGTGCCAAAGGCTCTGGTGGTGACGCCGCCGTGGGCTCCGCGATGACC
This sequence comes from Secale cereale, assembly GCA_902687465.1. Lineage (NCBI taxonomy): Eukaryota > Viridiplantae > Streptophyta > Magnoliopsida > Poales > Poaceae > Secale > Secale cereale. Next base: position 299,718,752 of record LR738713.1, read on the forward strand.
TCCGTCCTGCCATCCTGCTGGTCTTGGTCTTGTCGCACTGATATGGAAACCTTTTCCTGACGCCTCGGGACACCGCTCCTGCACCTGCTCCTTTACCACCGAAGAGGAAACTGGCGCTCTATGCCCGCTAGCGCCTGCCTGGCTTTAGTCGTCACTTCTCACGTCATGAGGACCTCGCGAGGTGCCACTCGCCTTGATATCTCCTATCCTCACGAGCCGGCCTGGTGAGGCCACCCCAGGGGATGTCCTGTGTCGTCCGCCTCGCGAGGCTTGGCCCCTCGCAAGGGTCTTGAGTGTTGCTAAAGAAGTTGGGCCACACTAGGCCGCCTTGCGAGCCACGCTCTGGGCCGTAGGCAGGCAAGTCTGGGTACCCCCGTTCCCAGAATGCCGACAGTGAGTAGTTACGTTTGTTCCTGGGGACATGGGAGAAGTCTTGCTATGAGTAGTCATGTGAATTTGGTATTCGTTCGATATTTTGATGAGATGTATGTTGTCTTTCCTATAGTGGTGTTATGTGAACATCGACTACATGACACTTCACCAATGTTTGGGCCTAGGGGAAGGCAATGGGAAGTAATAAGTAGATGATTGGTTGCTAGAGTGACAGAAGCTTAAACCCAAGTTTATGTGTTGCTTATTAAGGGGCTGATTTGGATCCATATGTTTCATGCTATGGTTAGGTTTACCTTAATACTTCTTTTGTATTTGCGGATGCTTGCAATAGGGGTTAATCATAAGTGGGATGCTTGTCCAAGAAAGGGCAGTACCCAAGCACCGGTCCTCCCACATATCAAATTATCAAAGTAACGAACGCGAATCATATGAGCGTGATGAAAACTAGCTTGACGATAATTCACATGTGTCCCCGGGAGCGCTTTTCCTTATATAAGAGTTTGTCTAGGCTTGTCCTTTGCTACAAAAAGGATTGGGCCATCTTGCTGCACCTTATTTACTTTTATTACTTGTTACTCATTACAAATTACCTTATCACAAAACTATTTGCCACCGATAATTTTAGTGCTTGCAGAGAATACCTTACTGAAAACTGCCTATCATTTCCTTCTGCTCCTCGTTGGGTTCAACATTCTTACTATTGGGTCATCAAGAATCTTTTCTGGCGCGGTTGCCGGGGAGTGAAGCGCCTTTGGTAAGTGGAATTTGGTAAGGAAAAATTTATATAGTGTGCTGAAATTTACTGTCACTTGTTACTATGGAAAATAGTCCTTTGAGGGCTTGTTCGGGGTATCTTCACCCCGACCAGTAGAGCAAAGAGTTTCTCCTCAACCTACTGAACCTACTAAAAAAATTTAGTTTGAAATTCCTTCGTGTATGATAGAGAAACTACTAGCTAATCCCTTTACACGAGATGGGACATTGCATCCTGATTTGCACCTAATCTATGTGGATGAAGTTTGTGGATTATTTATGCTTGCAGGTATGCCCGAGGACGTTATCAAGAAGAAGTTATTCCCCTTATCTTTGAAGGGAAAGACATTAAAATGGTTTAGGCTATGCGATGATATTGGATCATGGAACTACAACCGATTAAAATTGGAATTCAATCAGAAGTTTTATCCTATGCATTAGGTTCATCGTGATCGTAATTATATAATATATATATATATATATATAATTTTTGGCCTCGCGAAGAAGAAAGTATCGCTCAAGCTTGG
>LR738713.1:299720500-299747530 GCA_902687465.1 Secale cereale
GGGGGGGCTTAAGTCAATGTTATATTCATGCCCCAATCATGAGCTCTCAAGAGAAATTATTATTCAAAAAAGTTATGCTCGGCTTTCTCTCAGTAATCGCTCCATGCTCGATACTTCTTATACTGGTTCTTTTATGATGAAGACTATTGAATTCAAATGGGATCTATTGGAAAGAATTAAACACAACTCTGAATATTGGGATCTCGACGAAGGAAAGGAGTTAGGTATAACACCTAAGTTTGATTGTGCTAAATCTTTTATGGATATCGATGGTTTCCGTGAATTTAGCACTAAATATGGACTTGACTCTGAGATAGCAGCTTCCTTCTGTGAATCATTTGCTACTCATGTTGATCTCCCTAAGGAGAAGTGGTTTAAATATCATCCTCCCATTGAAGTAAAAGTAGTTGAACCTATTAAAGTTGAAGAAAAGACTATCACTTATAATGTTGATCCTATTGTTCCTACCGCTTATATTGAGAAACCACCCTTCCCTGTTAGAATAAAGGATCATGCCAAAGCTTCAACTGTGGTTCATAAGAGTAATGCTAGAACTCCTACACCCTCTGAGCAAATTAAAGTTGAACCTAGTATTCGTATGGTTAAGGATCTCTTGGTAGATAATATTGATGGGCATGTTATTTACTTCTATGACGAAGCTGCTAGAATTGCTAGACCCGACACTAAAAATAAACATAGACCTATTGTAGGCATGCCTGTTATTTCTGTTAAAATAGGAGATCATTTCTATCATGGTTTATGTGATATGGGTGCTAGTGCGAGTGCATTACCTCATTCCTTATACGAAGAAATTATGCATGATATTGCACTTGTTGAGTTAGAAGGTATTGATGTTACTATTAAGCTTGCCAATAGAGATACCGTTTTACCAATTGGGATTGTTAGAGATGTTGAAGTCTTGTGTGGGAAAGTTAAATATCCTACTGATTTTCTTGTTCTTGGTTCCCCACAAGATGACTTTTGTCCCATTATATTTGGTAGACCCTTCTTGAATACTGTTAATGCTAGGATAGACTGTGAAAAGGATATTGTTATTGTTTGTTTAGGGGATATGTCTCATGATTTTAACTTTGCTAAATTTCGTAGACATCCCCATGATAAAGAATTGCCTAGTAAGGATGAAATTATTGGTCTTGCTTCTATTGTCGTGCCTCCTAACGATCCTTTAGAACAATATTTGCTTGAGCATGAAAATGATATGTTTATGAACGAAAGAAGGGAAATAGATGAAGTATTCTTTAAACAGGGACCCATTTTGAAGCACAACTTGCCTGATGAAATTCTAGGGGATCCTCCTCCACCCAAGGGTGATCCCGTGTTTGAGTTCAAACCATTACCTGATACTTTTAAGTATGCTTATCTTGATGAAAATAGGATATATCATGTTATTATTAGTGATAACCTTTCAGAGCAGGAAGAGGAGAAATTATTGAAAACTCTGAAGAAGCACCGTGCTGCCATTGGATATACTCTTGATGATCTTAAGGGCATTAGTCCCACTCTATGCCAACACAAAATAAAATTGGAGAAAGACGCTAAACCGGTTGTTGATCACCAACGAGGTTAAATCCTAAGATGAAAGAAGTGGTAAGGAAAGAAATGCTAAAGCTTCTAGAGGCAGGTATAATTTATCCTGTTGCTGATAGTCAGTGGGTAAGTCATGTCCATTGTGTCAAAAGAAGGGAGGTATTACTGTTGTTCCTAATGATAAAGATGAATTGATCCCACAAAGAATTGTTACATGTTATAGAATGGTAATTGATTTCCGCAAATTAAATAAAGCTACTAGAAAGGATCATTACCCCTTACCTTTTATTGATCAAATTCTAGAAAGATTATCCAAACATACACATTTTTGCTTTCTAGATGGTTATTCTGGTTTCTCTCAAATACCTGTGTCAAAAGAGGATCAGGAAAAGACCACTTTTACTTGCCCTTTCGGTACCTTTGCTTATAGACGTATGCCTTTTGGCTTATGTAATGTACCTGCTACCTTTCAAAGATGCCTGATGGATATATTCTCTGATTTTTGTGAAAAGATTGTTGAGGTTTTCATGGATGATTTTTCCGTTTATGGAACTTCTTTTGATGATTGCTTAAGCAACCTTGATCAAGTTTTGCAAAGATGTGAAGAAACTAATCTTGTCTTGAATTGGGAGAAGTGCCACTTTATGGTTAATGAAGATATTGTCTTGGGGCATAAAATTTCTGAAAGAGGTATTGAAGTTGATAAAGCTAAAGTTGATGCTATTGAAAAGATGCTGTGTCCCAAGGACATCAAAGGTATAAGAATTTTCCTTGGTCATGCCGGTTTTTATAGGAGGTTCATTAAAGATTTCTCAAAAAAAATATAGGCCTCTGACTAACCTCCTACAAATAGATGTTCCTTTTGTCTTTGATGATGATTGTCTAGAAGCATTTGAAATACTTAAGAAAGCATTGATTTCTGCACCTATAGTTCAGCCAGCTGATTGGAATTTACCCTTTGAAATTATGTGTGATGCCAGCGATTATGTTGTAGGTGCTGTTCTAGGACATAGAGTTGATTAGAAATTAAATGTTATCCAATATGCTAGTAAAACTCTAGATAGTGCCCAGAGAAATTATGCTACTACTGAAAAGGAAATTTTACCAATTGTATTTGCTTGTGATAAGTTCAGACCTTATATTGTTGATTCTAAAGTAACTGTTCACACTGATCATGCTGCTATTAAATATCTTATGGAAAAGAAAGATGCTAAACCAAAACTTATTAGATGGGTTCTCTTGCTACAAGAATTTGATTTGCATATTATTGATAAAAGGGGAGCTGAGGACCCCGTTGAAGACAACTTATCTAGGTTTGAGAATGTTCTTGATGACCCACTACCTATAGATGATAGCTTCCCTCATGAACAATTGCTGTCATAAATGCTTCTCGTGCTGCTCCATGGTATGCTGATTATGCTAATTACATTGTTGCTAAATTTATACCACCTAGTTTCACATACCAGAAAAATAAAAAGTTTTCTATGTTTTAAGACATTACTTCTGGGATGACCCACACCTTTATAAAGAAGGAGTAGATGGTGTTATTATACATTGTGTATGTGAGCATGAACAGGAACAGATCCTACGCAAGTGTCACTCCGAGGCATATGGAGGACACCACGCTAGAGATAGAACTGCGCATAAGATATTGCAATCCGGTTTTTATTGGCCTACTCTCTTCAATGATGCACGTAAGTTTGTCTTGTCTTGCGATGAATGTCAAAGAATCGGTAATATTAGTAGACGTCAAGAAATGCCTATGAACTATTCACTTGTTATTGAACCATTTGATGTTTGGGGCTTTGATTATATGGGACTGTTTCCTTCCTCTAATGGGTATACACATATTTTAGTTGTTGTTGATTACGTTACTAAGTGGGTAGAAGCTATTCCAACTAGTAGTGATGATTATAACACCTCTATTAAGATGCTTAAAGAAGTTATTTTTCTGAGGTTTGGAGTCCCTAGATACTTAATGACTGATGGTGGTTCACATTTTATTCATGGTGCTTTTCGTAAAATGCTTGCTAAGTATGATGTTAATCATAGAATTGCATCTCCATACCATCCATAGTCTAGTGGTCATGTAGAACTGGGTAATAGAGAGCTTAAATTAATTTTTCAAAAGACTGTTAATAGATCTAGAAAGAATTGGTCCAAGAAACTTGATGATGCATTATGGGCCTATAGAACTGCATATAAAAATCCTATGGGTATGTCTCGCTATAAAATGGTTTAGGGAAAAGCATGTCACTTCCCTCTCGAACTAGAACATAAGGCATATTGGGCCATTAAAGAGCTCAATTATGATTTTAAACTTGCCAGTGAGAAGAGGTTATTTGACATTAGCTCACTTGATGAGTGGAGAACCCAGGCTTATGAGAATGCCAAACTGTTTAAAGAAAAAGTTAAAAGATGGCATGACAAAAGGATACAAAAGCGTGAGTTTATTGTAGGTGATTATGTTTTGCTATACAATTCTCGTTTAAGATTTTTTTGCAGGAAAACTTCTCTCTAAATGGGAAGGCCCTTACGTTATCGAGGAGGTCTATTGTTCCGGTGCCATAAAAATCAACAACTTCGAAAGCACAAATCCGAAGGTGGTGAATGGTCAAAGAATCAAACATTATATCTTAGGTAATCCCATAAATGTTGAAACCAATGTTATTGAAACCGTAACTCTGGAGGAATACATAAGGGACACTTCCCAGAACGTTTCAGACCCCGAAAAGGAATAGGTATGTGGTACGGTAAGTAAACCGACTCCAAAACAGTCCTAATGGCAATTTTTCTCCATTTCGGAATATTTAAGTAAATAGGAAAATAAGAAGCAGTGTGAAAGGGACACGAGGGTGGAGGGCGCGCCCTACCCCCCTGGGCGCGTCCCCTGCCTCGTGGACACCTCGTGTGCCCTCTGGATTCCGTTTTCTTGCACGATACTTCTTTTGTTTGGCAAAAATTCATTATATAATCTCCTGGAGGTTTCGACCACTGTACCACGACAAAATCATCTGCTTTTGTTTCGAGCTGTTTTTTCTGACAGATCTAGATCACAATGACGTCTTCAAGCGCTCCCAAGGACAAGTTTTTGAAGAAGGTCATCAACCCCTACCTCGCGGAGGTGCTGCAACACCCTCAAACCATTGAGATGCGTGAGGGTGTGCTGCACATCCGCGATGTTGAGGGACCAAGGAGTATCGGAAGCATGGAGACAAGACTCGAAGCAATGGAGCAACAAGTTTTCAAGTGCCAGGGGATGGTGGAACAAGGACTCAACGCCAACCACATGATGATCGCGGAGTTCACAAACAACCACAAGCTGGATGCCAAGAACATTGGGGAGACCATCTTCAAGCTTCACGACAAAATCAAGCACCTCCAAGCCTAGATCTATGACCTGCAAAACCAAAACTGTGAGTATGAATATAGATACAGGAGGATGAGTTTGGCTGCATATTTGAGGATCCGGGAGACTCGATCATCCTTCTACGATGGTGAGCTTGTGCCTTGGAAGATGGACGACAAGCCTACATCATCAACAACTCCATCGTCACTACCCCCGAAGAAGGAGAACTGGGTATTGGGTATGGGCACTCCCCTTGGCAACTGCCAAGCTTGGGGGAGGTACCCGGGTATCGTATCATCGCTTCTATCTTTACAGTTTTCTTAGTTCGGTCATTTTGGTTATATCTTGATCTAGTAGAATGAAGTTTAGTATGATCTAGTTTTGAGCTTTGCTTTAAGATCCTTCTATGTATCCGAGTCCGTGAGCTATATATAATAAAGATTAGTTTCAAGTCAAGGGTTTGATTATCATACTATGATCTTGAGGGAATAAAAGAAAGAATAAAAAGAATTAAAGAGATCATATTGAGCTTATGGAGAGTAATGACTTCACATATAAAAGAGTATGATGAATAAAAGTTGTTGAGAGTTGATAAACATAGTTTTGGTCATCGTTGCAATTAATAGGAAGTAATAAAGAAAGAGAGGTTTTCACATATAAATATACTATCTTGGACATCTTTTATGATTGTGAGCACTTATTAAAATATGACATGCTAAAAGGATGATGTTGGACAAGGAAGACGTAATGGGTTACGTTTTCTTACATCCGAAATAAATTATATTGTCATGGATCATCCAACATATTGAGCTTGTCTTTCCCCCTCATGCTAGCCAAATTCCTTGCACCAAGTAGAGATACTACTTGTGCTTCCAAATATCCTTAAACCCAGTTTTGCCATGAGAGTCCACCATATCTACCTATGGATTGAGTAAGATCCTTCAAGTAAGTTGTCATTGTTGCAAGCAATAAAAATTGCTCTCTAAATATGTATGATCTATTAGTGTGGAGAAAATAAGCTTTATACGAGCTTGTGATATGGAAGAAATAAAAGCGACGGACTGCATAATAAAGGTCCCTATCACAAGTGGCAATATAAAGTGACATTCTTTTGCATCAAGATTTCGTGCATCCAACCATAAAAGCACATGACAACCTCTGCTTCCCTCTGCGAAGAGCCTATCTTTTATTCTTGTACTATACCTCATACAAGAGTTGTGGTGATCTTCACCTTTCCTTTTTTACATTTTACCCTTTGGCAAGCACATTGTGTTTGAAAGATCCTGATATATATACCCAATTGGATGTAAATTATCATAAATTATTATTGTTGATGTTACCCCTGAGGTAAAAGGTTGGGAGGCAACACTATAAGCCCCTATCTTTCTCTGGGTCCGATTAAAACTCCATACCCATAAGTATTGCATGAGTGTTGGCAATTGTGAAAGACTAAATGATAGTTCAGTATGTGGACTTGCTGAAAAGCTCTTATATTGACGCTTTCCGATGTTATGATAAATTGCAATTGCTTCAAGGACCGAGATCATAGTTTGTTAGTTTTTAATGAAGTTTCTGATTCATACTTGACATTGTGAATAGATTGTTACTTTAGCATAAGAAATCAAATGAATATATATATATATATATATATATATATATATATATATATATATATATATATATATATTGTTGTTATAAGAATGATCATGATGCCCTCATGGCCCTCATGTCCGTATTTTATTTTATCGACACCTCTATATCTAAACATGTGGACATATTTTTCGATATCGGCTTCCGCTTGAGGACAAGCGATGTCTAAGCTTGGGGGAGTTGATACGTCCATTTTGCATCATGCTTTTATATCGATATTTATTGCATTATGGGTTGTTACTACACGTTATGTCATAATACTTATGCCTTTTCTCTCTTATTTTACAAGGTTTACATGAAGAGGGAGAATGCCTGCAGCTGGAATTCTGGGCGAGAAAAGGAGCAAATATTAGAGACCTATTCTGCACAGCTCCAAAAGTCCTGAAACTCCACGAAAGTCAGTTTTGGAATATATTAAAAATATTGGGCGAAGAAAGCACCAGAGAGGGCTACCCACCGTCCACAAGGGTGGAGGGTGCGCCCCCTGCCTCGTGGGCCACATGGCAGCCCCCCGATGCCCATCTTCTGGTATAAGGTGTCTTCTTCCCTGGAAAAAATCATAAGGAAGCTTTCAGGACGAAGCACCACCGTCTCGAGGCGGAACCAATCTAGGGCTCCGGCGGAGCTGTTCTGTCGGGGAAACATTCCTCCGGGAGGGGGAAATCGTCACCATCGTCATCACCATTGATCTTCTCATTGGGAGGAGGTCAATCTCCATCAACATATTCACCAACACCATCTCCTCTCAAACCCTAGTTCATCTCTTGTATCTAATATCTGTCTCAAAACCTTAGATTGGTACATGCGGGTTGCTAGTAGTGTTGATTACTCCTTGTAGTTGATGCTAGTTGGTTTATTCGGTGGAAGGTCGTATGTTCAGATCCTTTATGCATATTAATACCCCTGTGATTATGAACATGAATATGATTTGTGACTAGTTATGTTTGTTCCTGGGGACATGGGAGAAGTCTTGCTATAAGTAGTCATGTGAATTTGGTATTTGTTCGATATTTTGATGAGATGTATGTTGTCTTTCCTCTAGTGGCGTTATGTGAACATTGACTACATGACACTTCACCATTTTTTGGGCCTAGGGGAAGTCATTGGGAAGTAATAAGTAGATGATGGGTTGCTAGAGTGACAAAAGCTTAAACCTTAGTTTATGCGTTGCTTCGTAAGGGGCTGATTTGGATCCATATGTTTCATGCTATGGTTAGGTTTACCTTAATACTTCTTTTATAGTCGCGGATGCTTGCAATAGGGGTTAATCATAAGTGGGATGCTTGTCCAAGAAAGGGTAGTACCCAAGCACCGGCCCACCCACATATCAAATTATCAAAGTAAAGAACGTGAATCATATGAGCGTGATGAAAACTAGCTTGACGATAATTCCCATGTGTCCTCGGGACCGCTTTTCCTTATATAAGAGTTTGTCCAGGCTTGTCCTTTGCTACAAATAGGATTGGGCCATCTTACTGCACCTTATTTGCTTTTATTACTTGTTACTCGTTACACTATCACCGATAATTTCAGTGCTTGTAGAGAATACCTTACTGAAAGCTGCCTATCATTTCCTTCTGCCCCTCGTTGGGTTCGACACTCTTACTTATCGAAAGGACTACGATATATCCCCTATACTTGTGGGTCATCACACTGGTTCATGTTGTGCTCATTTACTTTGGATGACCCAAACTCTTAAAGATTATGGGATCTATGTGAAACATGTTCCATTGCTTTGTGACAATGAAAGTGCTATTAAGATTGCTCACAACCCCATGCAACATTCACGAACTAAGCATATTGAAGTTCGTCATCATTTCATTCGATATCATGTTGCTAGGGGTGATATCAATCTTAAACATGTTCGCACCGATAAGAAATTAGCGGGTATATTTACTAAACCACTTGATGAGAAAGTGTTTTGCAGGTTGAGAGGTGAATTGAGCATTATTGATGCCTCAAACTTGGAGTAGTAACTCCATTTGGATACATGCAAGGCATGAGCCTTTGACTAATACTTGATATTTCCCTTATGATGATGATCATATGTCTTGGATATACTTGTACTCTGCATGATATCTAACCTTTGTAGGTACTTGGATAAACCCAACTCTATGAGATTGCAACTCACTCATTTCTTGAGCAATCTCTATATCACCAAGTCTCTACAATATGGTGGTTGAAGTCAAGGAAGCATGAATCCTTTCAATATATCCTTTGAAAATTTCTCTATATCAAATTTCATTTGGTATCAAATTTTCATGATTGTCATTTTGGATACACAAGTGCTCTTCCTTGCGAATCTAACCCATGTAGGAAGATGAACTCAAATTACAAGTGGTGCTCCCAATTCTTGATGAGCTACATCAACCTTGAGCATCCCACACAAGTTCAACTACATGATCAAGATCAACACCACCACCCAAGGTATGCCATTCCATCTTAGAGAAGCTTTACCCCAAGTCATGGGTCAAAGCAGCTCAACAAGATGTGAATACATCAAAATGCTTAAACAAAAAATGGCAACCCCATTTTGAGCTTAAACAATGAGTTTGACCTATGGTCAAGTGCTATCACTTGACTCCTAAGTCAATATACTCTAACATAGGTGACTCTGTCGCCGACCAATTCTAGATAAAGTTCTTTAGTGTTTCTTTGTGCTCTTGCATTTGTCTTTTCCATGCTTGTTCCCCTTTCAAAAAAAAACTTCATCTAGATTTCTTTTCTTCACTCTACATTCAATTCATTGCAAATCTTTTAGTTAATTCCTTGCAAATCTCTGTGAGATTTTATTTTCCTAGTGAGCTGAGATGAAAATTCTTCTCTCTGTGTTGAACTCGGACACACCGATTTGCCTCTTTCGGTCAAACCGAACCATCTGAGTGCCACCGAAGAAAACAACTTGGTGTTACCAATTTCAATACTGAGGAGACACTTTGTCATTTGCATCCTGCATATTTGTTATAGCTCCACTCAATTATTCGTATCCTCTATCAGCCTCACATTCTACATATTGCTTTTGTAATGTGACTCAAGGACCAAACCTACTTGACTCAAAATCCAGAAGAGACCTTCTTGGAAATTGATGTCAAATGGGGAGAGAGAGATCACATCAAAGCTTACTTACACCAAAGGGAGAGAGAGACCCTATGGGAGAGAGAAATTTCTTAGTTCTTAGTCCTCTCAGATGCTTGGTATTAAAAGAGGAGAGAAGTCACATGTCTTTTAGAGGCGAAAGACATGTCAGTATTTGTTATGATTATTTGTCTTGCTCTGATTTTCTTTTCCCTATCTTCTCCCATTATCAAATATAAGATTCGGGGGAGAAATACATCTAAGGGAAGGAAATCTTCGAATTCATTGCATATCTTTCTGGGGACATGTCTATACTTCAATAGAGTACCTAGTACTTACTCACTACATGTCATCCCAATCTTGGTACTCTTGTTGTTTGCTACTCTTGCTCTGCTTAGTAGATGTTTCTATGTTATCTAACCTTGTTTACTCAGGTCCATCTCTTCCAAAGCTAGCTCAAGACCACAAGGTAAGTATATGCATCACACACATGTGCATGATGATCTCTTGCTGATGTACATATTGTTTGCAAGAAGGACGCATGAACATGAAGGTACATTTCCTATATCCATTTGCTCTTATGCATACAACCAAGATACATGTAACTCAGTGCTTGCTCTGACATGCTTATGCATTCACTTGCATCTATATTCCATATTCACATGATTGCATAAATGTAGGGGGAGCCTATGAATGTTACATGTCTTTCCAAAACTTTACTTGCTATTATATATATCTTTATCTAAAGCTTTGATGTATGTTGTCATCAATTACCAAAAAGGGGGGAGATTGAAAGCACAAGTGCTCCCTGTGTGATTTTGGTAATTAATGTCAACATATCTCTTGTTGGACTAATACTTTTACGTAGTATATTTCAGATGAGTTTAACAGTGGAGTGGCATGTACAAGAGGATGTGGAACCCCTTCAAGATGCTAAGGACAGAAGATTGGCAAAAGCTCAAAGCTCGGGGCTCTACATTTTCTATTTCAGTTATCCAAGATCATATTGAGTCCATAGGAAAGCCAATACTATTAAAAGGGGATGAGGTGTTGCTTAATGGCTTGCTTGCTCAAAGTGCTTAGTGATATGCTCCAAAGCCCTCAACCACTTTCTCATATCCACATATGTCCTAAACCTAAAGTCAACTCGGCCCCATCGATTTGAACTATCCGCCGCCACCGAGTTCACTTGACAAAGCCACTGCCAAAACCCTAATCAGTTTGGTCTCACCGATAGTGATCTCGGTCTCACCGATATGGGAATGTAAACTCTCTGTTTCCTATTTGTAACATTTTGGTCCAACCGTGAAGTGAGAATCGGTCTCACCGAGTTAGCATAGCAAACTCTTTGTTTCCCTTTCGTAACATTTTGGTCTCACCGAAATGAGCGAATCGGTCCCACCGTGTTTGCCTGACCAACCATCTGTGTGCCTATTACAGAAATCGGTCTCACCGAGTTTATGTGATCGGTATCACCGAGATTACATTATGCCCTAACCCTAATGTAATCGGTCCCATCGAGTTGATCGTGTCGGTCCCACCAAAAAGCCTAACGTTCACATTTTGAACTGAATTAGTCCGATCGAGTTTCATGATTCGGTCCCATCGAGTTTGGTATATTGCGTGTAACGGTTAGATTTTGTGTGGAGGCTATATATACCCCTACACCCACTCTTCATTCGAGGAGAAAGCCATCAGAATATACCTACACTTCCAGCATACATTTTCTATGAGAGAACCACCTACTCATGTGTTGAGACCAAGATATTCCAATCCTACCATATGAATCTTGATCTCTAGCCTTCCCCAAGTTGCTTTCCACTCAAATCATCTTTCCACCAAATCCAAATCTTTGAGAGATAGTTGAATGTTGGGGAGACTATCATTTGAAGCACAAGAGCAAGGAGTTCATCATCAACACACCATCTATTACCTCTTGGAGAGTAGTGTCTCCTAGATTGGTTAGGTGTCACTTGGGAGCCTCCGACAAGATTGTGGAGTTGAACCAAGGAGTTTGTAGGGCAACGAGATCGCCTACTTCGTGAAGATCTACCCTAGTGAGGCAAGTCCTTCGTGGGCGATGGCCATGGTGGGATAGACAAGGTTGCTTCTTCGTGGACCCTTCGTGGGTGGAGCCCTTCGTGGACTCGCGCAGCCGTTACCCTTCGTGGGTTGAAGTCTCTGTCAGCGTGGGTGTACGATAGCACCACCTATCAGAACCACGCCAAAAGCATCTGTGTCTCCACTTGCGTTTGCACACTCTTATCCCATCCCTTTACTTTATTTCAAATTGCATGCTTTACTTTCCGCTGCTCATACACTCTTGTCATGCTTTCTTGAAATGTATTGTGAATGCTTGAAACTGTGCTAAAAACTCTACCTCAACTCAAAGAAAATAAAAACTGCTACTTTTCTTGTTGAGTGTCTAATCACCCCCCTCTAGACACCTCTTCTTCGATCCTCTCAAGGCTAAAACAACACACTTGACGAAAAATCGTTGTGGTTTTGATGCGTAGGTAAGAACGGATCTTGCTAGAAGCCCGTAGCAGCCACGTAAAACTAGCAACAACAATGTAGAGGACGTCTAACTTGTTTTTGCAGGGCATGTTGTGATGTGATATGGTTAAGACGTGATGAGTTATACGTTACTGTATGAGATGATCACGTTTTGTAAATTATCGGCAGCCGGCAGGAGCCTTATGGTTGTCTCTTTATTGTATGAATTGTGAGAGCCATGTAATTGCTTTACTTTATCGCTATGAGTTAGCAATAGTCGTAGAATCAATAGTCGTAGAAGCAATAGTTGGTGAGATGACCACGACGCTACGATGGAGATCAATGTGTCAAGCCGGTGACGATGGAGATCATGACGATGCTTTGGAGATGGAGATCAAAAGCACAAGATGATGATGGCCATATCATGTCACATATTTTGATTGCATGTGATGTTTATCTTTTATGCATCTTATTTTGCTTAGTACGGCGGTAGCATTATAAGATGATCCCTTACTAAAAATTTAAAGGTACAAGTGTTCTCCCTGAGTATGCACCGTTGCGACAGTTCGTCGTGCTGAGACACCACGTGATGATCAGGTGTGATAAGCTCTACGTTCACATACAATGGGTGTAAGAGAGTTTTGCACATGCAGAATACTCGGGTTAAACTTGACGAGCCTAGCATGTACAGACATGGCCTCGGAACACTGGAGACCGAAAGGTCGAGCGTGAATCATATAGTAGATATGATCAACATAAGATGTTCACCATTGGAAACTACTCCATCTCACGTGATGATCAGACATGGTTTAGTTGATTTGGATCACATGATCATTTAGATGACTTGAGGGATGTTTGTCTAAGTGGGAGTTCTTTAGTAATATGATTAATTGAAATTTAATTTATCATGAACTTAGTCCTGATAGTATTTGCAAATTATGTTGTAGATCAATAGCTCGCGTTGTAGCACCCCTATGTTTTTTATATGTTCCTAGAGAAAAATAAGTTGAAAGATGTTAATAGCAATGAAGCGGACTAGGACCGAGATCTGAGGATTATCCTCATTGCTGCATAGAAGTATTATGTCCTTGATACACCGCTAGGTGACAGCCCTATTGCAGGAGCAGATGCAAACGTTATGAACATTTGGCCAAGCTCAATATGATGTCTACTTAATAGTTTAGTGCACCATGCTTTACGGCTTAGAACCGGGACTTCAAAAATGTTTTGAACGCCACGGAGCATATGAGATGTTCCAAGAGCTGAAATTGGTATTTCAGACTCATGCCCATGTCGAGAGGTATGCGATCTCTGACAAATACTTTGCCTACAAGATGGAGGAGAATAGCTCAGCTAGTGAGCATGTGCTCAGAATGTCTGGGTACTACAATCACCTGAATCAAGTGGGAGTTAATCTTCCAGATAAGATAATGATTGAAAGAGTTCTCTAGTCATTATCACCAAGCTACTAGAACTTCGTGATGAACTATAATATGCAAGGGATGACGAAAATGATTCCCGAGCTCTTCGTGATGCTGAAATCAGCGAAGGTAGAAATCAAGAAAGAGCATCAAGTGTTGATGGTTAAACAAGACCACTAATTTCAATAAAAAGGGCAAGGGAAAGAAAGGGAACTTCAAGAAGAACGGCAAGCAAGTTGCGACTCCCGAGAAGAAGCCCAAAGCTAGACCCAAGCCTGAAACTGAGTGCTTCTACTACAAAGGAAATGTTCACTACAAGGAGAACTACCCCAAATATTTGGCGGATAAGAAGGATGACAAAGTGAACATAGGTATATTTGTTATACATGTTATTGATATGTACCTCACTAGTGCTCGTAGTAGCCCCTAGGTATTTAAATACATGTTCGGTTGCTAACATTAGTAACTCGAAACAGGAGTTGCAGAATAAACAGAGACTAGTTGAGGGTGAGGTGACGATGTGTGTTGGAAGTAGTTCCAATATTGATATGATCATCATCGCACACTCCCTGTACTTTCGGGATTAGTGTTAAACCTAAATAAATGTTATTTGGTGTTTGCGTTGAGCATGAACAATATTGGATCATGTTTATTGCAATATGATTATTCATTTAAGTCAGAGAATAATTGTTATTCTGTTTACATGAATAAAACCTTCTATGGTCATACACCCAAGGTGAATGGTTTATTAAATCTCAATCGTAGTAATACACATATTCATAATATTGAAGCCAAAAGATGCAGAGTTGATAATGATAGTGCAACATACTTGTGGCACTGCCGTTTAGATCATATTGGTGTAAAGCGCATGAAGAAACTCCATGTTGATGGACTTTTGGAATCTCTTGACTATGAATCACTTGATACTTGCGAACCATGCCTCATGGGCAAGATGACTAAGACTCCGTTCTTGGGAACAATGGAGCGAGTAACTGACTTATTGGAAATAATACATACTGATGTATGCGGTCAGATAAGTGTTGAGGCTCGCGGGGGGTATCGTTATTTTCTGACCTTCATAGATGATTTGAGTAGATATGGGTATATCTACTTGATGAAACATAAGTCTAAAACTGTTGAAAAGTTCAAAGAATTTCAGAGTGAAGTAGAGAATCATCGTAACAAGAAAATAAAGTTTCTACGATCTGATCGCGGAGGCGAATATTTGAGCTACGAGTTTGGTCTTCATTGAAACAATGTGGAATAGTTTCACAACTCATGCCACCTGGAACACCACAGCATAATGGTGTGTCCCACCGTCATAACCGTACTTTATTAGATATGGTGTGATCTATGATGTCTCTTACCATTTTACTGCTATCGTTTTGGGGTTATGCTTTAGAGACGGCTACATTCACATTAAATAGGACACCATCGAAATCCGTTGAGATGACACCTTATGAGATGTGGTTTGTCAAGAAACCCAAGTTGTCGTTTCTTAAAGTTTGGGGCTGCGATGCTTATGTGAAAAAGCTTCAACCTGATAAGCTCGAACCCAAATCAGAGAAATGTGTCTTCATAGGATACCCAAAGGAAACTATTGGGTACACCTTCTATCACAGATCCGAAGGCAAGATATTCGTTGCTAAGAATGGTTACTTTTTAGAGAAGGAGTTTCTCTCGAAAGAAGTGAGTGGGAGGAAAGTAAAACTTGATGATTTAATTGTACCTTCTCCCGAATTGGAAAGTAGTTCATCACAGAAATCAGTTCCAGTGATTCCTACACCAATTAGTGAGGAAGCAAATGATGAGGATCAGGAAACTTCAGATCAAGTTACTACCGAACCTTGTAGGTCAACCAGAGTACGTTGCACGCCAGAGTGGTACGGTAATCCTGTTCTGGAAGTCATGTTACTAGACCATGACGAACCTACGAACTATGAGGAAGCGATGATGAGCACAAATTCTGCAAAATGGCTTGAGGCCATGAAATCTGAGATGGGATCCATGTATGAGAACAAAGTGTGGACTTTGGTTGACTTGCCCAATGATCAGCAAGCCATTGAAAATAAATGGATCTTTAAGAAGAAGACTGACGCCGATGGTAATGTCATGGTCTACAAAGCTCGACTTGTTTTGAAAGGTTTTCGACAAGTTCAAGGAATTGACTACGATGAGACCTTCTCACCCGTATCTATGCTTAAGTCTGTCTAAATCATGTTAGCAATTGCCGCATTTTATGATTATGAAATCTGGCAAATGGATGTCAAAACTGCATTCCTTAATAGATTTCTCAAAGAAGAGTTGTATATGATGCAACCAGAAGTTTTGTCGATCCTAAAGGTGCTAACAAAGTGTGCAAGCTCCAGTGATCCATGTATGGACTGGTGCAAGCATCTCGGAGTTGGAATATACACTTTGATAAGGTGATCAAAGCATATGGTTTTATACAGACTTATGGTGAAGCATGTATTTACAAGAAGGTGAGTGGGAGAACTACAACATTTCTGATAAATATATGTGAATGACATATTGTTGATCGGAAATGATGTAGAATTTTCTGGAAAGCATAAAGGATTGTTTAAAAGGAGCTTTTTTCAATAAAAGACCTCGGTGAAGCTGCTTACATATTGGGCATCAAGATCTATTGAGATAGATCAAGACGCTTGATAAGACTTTCCATGAGTACATACCTTGATAAGATTTTGAAGTAGTTCAAAATGGATCAGTCAAAGAAGGAGTTCTTGCCTGAGTTATAAGGTATGAAGTTGAGTAATCTGGATGCATATTGGAAGTGGGAGCAATTAGCTAGAGTAGTTCCATGTAGAGCATTGTATACATAGAAATTTGCGAAATACATACGGATCTGAATGTGACAAACCCGTTAACTAACCTTCTCTCACAAAGAAAAACATGATCACACCTTAGTACTCTGTGGGTGTTAATCACATGGCGGCGTGAACTAGATTATTGACTCTAGTAAACCCTTTGGGTGTTGGTCACATGGCGATGTGAACTATGGGTGTTAATCACATCACGATCTGAACTATCGGTATTAAATCACATGGCGATGTGAACTAGATTATTGACTCTAGTGCAAGCGGGAGGCTGAAGAAAATATATATGCCCTAGAGACAATAATAAAGTTGTTATTTATATTTCCTTATATATCATGATAAATGTCTTTTATTCATGCTAGAATTGTATTAACCGGAAACTTCATACATGTGTGAATACATAGACAAACAGAGTGTCCCTAGTATGCCTCTACTTGACAAGCTCGTTAATCAAAGATGGTTAAGTTTCCTAACCATAGACATGTGTTGTCATTTGATGAATGGGATCACATCATTAGGAGAACGATGTGACAGACATGACCCATCCGATGATCATTTAGTTTTATTCCTATTGCTTTCTTCATGACTTATACATGTTCCTCTGACTATGAGATTATGCAACTCCCGAATATCGGAGGAACACCTTGTGTGCTATCAAACGTCACAACGTAACTAGGTGATTATAAAGATGTTCTACAGGTGTCTCCGAAGGTGTTTGTTGGGTTGGCATAGAT
Source organism: Secale cereale (assembly GCA_902687465.1). NCBI lineage: Eukaryota > Viridiplantae > Streptophyta > Magnoliopsida > Poales > Poaceae > Secale > Secale cereale. The sequence continues at coordinate 299,737,611 of LR738713.1, forward strand.
CGAGATTAGGATTTTTCACTCCGTGTATCAGAGAGGTATCTCTGGGCCCTCTCGGTAATGCACATCACTATAAGCCTTGCAAGTAATGTGACTAAAGAGTTAGTTACGGGATGATGCATTACGGAACGAGTAAAGAGACTTGCCGGTAACGAGATTGAACTAGGTATGATGATGTCGACGATCGAATCTCGGGCAAGTAACATAACGATGACAAAGGGAACACCGTATGTTGTTATGCGGTTTGACCGATAAAGATCTTCGTAGAATATGTAGGAGCCAATATGAGCATCCAGGTTCCGCTATTGGTTATTGACCGGAGATGTGTCACGGTCATGTCTACATAGTTCTCAAACCTGTAGGGTCCGCACATTTAACGTTCGATGACGATTTGTATTATGAGTTATGTGTTTTGATGACCGAAGTTTGTTCGGAGTCCTGGATGAGATCACGGATATAACGAGGAGTCTCGAAATGATCGAGAGGTAAAGATTCATATATTGGAAGGTTATATTCAGACATCGGAATGGTTCCGAGTGATTCGGGTATTTTTCCGGAGTACTGAGGGGTTACCGGAACCCACCGGGGAAGTAATGGGCCTACATGGGCCATAGGGGAGAGGGGAGGCAGCCCACAAGGGGTGGCCGCGTCCCCCTCCCTTAGGGAGTCCGAATAGGACCAGGGGAGGGGGCGCCGCCCCCCTTTCCTTCTCCTCTTCCCTCCCCCTTCCTTCCTTCCTTCCTTCTCCACAAAAGGGAAAAAGAGGGAATCCTAGTCCTACTAGGATTGGAGTCCCAGTAGGACTCCTCCCTTGGTGCGCCTCCTCTAGGTCGGCCGCCCCCTCCCTCCCTCCCTCCTTTATATATGTGGGGAGGGGGCACCCTAGGACACAAAAGATATTCTCTTAGCCGTGTGCGGTGCCCGCTTCATAGTTTACACCTTGGGTCATAGTGTCGTAGTGCTTAGGGGAAGCCCTGCGCGGATCACTTCACCGACATCGTCACCATGCCGTCATGCTGACGGAACTCTCCCTCGACCATCTGCTGGATTAAGAGCTCGAGGGGTGTCATCGAGCTGAACGTGTGCTGAACACGGAGGTGCCGTACGTTCGGTACTTGGATCGGTTGGATCATGAAGACATTCGACTACATCAACCGCGTTAACATAACGCTTCCGCTTTCGTTCTACGAGGGTACGTGGACACACTCTCCCCGTATCGTTGCTATGCATCTCCTAGATAGATCTTGTGTGAGCGTAGAATTTTTTTGAAATTGCATGCCACATTTCCCAACGGCGGTCGTCCCTGTTTCTTCGTTACGGGATCTTGGGAACCTTCGTGAAGGTTCCTGGCCGGTTTTGGGAACTTTCTAGAACGTTCTTGGACCGGTTTTATCTGTTCTGTTTTTACTAGGTTTTATTCTATTTTTGATTTATTTTTCTTCCTTTTCTTTTTCTTTGCTTATTCCTTTCTTTTATTTTCTTTTTTACTCTTTCTTTTCTCTATTTTACATTTTTTGTATATAAAAGGTACACCATATATTAAAAGATATTCATCGTATATTAAAAAAGTATTCACCTTATATTATTAAAAAATGTTCGTCATATATTAAGAAATTGTTCATCTTCTATTTTAAACTTGTACATCGTATATCAAGAATTTGTTCAACGCATACTACGAAATGTTCATTGTGTATTTGGAAAACTTGTTCAGCGTATATCACGAAAATGTTCATTGAGTTTTTACAAATTGTTCAGCGTATATTACAAAAACGTTCAATGTATATTTAAAAATTGTTCAGCCTATATAAAAAAATTGTTCATGTTCTCAATTTTTGTTCACTTTCTTTAAAATTCGTGTTTTAGAAGTTGTTCGAGTTTTGATTTTTTTTTCACATGTCAAAAATTATTGGCTATTCTGAAGGAAATTTGTTCACATTTTCTCAAGTGGAACTTTTTAAAAATGGGTCCGCCTCTGTAGCTTTTACTAATTTGTGCTACATTTTGGCCAAGTAGAGTGGCTAGGTCGACTAGTTAACAACCGTAGTTAGTAGCGTGCGGGCGGGAGACGTCACCGTAGGAGTTGTGGAGCTCGTCCACCACAAGGTGGGGGCACTGTGCATGCCGTCAGGCTGTGACGCTCGCATTCAGCCCATGTTTTTCTTTTCGAAACAGAAACGAAAGATTTGCCTCATCCATTAATTAAGCAGGAGAGAGTTGCCCGGTTAATCAACGGAAAACCGAGCTAAAACCGTCACAAACTGCCGAGCGGCACACGCATGATACACCACACCCCCTCAACTAAGAGAGCCTCATCAAGATACACTCCGACATCGCCGTCATCACTTCTCCCCAACGGGCGTCATCGCCCTCCCTACTCTTCGAGCAAGCAACTACGACTTCGCCGAAGATGGACATCGACCCAATCCTCATAGCCATTAGCAATGGGATCTGACTCTGTCAAGCATGGATGATGAATATTGTGAACGCACCATCTATAATATACTCTACCAAACCATCATCATATTCGCCTTGAGTTGCTGCAAGCCTGCAACTAATCTAACCTATTACATATAGCAATGGACTTGAAGCTCAAAAAATTGTAGCCGGTCGTTCAAAAAGTTAATCAAGAAAATATGTACTAGTTCACAGCTCCAAAAGTCACCATGCATATAGATTGCTTTAATACAAAAAGAACAACTTGAAATGGTACCAAAAGTAGTGTTAGAAAACCAGATTCCAAAGCCCTTCTATTTATCACTTGATATATCCATAATAAAGCAAGCTAGAATTATGTTGGCTACAACATCTGGAATCATAAAGAACTATGCATAATACTAGAATGTTATTTCCATGTCAACATGAGATGCTAAATAAGCAATCATCTATAGAAGTGCTATTTTTTAACTGCATGACTACAAAAACTAATGGGTGATGCATTTTCCACAGTGGCTTATGTGAAATCAGCACATATGGAAAATGCAGTTAAATTTTTTAGTAATCAACCCTGACATCACCGAGAGAGTACTCATGACTCTTGGAGAGATGTCACACTAGTTAGTGCATCACCAATGCATTCATAAATTTAGTCCAAGAGGCTACAACACTTGCCCTGAAATCACCAAAAGAGTTCACATATTATAAACATCTTAATGGTTTCAGACCACCCAAAACCCAGTCCATATCTTAGAATTCTACAGAAATCTTGTACTTTAGCAGGTTACTCCTCAACACATTTTGTTGATTCACACCGTCTGCCAAACCATCGTCATATTCTCCTTGAGTTGCTGCAAGCCTGCAACTAATCTAACCTATTACATATAGCAATGGACTTGAAGCTCAAAAAATTGTAGCCAGTCGTTCAGAAAGTCAATCAAGAAAATATGTAGTTCACAGCTCCAAAAGTCACCATGCACATACTAGATCGCATTGATAAAAAAAAATTGAAATGTTACCAAAAGTAGTGTTAGAAAACCAGATTCCAAAGCCCTTCTATTTATCACTTGTGTTGAGTATAATGTTTATTAGGAAAGAAGAGATAGACTAGGATTTGTTCTAGCTTATCTTGTACTCCAAATAGATCAATGTACTCCTATATATATGCCCACAGGGCTCAAGCAATACAACAACTATTCCATCAAACATCTCTCTCCCTTCTAACATGGTATCTATCGCAGGTCGATCCTAAACCCTAGCCGTCACCGCTTCCGCACCCGCGCGCCGCCCCTGGGGCGGTCGGCCTCCATGACCGCCGCCGGGGGCTGCGCCGCCCGTACCTGGGGTTCGTCCGCCGGCCGTGTTGGCCGGCTACCTTGGAGAGTCATTTTCCCGAGCCCTTGCTCGGGTTTTTCTCTCTCTCGCCGGTCGTTTTGATCGGCGTTTACTTTTTGGTTTTCCGATCTAATCTTGATCGGTTTGCGTCGCCCGTCGCTGCCGTCGACCCCATGCACCTCAACTCCGACCCCGGCGCGACCAGCCGACCTCTCCTCCGACCAGGCGGCCACGCGCCGAGGCGGCCCGTCCGGGCCAGCCGCCGTCCACGCGTCGGTTCGCCCGTCGCCCTGCGCCGGCCGTCACCGCCTTGCTCCGACCGGAACACCTGCATCGTCCCGACCCAGCGGCCTCGCGCCATGCGACGGCCAATCATAGCCGTCGCTCACGCGCCGACCCGCCCATCGATCCACGTCATCCGCCTCCGCCGTGTCTGCACGGCGGCTCGGCGGTCTACCTCGCCGGCATCGTCCTTGGCTGCATCAGGCTCATCGGCTGCCTTAACTTGGGCGCCGCTGCTCCGTTGGTCACTCGGGCCTCGCTGCCCGGACGCCGGCGCTGCTTGGCAGCCCGGGTGCCGGTCGCACGACGTCCCACGCCGTCCGTCCTCGCCGGCTTCATCTCGGACTCCGCCGCCACCCCGTCTTCACCGAGCGGTGTCCCCGACCTCGCGCGCGGTCGGATTGATCACCCGCCCGCCGCCGCGATCCGCCACAGCTACGCCGTGTGACCGACCTGACCCGTCGGTTGCGCGCGCCTCCGCAGGTCCCGTGAAGATCGTCCCGAGTACTGCGCGTCTCTCCGCCGATCGAGCATCGGGCTGCCGCAGCGCCGCCGCCCCCGTGGTTCTCCTCGCGGCTGCATCGACTCGTGCTTCGCCGCTGCGTCGCCCCTTCGGGTCGTAGTGCTGCGATACGCGGTCCCCACCGCCGCCCCGAGGCCGTCCCCACGGTTGCACCGACTCGTGAACCGCCATTGCGTCGCCCCTTCAGGCCGCAGTGTCGCGGTCAGCGGTCCCCGTCGCCGCCCCGAGGTCTTCCCGCCGTCGCCCCGACCCGCCTGCCGCCGCTGCATCCCCCCTTCGGGCCGTAGTGCCGCGGACCGCGGTCCACTCCGCCGTCACCGCGCGTCGACTTCCCGTGGTACGCACCGCGCCGTCTCCCTTGGTGGCGGGAACGTCACCGTCCGCGCCGGTCTTCATCACGCTGTCAGGGTTCTTCGCCTACTTCGAGCACCGCCGCCGCACTCCTAACCTAGCCGCCGCCGCCGCCGCTCTTCTTTGGCCGCCGCCGCCGCTACCTTCGTAGCCGCTGGCGGCGCCCGTCCACCCCCTTCATCTTCGTCCAAGCACCAGCCCGTCGCCAGCGTCGCTGTCATCTACCCCGACCACTTCATCTACTCCGACCACCGTTGGTGACGTTGGCCCCGCGCCGATGGACGCCGCAATCGTCGTCGAGTTCTTCTCTGCTGGCCCCTCTGACTTCTCCGACATGGCGTACAGCTCGTGCAGGTCCCTCGTCTACGCATGCCCGGTGCTGGCAACACCGATACGTGCCTTCATCCACGACGTGTCCCCGAGCCTGGCAAGCCTGGTCGGCGCTTCGTCAACTTCGTCTTCGTCCGTCTACGCATGTACGGTGCTGGCAACACCGGTGCGTGCCTTCGTCTACGATGTGTCTCCGGGCTTGGCAAACCCGCCGCGACGCGTCGTCAACAACATCTTCTTCCCGGCGCATCACTACTTCGACACCACAGCGCCCATGCTAACTCGGCGCCCCCTTGCGCCCGCGGCTCCACGGCGACTTCCTCGACACCGGCTATCCTGACTCGACATCGACCACGACATTCTTCGCACGGCTACCTCGACCACGGCTCCACCACCCTACGCTCTCGGCTACCTCGACAAACGGCACAAAGGGCTACCGCCTTGCTTGAGCAACCTCGTTGGTTTCCACTCCGGCCACGACTCCGCGATGCGTCCACCGTTCCGACTGTGGGGGGGTGTCCGTCGGCTTGCCTTCGAATTCTTCTCCAGTCTCACCGTCTGCGTCGCTACCGTTGTGACTGCGGGGGGATGTTGAGTATAATGTTTATTAGGCAAGAAGAGATAGACTAGGATTTGTTCTAGCTTGTCTTGTACTCCAAGTAGATCATTGTACTCCTATATATATGCCCACGAGGCTCAAGCAATACAACAACTATTCCACCAAACATCTCTCTCCCTTCTAACAACTTGATATATCCATAATAAAGCAAGCTAGAATTATGTTGGCCACAACATCTGTAATCATAAAGAACTATGCATAATACTAGAATGTTATTTCCATGTCAACATGAGATGCTAAATAAGCAATCATCTATAGAAGTGCTATTTTTTAACTGCATGACTACAAAAACTAATGGGTGATGCATTTTCCACAGTGGCTTATGTGAAATCACCACATATGGAAAATGCAGTTAAAATTTTTAGTAATCAACCCTGACATCACCGAGAGAATACTCATGACTCTTGGAGAGATGTCACACTAGTGCATCACCAGTGCATTCATAAATTTAGTCCAAGAGGCTACAACACTTGCCCTGAAATCACCAAAAGAGTTCACATATTATAAACATCTTAATGGTTTCAGACCACCCAAAACCCAGTCCATATCTTAGAATTCTACAGAAATCTTGAACTTTAGCAGGTTACTCCTCAACACATTTTATTGATTCACACCGTCTGCCAAACCATCGTCATATCCGCCTTGAGTTGCTGCAAGCCTGCAACTAATCTAACCTATTACATATAGCAATGGACTTGAAGCTCAAAAAATTGTAGCCAGTCGTTCAGAAAGTCAATCAAGAAAATATGTAGTTCACAGCTCCAAAAATCACCATGCACATACTAGATCGCATTGATACAAAAAAAAAAACTTGAAATGGTACCAAAAGTAGTGTTAGAAAACCAGATTCCAAAGCCCTTCTATTTATCACTTGATATATCCATAATAAAACAAGCTAGAATTATGTTGGCCACAACATCTGGAATCATAAAGAACTATGCATAATACTAGAATGTTATTTCCATGTCAACATGAGATGCTAAATAAGCAATCATCTATAGAAGTGCTATTTTTTAACTGCATGACTACAAAAACTAATGGGTGATGCATTTTCCAAGTGGCTTATGTGAAATCACCACATATGGAAAATGTAGTTAAAAAATTTAGTCATCAACCCTGACATCACCGAGAGAATACTCATGACTCTTGGAGCGATGTCACACTAGTTAGTGCATCACCAGTACATTCATAAATTTAGTCCAAGAGGCTACAACACTTGCCCTGAAATCACCAAAAGAGTTCACAGATTATAACCATCTTAATGGTTTCAGACCACCCAAAACCCAGTCCATATCTTAGAATTCTACAGAAATCTTGAACTTTAGCAGGTTACTCCTCAACACATTTTGTTGATTCACACCGTCTGCCCATTCCTGCCTCTATCTGCCCTCTCTTTTTTCCTAACAACAGAGACCACAGGAAAGAGGCCAGCGACAAGAGAATACTCAACCTCTTGATTCTATGAGAGAAACTCTAACTTGAGCACTAAGAAATATGGGCATGCTTGGTATTTATAGACTAACATTGGCACACCGTATCTTAGTCATGCCGCAGTTCCTTAGGCATCTATTTGGTCCATTGCCACGGTTTATTACACCATGGTCCACATGTCACAGACTCAGTTTCTTGCCAAAGTTTGCTACAATTTTGGTGGCCATTTTGTTTGCCATACTTTTTGTGGCTGACAGAATTTGACTAAGGTTAGTTGTGGCAATGTCAATGTTAGGCATCAACCAAACATACCCTATATTGTCAGAATTCTCACTAGCCTTTCGCTTCCTATCAACTGCTTCTACATCCCCACCTTCCACATCAGCCTTGGAGGTGGTATTCCGACTAGCAGCTCCGGCAACCTTCTCAACTCCATCACCAGCACCGAAATTCCCCACATTCCTCTTGAACAACCTCAACCGGGCATCTGAACCTGCATCTTCAGCATCGGCACCTTCACCATCAGAATCACCATCAACACTCGTCCGCTGATGCCCTCCTCCGCCTGATTTTGTACCAGCAAGAGTCACCCTGGCCTTCTGCCTACCCCTTGTCTTGGCAACAACCGGGGACCATGTTACCCGGGGCCTCCTGAGTCCCACCATCTCCGCTTCTGCCTGCTCCAGCAGCACAAATCTCACCTTTTTGGCAGCACTGGAGCTGCCACTGCTCGCATCAGTCCCTGGATGCTTCAAACACCCTTTTCTCACAACCACCTCGCCCACTTGCTCCTCTGCACCAGCACAATCCTGTAAAACAACACAAGGATCAGTCCAATCTTGTCGTTTCATTCCCTTTTAAAGCAAAATAGGAATAACAGATATATGCCTCGATCATTTCACAGGATCAACTACGGAACTACCTATAATTTTAGTTCTATAGCCACTGCTAGGATTAGAAGGAATTTAACCACCACTGGTAGCTAACTTACCTTAGCTCTGCCATTCCTTGGTAACTTCAAATGTTCGTCTTCCTTCACCACATTATCCTCTATGCCGTCAATGGCCGCATTGTGCGCGGACAGCAATTCGCTGGCAGCGGAATGGTTTCGCCTAGATCGCCTCAGTGGAGGGGCCTTAAAGGGAGCAACAACTTGTTCTTGATATTCTTCCTCTATAGAAGATGCAAGCTGTTGATGCCTGTTGATGCAAGTAGTTGGTTTACTGGGTCCCATCCTATTTCCCGGTTTCTTGACAAAGTGATTTTCCTCCACCACACCATTGTCACCCTGACCAGCTCTACTCCTTAAACCACCGAGAACAGGAGCATCCTTTATAGGCATCCCCCCATCAGAGCGTGCATCTTCTGTCTTCCTTGTCCTCTTGTACTTAACGACAATGGGAGACATCATAGCAGCTGCTACTGAGCTTGATCTTGTGGTCCTACCTGATGTTTCCTCCTTAGCAGCCCTTTGCGCAGCAAGTTCATCTTCTTGCACCTTGCTGCAACTTCTCTTGCTCTCAAGAGCAATTAATCCAGAATTTAGTGTTCTATCTAAGTCTTGATCTTCAGCAGATTGATCCTCAACACATGTCTGTTCCTTAACATATGTTGCCTTTATCCGCCCTCTCTTCTCAAGCAGATGAGAGCACACCAAAGGGGCTGCTAGTAGCCGTCCGCTCGACCTTGTGCATCTACGAGGAACTCCGATTTGTGCATTGAGAACCATATGCACAGAACTATCCATGCACTTTCTCTTCTTGTTCCACGTCTTGCCAATAGTTTCTTCTGCCTCATCTTCTTCATCAGCCTTGGGAGCATTACTTCCAACTATGTTAAAAGGTGCTAAATCAGTAGGTGCCGGAACTGCTGCAATTGCTTTAACCGGAGAGGTAAGCTGCTCAACTCCAGCACCCAAATTCACCGCAATCCTCTTAGACCGCCTAACCGGAGCATGTGCGCCTACCACTGGAGCAGAACCACCGCGAAGTTGGACACGGGTCTGACGACGAGGCCCCCCTCGGCCTACGTGTGCACCAGGAACAGGAACAGTCTCCCCGCCATTCCGCCTCCCCCTTGTGTTGGCAGTAGCTGGTGACATGACCCGCACCTGGGGCTCCAACACAAAGCTCACCTTTTTGGACGAACCGGAACCCCCGCCGCTCGCACCACCCGCGGACCGCTTCAAGCAACCCTTCCCCACCACCACACCGACCACCCGCCGCTTCTCCGCGTCGTCGAGACCCTGCAAAAGCGGGGCAAGGATCATAAGTCCCGTCCTCGCTGTAAATCCGAGGAAGGAGGATCGCACAAGCGGAGAAGTGGATGAGAAGCGATCATCCAGTGGATGGAGCATTTCCCCGGTCACCTGTGTCGCCACCGAAGAGAGGGTTTGAGCTGGGGTGGATACCCATGCGGAGAGGGTACGGACGAGGTCGGCGTTAGGGGCGGCTCCGGCGAGAACATGGCTCTTGCGGCGCGCCCGCAGCTTCCGGGGCATCGCTTCTGGCGGAATCCGCGGCGGAGCCGAGGCCGGCGACGGCGAGTCGTTGGGGTTTTGGAGGGGAGAAGCGGCCAAGCGGAAGGGAGTGTGGGCGTTTGATTTTGGCCGAGGAGGGG
>LR738713.1:299751146-299820951 GCA_902687465.1 Secale cereale
CCTACAACCACTAGCTGGTTGGCTGCTCCGAGAGAAACTGACACTTGTCATATGAGTAACCCATCCTCCGAGGACTTTGAGCGAAAATCATCAAGTGAGGAAAAACCCAGAACCAAACCCAAACACCTCAAACCCAAAACTGATTGAGCATCACTGAAGAGATTGATCCTGAGTGGATCCGACGCTTGTTACCTTTGAAGACTGTGCTTCTTCCAGACGGTTAAGCGTCATGGTCTAGAGCATCCAAGAGGAATTGTGGATCGCCGAGTGACCGAGTCTGTGAAGGTTCGGAAGTCACCTGAAGACTTACCACGAGTGATTGGACGAGGTCTATGTGACCTTAGCTCAATGGGAATATGGTGAGGACTTGGTGTCTTGGACTATGTGTCCAGGACTGGGTGTCCGAGACTGTGTGTCCTCAGGTTTAAATACCTAGCCGCCCTAAACAGATGTACAACTGAGACAACAGTTGGAATTGGTCTAACAAATCATTGCCTTCACCAAGCTTACTGGTTCTATTTCCTCAACTCTTTCATTTCCTCATATATGTGTTATGTGCTTGTTCATATATGTTTGAAGACCTTGACTGAAGAATTTCTCAATTTCCTCAGTTCAATTTCTTCAGTCTGTTTGTCTTCATCCTGTGTTATCATGTGATTACGCTTTATGTACTCTGTGCTTGTCTTCATTTCTTCATGATGGCCAAGCTTGTATTCTGTTATGTTTACTTCTGGGTACTTATTCCACTGCAAGTAGTTCTTCGCTAAGGAATTTCCTCAACAGCAAATTCCTCAGTGAAGAATTCAGAAAAATCGCCTATTCACCCCCTCTAGTCGATATAACGCACTTTCAATTGGTATCAGAACAAGGTACTCCCTTGTTCTGTGTGGTTTTGGTTTAATCGCCTGGAGTTTTAGTTATGCCGACCACAGGAATGAAGACTATATCTTGACCCATCTTTGACGGTCACGAGTATCCCAAGTGGAAGGCCATGATGAAGAAGCGTCTCATGGCGATGAACAGTGATCTATGGACCGTCACTGAGATTGGTATTACCGATCTGTGCAAGATGGCAGAAGCTGATGACATTCGCAAGTTCACCCTCCTCAACCTCACAACGAAGGACGTCATCTGCTCCTGTCTGTCTCAAAATCAGTTCAGGAACATCATGCATCTCGATCATGCGAAGCTTATCTAGGACTGTCTCTCTGAGGTCTATGAAGGTCATCGAACTCGTGATGATCCCCGGTTTGAAGATTTCAAAGAATCTCTTAAGACAATGACTTTTGATCCAGAATCATCATCCTATGCACCAAGTCTTATGGCAAAAGGTGCCAAGGTAACTGAATGCTACCTATCTGAGTCTAGTGATGATGAATCTGGTGATGAAGTTGGACCCAACTATGTCAAACTTGCTTCCCTTGCCACTAAACAACAAAAAGCTTTGGAAAAATCTCATAATATGCTTAATGAGAGCAATGATATGTTGGGTGAAGAAATGGATCGATCTAAAATCTTGACTGAAAATCTTCAGAGACTTCAGTCCAAGTATGATAACCTTCAAGGTCATCATAACACTCTCTTGTCTGATCATGAGAAGCTTTCTTATGAATTTCTTCGAAGGAAGCAAGATCTTGAAATGTTAAGAGTGAGTTATGAAGATCTTTAGAAGGAGCACGATTCATTACTTGCTCAACAAATCAGCGCTTCTCGGGAAGAATTCATTCCTCCATGCTTGAAATGCATTGAACATGAAACAATTAATTCTTCACCGGAATGTTCAAATGCTTCATATGCTACAAATTCTTCACCTGTCTCTGCTATCACTAATTCCTCATCTGAGGACATTGCTAGTATCACTGACAATATAGGGCTGAAGGAATTGTACTTGACAGACATGTACAAAAGCCTCAAAGGGCATCAGTGATGGGGAACGTAGTATTTTAAAATTTTCCTACGATCACGCAAGATCTATCTACTAGATGCATAGCAACGAGAGGGGAGAGTGTGTCTACGTACCCTCGTAGACCGGGAGCGGAAGCGTCAAGTGACGCGGTTGATGTTGTCGAACTTCTTCGCGATCCAACCGATCAAGCACCGAACGTACGGCACCTCCGCGTTCAGCACACGTTCAGCTTGATGACGTCCCATGAGCTCTTGATCCAGTTGAGCTTCACGGGAGAGTTTCGTCAGCACGACGGCGTGGTGACGGATATGATGTATTCACTGGCGCAGGGCTTTGCCTAAGCACCGCGACGGTATGACCGAGGTGTGTTTCTGTGGAGGGGGGCACCGCACACGGCTGGAACAATTCAACTTGTGTGTCTTTGGGTGCCCCCTGCCCCCGTATATAAAAGAGCAAGGGGGGAGGCCGGCCGGCCCTCCTATGGTGCGGCTAGGGTGCAATCCTACTAGGAATAGGATTGCAATCCTATTCCTAGTAGGAACTACCAAAGAAGGAAGAGAGGGAAAGGAAAAGAAGGAGAGGTGGCGCCCCCCAATCCTAGTCCAACTAGGAACCCTAGGTGGGGCGCCGGCCAGCCCCTATGGGCTGCCTCTCTCTTTTCCATAAGGCCCACTATGGACCATCCCCCTCGTAGGGGGTTCCGGTAACCCCCTCCGGCAATCCCGTTAAATCCAAAACTTTTCCGGAACACTTCCGGTGTCCGAATATAGTCGTCCAATATATCAATCTTTATGTCTCGGACATTCCGAGACTCCTCGTCATGTCCGTGATCTCATCTGGGACTCCGAACTACCTTCGGTACATCAAAACTCATAAACTCATAATACCGATCATCATCAAACGTTAAGCGTGCGGACCCTACGGGTTCGAGAACTATGTAGACATGACCGAGACTCATCTCCGGTCAATAACCAATAGCGGAACCTGGATGTTCATATTGGCTCCTACATATTCTATGAAGATCTTTTATCGGTCAAAACCGCATAACAACATACGTTGTTCCTTTTGTCATCGGTATGTTACTTGCCCGAGATTCGATCGTCGGTATCTCCATACCTAGTTCAATCTCGTTACCGGCAAGTCTCTTTACTCGTTCCGTAACACATCATCTCGTGACTAACTCATTAGTATTTTGCTTGCAAGGCTTATTGTGATGTGTGTTACCGAGAGGGCCTAGAGATACCTCTCCGATACTCGGAGTGACAAATCCTAATCTTGATCTATGCCAACACCACGAATACTTTCGGAGACACCTGTAGAGCATCTTTATGATCACCCAGTTATGTTGTGACGTTTGATAGCACACAAGGTGATCCTACGGTATTCGGGAGTTGCATAATCTCATAGTCATAGGAACATGTATAAGTCATGAAGAAAGCAATAGCAGTAAAACTAAACGATCATAGTGCTATGCTAACGGATGGGTCTAGTCCATCACATCATTTTCCTAATGATGTGATCCCGTTGATCAAATGACAACTCATGTCTGTGGCTAGGAAACATAGCCATCTTTGATCAATGAGCTAGTCTAGTAGAGGCATACTAGGGACATACTATTTTGTCTATGTATTCACACATGTATCAAGTTTCCGGTTAATACAATTCTAGCATGAATAAAAGACATTTATCATGATATAAGGAAATACAACATCTTTATTATTGCCTCTAGGGCATATTTCCTACAGTCTCCCACTTGCACTAGAGTCAATAATCTAGCTCACATCACCATGTGATTTAATACCGATATTTCACATCGTTATGTGAATAACACCCATAGTTCACATCGCCATGTGACCAATACCCAAAGGGTTTACTAGAGTCAATAATCTAGTTCACATCGCTATGTGATTAATACCCAAGAGTAATAAGGTGTGATCATGTTTTGCTTGTGAGAGAAGTTTAGACAACGGGTCTGTCACATTCAGATCCGTATGTATTTTGCAAATTTCTATGTCTACAATGCTCTGCATAGAGCTACTCTAGCTAATTGCTCCCACTTTCAAGACGCATCCAGATTGATACTTAGAGTCATCTTGATTTAGTGACAAAGCTTGCATCGGCGTAACCCTTTACGACGAACTCTTTATCACCTCCATAATCGAGAAACATTTCCTTAGTCATCCAGTTACTAAGGATAATTTTGACCGCTGTACAGTGATCCACTCCTGGATCACTATTGTACCCCCTTGACAAACTCATGGCAAGGTACACAACATGTTTGGTACACAGCATGGCATACTTTATAGAACCTATGGCTGAGGCATAGGGAATGACTTTCATTCTCTCTATATTTTTCTGCCGTGGTCTAGCTTTGAGCCTTACTCAACTTCACACCTTACAAGTCAGGCAAGAACTCCTTCTTTGACTGATCCATTTTGAACTACTTCAAAATCTTATCAAGGTATGTACTTATCGAAAGTCTTATCAAGCGTCTTGATCTATCTCTATAGATCTTGATGCCCAATATGTAAGCAGCTTCACCAAGGTCTTTCTTTGAAAAACTCCTTTCAAACACTCCTTTATGCTTTCCAGAAAATTCTACATCATTTCCGATCGACAATATGTCATTCACATATACTTATCAGAAAGGTTGTAGTGCTCCCACTCACTTCTTGTAAATACAGGCTTCACCGTAAGTCTGTATAAATATATATGCTTTGATCAACTTATCAAAGCGTATATTCCAACTCCGAGATGCTTGCACCAGTCCATAGATGGATCGCTGGAGCTTGCACATTTTGTTAGCACCTTTAGGATTGACAAAACCTTCGGGTTGCATCATATACAATTTTTTTCTTTAATAAATCCATTAAAGAATGCAGTTTTGTTATCCATTTGCCAGATTTCATAAAATGCGGCAATTGCTAACATGATTCGGACAGACTTAAGCATCGCTACGGGTGAGAAAGTCTCATCGTAGTCAACTCCTTGAACTTGTCGAAAACCTTTCGCAACAAGTCGAGCTTTGTAAACAGTAACATTACCGTCAGCGTCGGTCTTCCTCTTGAAGATCCATTTATTTTCGATGGCTTGCCGATCATCGGGCAAGTCAACCAAAGTCCACACTTTGTTCTCATACATGGATCCCATCTCAGATTTCATGGCCTCAAGCCATTTTGCGGAATCTGGGCTCATCATCGCTTCCTCATAGTTCGCAGGTTCATCATGGTCTAGTAACATGATTTCCAGAACTGGGTTGCCGTACCACTCTGGTGCGGAACGTACTCTGGTTGATCTACGACGTTCAGCAGAAACTTGATCCGAAGTTTCATGATCATCATCATTAACTTCCTCACTGATTGGTGTAGGAATCACTGGAACAATTTTCTGTGATGTACTACTTTCCAATCCGGGAGAAGGTACAATTACCTCATCAAGTTCTACTTTCCTCCCACTCACTTCTTTCGAGAGAAACTCCTTCTCTAGAAAGGATCCATTCTTAGCAACGAATATCTTGCCTTCGGATCTGTGATAGAAGGTGTACCCAACAGTCTCTTTTGGGTATCCTATGAAGACACATTTCTCCGACTTGGGTTCGAGCTTATCAGGTTGAAACTTTTTCACATAAGCATCGTAGTCCCAAACTTAAAAAAATGACAGTTTAGGTTTCTCGTCAAACCACAGTTCATACGGTGTCATCTCCATGTATTTAGATGGTGCCCTATTTAATGTGAATGTAGCTGTCTCTAATGCATAACCCCAAAAGCGATAGTGGTAGATCGGTAAGAGACATCATCGATCGCACCATATCTAATAAAGTACGGTTATGACGTTCGGACACACCATTACACCGTGGTGTTCCAGGTGGCGTGAGTAATGAAACTATTTCACAATGTTTTTATTGAAGGCCAAACTCGCTAACTCAAATATTTTACCTCTACGATCATATCGTAGAAACTCTTATTTTCTTGTTACGATGATTCTCCACTTCACTCTGAAATTCTTTGAACTTTTCAAATGTTTCATACTTGTGCTTCATTAAGTAGATATACCCATATCTGCTCAAATCATCAGTGAACGTCAGAAAATAACGATACCTGCCGCGAGCTTCAACACTCATTGGTCCGCATACATCAGTATGTATGATTTCCAACAACTCTGTTGCTCTCTCCACGGTTCCGGAGAACGGAGTTTTAGTCATCTTGCCCATGAGGCATGGTTCGCAAGCACCAAGTGATTCATAATCAAGTGATTCCAAAAGTCCATCACTATGGAGTTTCTTCATGCGCTTTACACCATTATGACCTAAACGGCAGTGCCACAAATAAGTTGCACTATCATTATTAACCTTGCATCTTTTGGTTTCAATATTATGAATATGTGTATCACCACGATCGAGATCCAACAAACTATTTTCATTGGGTGTATGACCATCGAAGGTTTTATTCATGTAAACAGAATAACAATTATTCTATGACTTTAAATGAATAACCGTATTGCAACAAATATGATCAAATCATATTCATGCTCAACGCAAATGCCAAATAACATTTATTTAGGTTTTACACTAATCCCGAAAGTATAGGGAGTGTGCGATGATGATCATATCAATCTTGGAACCACTTCCAACACACATCGTCACTTCACCTTTAACTAGTCTCTGTTCATTCTGCAATTCTTGTTTCGAGTTACTAATTTGAGCAACTGAACCGGTATCAAATACCCAGGGGTTGCTATGAACACTAGTAAAGTATACATCAATAATTTGTATATCAAAATATACCTTTGTTCACTTTGCCATCCTTCTTATCCGCCAAGTATCTAGGGCAGTTCCACTTCCAGTGACCATTTCCTTTGCAGTAGAAGCACTTAGTTTCAGGCTTGAGTTTTAGCTTTGGGTTTCTTCACGGGAGTGACAACTTGCTTGTCATTCTTCTTGAAGTTCCCCTTCTATCCCTTTGCCCTTTACTTGAAACAAGTGGTCTGGTCAACCATCAACACTTGATGCTCTTTCTTGATTTCTACCTTCGCCGATTTCAGCATCGTGAAGAGCTTGGGAATTACTTTCGTCATCCCTTGCATATTATAGTTCATCACGAAGTTCTACTAACTTGGTGATAGTGTCTAGAGAACTTTGTCAATTACTATCTTATCTGGAAGATTAACTCCCACTTGATTCAAGCAATTGTACTACCCAGACAATCTGAGCACATTCTCACTGGTTGAGCTATTCTCCTCCATCTTGTAGGCAAAGTACTGTCAGAGGTCTTATACCTCTCGACACGGGCATGAGTATGAAATACTAATTTCAACTCTTGGAACATCTCATATGCTCCGTGGCGTTTCAAAACGTTTTTGAAGTCCCGGTTATAAGCCGTAAAGTATGGTGCACTAAACTATCAAGTAGTCATCATATCGAGCTTTTGTCAAAACGTTCATAATGTCTACATCTGCTCCTGCAATAGGTCTGTCACCTAGCGGTGCATCAAGGACATAATTCTTCTGTGCAGCAATGAGGATAATCCTCAGATCACGGAACAATTCCGCATCATTGCTACTAACATCTTTCAACTTGGTTTTCTCTAGGAACATATAAAAAATAAACGTGGAGCAACATCGCGAGCTATTGATCTACAACATAGATATGCTAATACTACCAGGACTAAGTTCATGATAAATTAAAGTTCAATTAATCATATTACTTAAGAACTCCCACTTAGATAGACATCCCTCCGGTCATCTAAATGATCACGTGATCCAAATCAACTAAACCATGTCTGATCATCACGTGAGATGGACTAGTTTCAATGGTGAATATCTTATGTTGATCATATCTACTATATGATTCACGCTCGACCTTTCGGTCTCCAGTGTTCCGAGGCCATATCTGCATATGCTAGGCTCGTCAAGTTTAACCCGAGTATTCTGCGTGTGCAAAAACTGGCTTACACCCGTTGTATTTGAACGTAGAGCTTATCACACCCGATCATCACGTGGTGTCTCGGCACGACGAACTTTCGCAACGGTGCATACTCAGGGAGAACACTTATACCTTGAAATTTAGTAAGGGATCATCTTATAATGCTACCGTCGTTCTAAGCAAAATAAGAAGCATAATAAGATAAACATCACATGCAATCAAAATATGTGACATGATATGGCCATCATCATCTTGTGCTTTTGATCTCCATCTCCAAAGCACCTTCATGATCACCTTCGTCACCGGCGCGACACCTTGATCTCCATCGTAGCATCATTGTCTTCTCGCCAACTATTGCTTCCTCGACTATCGCTACCGCTTAGTGATAAAGTAAAGCAATTACATGGCGATTGCATTTCATACAATAAAGCGACAACCATATGGCTCCTGCCAGTTGCCGATAACATTACAAAACATGATCATCTCATACAAAACCGTATAACTCATCATGTCTTGACCATATCACATCACAACATGCCCTGCAAAAACAAGTTAGATGTCCTCTACTTTGTTGTTGCAAGTTTTACGTGGCTGCTACGGGCTTAGCAAGAACCGTTCTTACCTACGCATACAAAACCACAACGATGTTTCGTCAAGTATGTGCTATTTTAACCTTCACAAGGACCGGGCGTAGCCACACTTGATTCAGCTAAAGTGAGAGAGACAGACACCCGCCAATCACCTTTAAGCAACGAGTGCTCGTAACGGTGAAACCAGTCTCGCGTAAGCGTACGCGTAATGTCGGTCCGGGCCGCTTCATCTCACAATACCGCCGAAGCAAAGTATGACATGCTGGTAAGCAGTATGACTAGTATCGCCCACAACTCATTGTGCTCTACTCGTGCATATCATCTACGCATAGACCTGGCTCATGATGCCACTGATGGGGAACGTAGTATTTTAAAATTTTCCTACGATCACGCAAGATCTATCTACTAGATGCATAGCAACGTGAGGGGAGAGTGTGTCTACGTACCCTCGTAGACCGGGAGCGGAAGCGTCAAGTGACGCGGTTGATGTTGTCGAACTTCTTCGCGATCCAACCGATCAAGCACCGAACGTACGGCACCTCCGCGTTCAGCACACGTTCAGCTTGATGATGTCCCACGAGCTCTTGATCCAGTTGAGCTTCACGGGAGAGTTTCATCAGCACGACGGCGTGGTGACAGATATGATGTATTCACTGGCGCAGGGCTTTGCCTAAGCACCGCGACGGTATGACCGAGGTGTGTTTCTGTGGAGGGGGGCACCGCACACGGCTGGAACAATTCAACTTGTGTGTCTTTGGGTGCCCCCTGCCCCCATATATAAAGGAGCAAGGGGGGAGGCCGGCCGGCCCTCCTATGGTGCGGCTAGGGTGCAATCCTACTAGGAATAGGATTGCAATCCTATTCCTAGTAGGAACTACCAAAGAAGGAAGAGAGGGAAAGGAAAAGAAGGAGAGGTGGCGCCCCCCAATCCTAGTCCAACTAGGAACCCTAGGTGGGGCGCCGGCCAGCCCCTATGGGCTGCCTCTCTCTTTTCCATAAGGCCCACTATGGACCATCCCCCCTCGTAGGGGGTTCCGGTAACCCCCTCCGGCAATCCCGTTAAATCCGAAACTTTTCCGGAACACTTCCGGTGTCCGAATATAGTCGTCCAATATATCAATCTTTATGTCTCGGACATTCCGAGACTCCTCGTCATGTCCGTGATCTCATCTGGGACTCCGAACTACCTTCGGTACATCAAAACTCATAAACTCATAATACCGATCGTCATCAAACGTTAAGCGTGCGGACCCTACGGGTTCGAGAACTATGTAGACATGACCGAGACTCATCTCCGGTCAATAACCAATAGCGGAACCTGGATGTTCATATTGGCTCCTACATATTCTACGAAGATCTTTTATCGGTCAAAACCGCATAACAACATACGTTGTTCCTTTTGTCATCGGTATGTTACTTGCCCGAGATTCGATCGTCGGTATCTCCATACCTAGTTCAATCTCGTTACCGGCAAGTCTCTTTACTCGTTCCGTAACACATCATCTCATGACTAAGTCATTAGTATTTTGCTTGCAAGGCTTATTGTGATGTGTGTTACCGAGAGGGCCTAGAGATACCTCTCCGATACTCGGAGTGACAAATCCTAATCTTGATCTATGCCAACACCACGAATACTTTCGGAGACACCTGTAGAGCATCTTTATGATCACCCAGTTACGTTGTGACGTTTGATAGCACACAAGGTGATCCTACGGTATTCGGGAGTTGCATAATCTCATAGTCATAGGAACATGTATAAGTCATGAAGAAAGCAATAGCAGTAAAACTAAACGATCATAGTGCTATGCTAACGGATGGTTCTAGTCCATCACATCATTTTCCTAATGATGTGATCCCGTTGATCAAATGACAACTCATGTCTATGGCTAGGAAACATAGCCATCTTTGATCAATGAGCTAGTCTAGTAGAGGCATACTAGGGACATACTATTTTGTCTATGTATTCACACATGTATCAAGTTTCCGGTTAATACAATTCTAGCATGAATAAAAGACATTTATCATGATATAAGGAAATACAAATAACATCTTTATTATTGCCTCTAGGGCATATTTCCTACAATCAGACTCTTTGTGAAGTGCTTAAAAAGCAGATCCTCAACAGGAACCCTAGGAAAGAGGGTATTGCCTTTGATAGAAAACTTAATGCTGATGGTTCGTATTGGAAGCCTGAGCAGTACCCCAAAACCTCATGGGTTGCTGCAAAGGGACCTCCAGTTTATCCATCCAATTTATCTGGCTTTACATGTGAATCTCCTCATTCTTCTGATGAGTCATTTGACTCCAACTATAAACTATTCAAATATTAGAATGGTGAAGTATTTGCTAGATATGTTGGAACTAACTGCAGGAATGGTCCCCCTATGAAGAAAACTTGGGTCCCTAAGAGGCACCTTAAAAATCTTCAAGTGAATGTCCTCATGACACCTCATGTGAGGAATAGGAACCCTAGATCCAATTCTTCATATGGATCAAAATCTTCAGATGGATTCAATTCCTCATATGGATCAAATTCCTCAAAAGGATCAAAGTCCTCATATGAATATCATCGTGCTAACAACTCTGTTTCACAGGGAAGAGCTAAGGGCTATGAATATGAACATTATTCTTCTAACCATTATGTTCATAAGTCCTCGAAGAATTACTCTGCTTATTCATATGCTTATCATAACTCATATTATGTGAAACGAAACGGGCTGGCGTATATGCCACCTTTCTCGTATGGAGCTCGTAGAGTGATGAACTCTTTGCCACCCCTTCAGATGTGGGTGGTGAAGAAAAAGAACTAATCCCTTCTGCAGGGTCAGGTCTCCAGACGTGCTCAAACGTTTGAAGAATTTGTTGGAGACCTGAAAACTGCCTGAAAGGACGCAGGCTAATCACGAAGAAATGAACTCTCATTTCTCACGTCCTCATACTGCTTTATCTGTTGCATTGCTTGATGAAATTGATCTGGAGATTTGATGTCATATTTTTCACTGATGAAGTATATGAGTTTGTAAGCCGCACTAATTCATCTGCAGGATGATCAACCCAAAGCCACTGAGTGGGTCCTCGATAGTGGATGTACAAATCACATGACTGGTGACAAGAATCTCTTGATGCATGCTCCCTTATCACCATCTCATCTGAAGGACATCATCTTCGCTAACAAAGGCAAAAGTTAGGTATTGGGTCTAGGTAAGGTTTTGATCACTAGGGATCGACACATGGACAAAGTCATTCTTATCGAGTCCTTAGGATACAACCTCATGTCTGTCTCAATGCTTTGCGATCTTGATATGGTTGTTGCCTTTGGCAAACATCGTTGTGTTGTGATCATGGAATCTGACAACTCCATAGTCTTCGAAGGCTTTAGGAGAGGAGACTTGTATATTGTTGACTTCTCTACAGGGCCTCAACCAACTGTGTGTCTACTTGCAAAAGCTTCAGGAGGCTGGCTATGGCATCGACGACTTGGTCATGCAGGCATGAGGAATTTGCACACGCTTGCAAAGAAGAAGCATGTCATTGGCATTGAGAATGTCAAATTCCTCAAGGATCACTTATGCGGTGCCTGTGAAGCTGGAAAGATGACCAAGGCCAAGCATCCAACGAAGACTATCATGACTACTACTCGACCATTTGAATTGCTTCACATGGATCTCTTCGGTCCTAATCATTATTCTACAGTTTCAAATGATGCTTCTGAATATGGCTTTGTTATTGTTGATGATTACTCTCGATACACATGGGTACACATTGTTACTTACAAACATGAAGTGCAGGAAGTCTTCAAACAATTTTCCTCGAGGGCTTCAACTAACTTTGGTGTGAAGATCAAGCACATCAGAAGTGACAATGGATCTGAGTTCAAGAACTCTGGTCTCGATGACTATCTTGATGAACTTGGTATTACTCATGAGCTATCTGCTCCTTATACTCCTCAGCAGAATGGCGTCGTGGAGTGCAAGAACAGGACTCTTGCTGAGATGGCTTGCACTATGCTTGATGAATACAAAACGCCTTGTCGTTTCTGGATTGATGTAATTGATACTGCGTGACACATCATCAACAGAGTGTATCTTCACAAATTCTTCAAGAAGACTGCATGTGAACTTCTCACTGACAAGAAACCCAATGTGAGTTATTTCAAAGTCTTTGGTGCTAAATGTTGAATTAGAAATCCTCATCACAACTCAAAATTTGCACCGAAAGCACATGAAGGGTTTACGTTTGGTTACGGAAAGGACTCGCACACCTACAGAGTCTTCAACAACGTTCTTCACAAGGTTGTTGAAACTGTAGATGTGCGGTTCGATGAAAATAACGGCTCGCAAAGAGAGCACCTACCTACTGTGATAGATGAACCAGCACCTGAAGAAACTATCAAATTCAAGGCTACTGAGGATGTCATTCCTACCGAAGAATATGCTGAAGAATTCATTCCAGAACCTGAAGAACATCGAGCTGATGCACCTGAGGAAAATGTTGAAGAAAATGGTGCTGAAGAAAATGTTGATCAAATTCCTCGATGACAACCAGCTCATCCTCACGTTGCGAAAGAAGTGCAGATTGAGAAAATCATCAACGACATCAATATACCAGGTCCTCTCACACGCTCAAAAGCTCCACATTTATCTAACTTTTGTGGGCACTTTGCTTTTGTCTCTATCACAGAGCCCACTAAGGTAGATGAAGCATTTCTGGAGCCTGAATGGATTCAAGCTATGCAAGAAGAATTACATCAGTTCGAGCTCAACAATGTCTGGGAACTGGTCAAACGCCCAGATTCTCACAAGCATAATATCATTGGCACAAAGTGGATCTGCCGCAACAAGCAAGATGAAAATGGCCTTGTGGTAAGGAATAAAGCACAGCTTGTAGCTCAAGGCTACACACATGTTGAAGGAATTGATTTCGATAAAACTTTTGCACCTGTTGCTAGACTTGAGGCTATTCGCATATTACTTGCTTATGCTAACCATCATGATATCATTCTCTATCAAATGGATGTGAAAAGTGCATTCCTCAATGGTAAGCTTGAGGAAGAAGTATATGTTGCTCAACCCCCAGGTTTTGAAGATCCAAAGAATCCTAACAAAGTCTTCAAACTCAATAAGGCCCTCTATGGCCTCAAGAAGGCCCCTCGGGCTTGGTATGATACTTTGAAGGAATTCCTCATGAAGAAAGGCTTCAAACCCGGTTCACTTGATCCTACTATTTTCACTAAATCTTATGATGGTGAATTATTTGTGTGCCAAATATGTGTTGATGATATTATCTTTGGCTATACTGACCAACATTATAGTGATGAATTTGCCTATATGATGAGTGAAGAATATCAAATGTCTATGATGGGAGAGTTGAAATTCTTCTTAGGTCTTCAAATTCGTCAAGAACGCAATGGCATATTCATATCTCAGGAGAAATAACTCAAGGATGTACTGAGGAAATTCGGCATGCACGATTGCAAAGGCGTCAAAATTCCTATGCCCACAAATGGCCATCTGTGCACTGATGAAAATGATACTGACTTCGATCATAAGGTATACCGCTCCATGGTTGGTTCTTTATTGTACCTATGTGCATCTAGGCCAGATATAATGCTTAGTGTTTGCATGTGTGCCCAATTTCAAGCTACACCAAAGGAATCACACCATAAGGCTGTGAAACATATTCTTCGATATCTAGCTCACACACCAACACTTGGATTATGGTACCCCAAGGGCTTGGCTTTTGATCTCATTGGATATTTAGACTTTGACTATGCTGGTGATCATGTGGACCGCAAATCAACATCCGGTACATGTCATTTCCTCGGAAGATCTTTGGTCTATTGGTCCTCGAAGAAACAGAACTGCGTATCACTGTCTACTACTGAAGCTGAGTATATTGCTGTTGGCTCTTGCTGTGCTCAATTGTTATGGATGAAGCAAACTCTCAAGGACTATGGCGTCAACATGAAGAATGTGCCTCTTTTCTGTGACAATGAGAGTGCCATCAAGATTTCTCACAACCCAGTTCAGCACTCGAAGACAAAGCACATTTGGATTCATCATCATTTTCTTCGTGATCATGTGTTGAAGGGCGACATTTCTATTGAACATGTGAATACTGAAGAACAACTAGCCGATATCTTCACAAAGCCCTTGGATGAGAAGAGATTTAGCAAGTTGCGGTGTGAGCTAAATATCTTAGAATCTTCGAGTGTTCTTTGAATTGGACACTCATCCTAACACTTATGCAAAATTGATGACTTAGATGTGCAACACATGAAGAAATTGTTTTTCTTCAATCAATGAAGAATAACGCTCTAAGTGTGAAGAAATTAATGAAGAATTTGATTCTCAGAACCCAACGGCAATTGTACGCGGTGTCTGAAATCATCATTCTTATACGGTGGGTCACGCCACCACAAAAGTTGAAAATCTTCAATTTGAGTTTTTGAAATTCCTCAGTTGTTCATATTCTTCAACTTTGCATTGTCTTCACTGTTTCCGTCTCTTTTTCTTCATTGACTATATATATATGAGTTTATGTCCTCTACAACATTCACTTATTGCTATTTCTTCAAGTTGTTATTTCTGCTAAGTGAATGTGATCGGGCCCTTCCCCCTCTATGCTAAACTCAACCCATTCCATTCACAAATTCTTCACATGCGTTCTATTTGAAACTTGTTCAAAATCTTCACTATGTCCTTGTCAGCTGAAGAAATTGCGAACGCAACGTTAAAACTTATCCTTTCCAAAAATTTCGGTTTTGCCGCTCAAATTGTTCCGCATCCCACGACAATACTTATCTATTCACCCATGATCTCACACGATCTCCACTACACAGTACATGGGTGACACATGGCATGCGAATGAGAAGGGTCAGGGGCACGTTCATCCAAATTCTTCGGGCGAACGACTATTCATCTCAGCTATAAATACCCCTCCCCTTCCCTCACTTCACTTTTTACTCCGCTCGTTCTCACTCTCCCACTCGAGCTTCTCCAACCCTAGCGCCGCCTCTACTTCATCGTCACCGGTGAGGAAGAGCTTCACTGCCTCTACCTCGTCGCCGTCGTACTCGCGCCGACCGTGGATTTCTTCACTCCGCCGCCGCCGTAGCTGTCTTCCTCTGCCAAGTTAGGGCGTGGAAGATCTGCACAGACGAACTTCACTTCTCCATCTCATAGTTCATCGTGTTCTTCATCCAGGGTAATTAAAAGTTACTTTTACTTCCCTCTTTGATTCGAATGTTTTCTTCAAAATTCTCAAAAGGTGGTTTTCTTCGTCAAATCTTCACACACTAAACACCTCACATATCATCTGTTCTTGATTCGATTTCTCTAAGCTACATTTTTCTTGAAGATTCCTCAATTGCGTGGATTTTCAGTCTATTTAACTCTGGAACCTAAGACAAAGAACGCTTAGTCAAATTGTTCAAGACTCATCTGGTCAAATTCCTCAAACTTGTTCTTTTTACAAAACCTTCTGAGAACGCATATGACCTCTCCAAATTCCTCGCAACTATACTCTGTTCACAGGTACTCATGTCCGCTGCTGAATCTCTAGGTTCTCATCAACTTAACTCATTTGCAGCGTTCCTCGAAGAAAAGTTGCATACTTCTTCAGAAAATTCAATTGTTCAAATTCTTCGTCTGAAGAAAATGGCTGATGGAAAGAAGCCACAGAAGGGAGGAAAGAGGCCTGAGGTCAATACTGCTTTCGAGATACCTGAAGACATATATGCTGACTATTGCACTCCTCATGAGGCAAAGTTTGGAAAAGAGGACAAGAATCAGCGCAAAGTGCGCATACAAAGAATAGAGAGGAGATGGGCAAGAGAGTGGAGGGAGTACAGATATGTGACTCCCAAATACATGAAGAAATTCGCACTCAATCCTCCCTGCCCAAGACCTCCATTGGCACATGGCCAAGTTGCTGATCCCACTATCCTCAAGCGTGGTGAGGATTATCCAGAAGAATGGGCTAAGCACCAGGCCAAGTTGGCCAAACAAGCAAAAGAAGCAGTGAGGAAATTCAATGAAGACTCTGCTGCTGCTGCTGCCTCTGCTGAGGCCTTTGCCTCCAAGCCTAAGAAGGCCATGGCTAAGAAGCCTGCTCACAAGCCAAGTGCTTCTTCCTCAATGCCCTCACAGCTAGATTCTTCAAAGCCCTCACGACAAATTCCTCAGACTGCTCCAGCTCCTCCAAAGTCCTCAGCTCCTCCGCCAAAGTCTTTAGATGCTACAGCAAAATCATCTGCTCCAGTGCATCTTGCCACATGGTAAAGGACTGCGGGCATATCCATTGCCACAGGAGCCTCTGCAAGTTCCTCAGCTGCTCCTAGTTCCTCAGCGATACCAAGTTCCTCAGCTGGTCCCTCGCTACTGAATAAAAAGACAACTGCTGGACGTGGCTCTCGCCCAAGTCCTCACAAGAAACAAGTTGCTTTCCAAGTGCCGTCTGACGACGAAGTTGATGATGAAGAACTTGTTCAAATCATCAGAGACAGGCAAGAAAGGGCCGCTAGAGCCAAAAGAAGTGAAGTGCCACTGCTTTTGGATCCAAAGGTGATCCTTGATTTCATTGATCTCTGGCATCAGGACCCCAACACTCCTATGCCTGACTTCAACTTGACACCTGACCAAAGTCATATGTTGACCGCCTTCATAGGCGAAGAAAAATGGAAATTTGAAAAGGCCAGGCAGACGAAGAAAGCGTAGTACAAGAAGGAGCGCTTCCTGAAGAAAAATGTTGTCAACATGACAACTGAAGAACTTGTCAGGCTACAGGGTGAAATCAAAACCCCCAGTGATGAATTTGATGCATATCGCGCAGACTGGATGGGCGCCAAAGTCAGATTTGTGAATTTTACTAAAGGTTTTTCTTCAAGTGCTGCTCGTCAAACGCACATTGAAATTCCTCAGGCTGAAGCATCTGCTCAGTCTGCTGAAGGACATGCCAGCACCGCTGAAGAAAATACCGAGGCTGATGACTGCATTCCAGCTGCTGAAGAAATTGCCGGGGCAACCTCTAGTGTTGCGCCTGAAGAAAATGTCAGGCCAGCCGAAGCTCCAAAGGTTGTGCCTGAAGAACATGAAGAAGTCAGGACAACTACATCAGTTGTGCCTAAAGAAAAACAACCAAATTCCTCTGCTCCTCCTGCGCCAACCCTAACTCCAATCCTTCCATCTGCATCAGATGTGAAGAAGACAAAGGCTGCAGAGCGTGCAACTGTGAAGAAAAGGAAGGCATCAGCTTCATCAGATTCTTCAGCCCCGAAGAAAATGAAGCCTTTGACAAGCTCAGCTGAAAATCCAATAGATGTCGTTCCAATTTCCTCCATGCCATCAAAGGAACTTATTCCATTTGATGAAGAATATGTGATTCCTAGTGAATCAGATGAAGATATTCCCTCAGGTGCTTCATCAGAGCAGACGGACGAAGAAATTGAAGTGGATGCAATCCCTTCAACCCCAATCATCTCCTCGCCTATGCCTCAGTTTACTGCTAAAGAGGCCGGCATTCAGGAATTGGAAGAACAAGACTTGGACGTGGACATTGGGAATGCCACTCCTTTGATGAATGATGAATTTTGGGATAGTCAGCATCCCAACTCTCCTCTGTTCACGCCGCTGCAAAAACTTCCTCATTCACCAGCGTAAAATATTCCATTGGGCTCTGAAGAAACTCATCCCACTGAATCTATTCATGAAGACATTCGGGCCACTAGTGCTGAAGAAACTGCCGCCGCCGCTATATTTGTGAAGACTGCCACTGAAGAGGAACCAGAAATTCTTCAGACTGAAGAACCTGAGATTGCGAATTCAGAGGTTGTGATGCAATTGACTGACACTCCTCAACCCAAGCAAAAGGATCCTTTCTCAAGAAAGCAAACTTTTAAGAAGGCTGATTTCTTCGGCGAGCATGTGTTCTTCACTGATTTCAATCCTTATGACTCTGCTCGCATAAGGAAGAGGCGTTTCTGGACTGCCAGTCAAGCAAATTTCTATTCCTTCATGATCTACAACAAATACAAAGTCTTTGATCATCAGCATATTCCTCACGTGGATATGGAATCTCTATCGTGCTTCGTGCCAGTCCTTAGTGTTCTTCACGACGCTGGACTGTTGGGTTTCTGTACTGACATATTCGATTGGAATGAAGAACTGATTCTTCAATTTTATGCAACCCTTCACATCACTGGCAATTCTAAAGATGTGAATTCATGGGTGCTGGACTGGATGACCGAAAACACTCATTTCAAGGCACCAGCCTCTGAATTACTTCAAGCTCTGCCTCTCAGTCCTCCCCTGAAGCAGCACGTTGCATGTATGAAGAAACTGAACTCACTGATCATTACATGCAAGTGCTTATGAAGCCTTTGAAGCCAGGTCAAGCCTCAAGGACCAAATTCCTCGTGAAGGAATTGATGTTTCTGCCTCGGACTGTCTATCGCATTCTGACGAAGACATTGAGTCCTATCAAGGGCCACGACTCAAATGATGAAGAAGTCGTTGGCATCATGAAGAATCTGCTATTCAACATCATCCATGGCATTCTCGTCAACTTCCATGATTTCTTCATGTGGACAATGGAAAATGTTGCATTGTCCCGTTTCAACCTGAAGCCTTATGCTCCATGGATTATGAGATTCATCAGGACAAGGTCTTCAGTGAATTACAAAGCTGACACACTGAATCATTGCAGCTACTTGCCCCCAATTGAAGTCCTCAAACGGACATTTTCCTCAGCTGATGACAAGGGCAAGGCCACTACTATTTTTGATGAAGGCATTCGTCCATTGGATGGTCAGTTTCGCAAAGCTGCATCTTACACCACCAATGATGACTCTGCCACTCATGACTCTGCCGCCAATGCTCTCAAGCCAAATCCTCAAGGCACAGCTCCCAGGGTGATGACTAATCGTGAGCTTCTCCTCAGTCTTCATCAGAAGGTTGATCGCAACCACAAATGGGTCAAGCGTCAGTTTGGTTCAATTCTTCACAACATGACCTCCACACATAATGCAGTGAAGAAAAACCATTACTACCTTCATGAAACCCTCAACCGCACCTGGGCTGTTCTGTCTCATCTCCATGGTGAAGAAGATCTGAAGAAAATGGGTCTCAAGGATGACTTTGACTGGTCTGCTCCTCCACCGAAGAAATACAAGAAGGTCAAGGTTCCTCCCTTGGTGGCCAGCTCCTATTCTTCATCACACGAAACTGACGAGTATGAAGACTTGGACGACACTGCGGCAGACCCTACATCAACCATCGACCCCAACAACGCTGGCGCTCCTTCATCATCTTGAGATTCTTTAGGGGCGTTAGTCCTCAGTTTCGATCCTTTTGGTCATTCGATGACAAAGGGGGAGAAATTTGAGTTAGTCTTCAAGCGGGTCTATATATATGGGCATTTTTTGCTAAGTTACAACTCTCGTTCTTCTGATGACTTTGTTGATCGAGTTGTAAACTTAAACTCTATGGTGATCTGTTACTTTTGCTGTGATGTTTCTGCATGCTTATTCCTCATTAATGTTATGCACGCGTGCTGAATTACATCAGTCACCATATTTCATCATGCATTTCAAATTCTTCATATCATATGTCAAATGCGTGTATGAATTACAAGATATAGGGGGAGATCTCCATGAGTCTACTCTTCAAGTGTGCATTGCTTCAAAAGCAAATTTCTTACTATGCACATCTTCAGGGGGAGTTCTTCTATATCTTGCAATCAAATTCCCCAATATCTGTATTTACACTTCATATGTTTATCCCCATTTGAAAACTTAACCTATATTGTCATCAATCACCAAAAAGGGCGAGATTGTAAATGCATCTAGTGCCCCTTAGTGATTTTGGTGTATTGAAGACTTATAGGTTAAGGGACTAATGTGTTTATGAGTGTACACGGGTCTATAAGTCTATGAGGAGTTTGATATTTACAGAGAATGTCGACCCCTAAAAATGAAGTTCTTCGACTGAAGACTTTGGATTTCTGATGACTTTCTGAAGACTTTGAAAGTGAAGAAATTGGTGTGACCTTGAAGACTTGGTATTCATTTGAGGAACATGAAGCGTGAAGACTTTTATTTTCGTAGTTTCATTTTCTCTTTGTTGAGTCATAGGAAACACCGTACTGTTAAAGGGGGTCGAGGAAATACTAAGGAAATATTTCCATGTGATGGTCAACTCAAAATCGTACACCTACCAATCCCTTCGAGTGAAGCCAGTGGAAATCTCATACAGTTCAGTCATATTCTACAGTGACAGAGACGAAGTTCTTCTGGTCTCTGAGGAATTTGTTCTGACTGAGGAGTGAAGAATTTGTCAGTGCAAATTTCCTACACAGTGGGGAACACGATTGCCCTAAGGAATTTGAAACTCAAATTTCCGACCGTTGCTGTGCTACGCGCCAGCTGTCCCAAAAATAACTACCTACCTAACGGTCATATCATTAAAGGGCATTTATGTCTTATCATGTCAGGCTGCTCCCTAGGCTATAAATAGCCGCCCCCTGCAACCATGAGCTGGTTGGCTGCTCCGATAGAAACTGACACTTGTCATAAGAGCAACCCATCCTCCGAGGACTTTGAGCGAAAATCATCAAGTGAGGAAAAACCCAGAACCAAACCCAAACACCTACAAACCCAAAAGTGATTGAGCATCACTGAAGAGATTGATCCTGAGTGGATCCGACGCTTGTTACCTTTGAAGACTGTGCTTCTTCCATACGGTTAGGCGTCATGGTCTAGAGCATCCAAGACGAATTGTGGATCGCCGAGTGACCAAATCCGTGAAGGTTCGAAAGTCACCTAAAGACTTACCACGAGTGATTGGGCGAGGTCTGTGTGACCTTAGATCAAGGGGAATACGATGAGGACTTGGTGTCTTGGACTGTGTGTCCAGGACTGGGTGTCCGGGACTGTGTGTCCTCAGGTTTAAATACCTAGCCGCCCTAACCAGATGTACAACTGAGACAACAGTTGGAACTGGTCTAACAAATCATTGTCTTCGCCAAGCTTACTGGTTCTATTTCCTCAAATCTTTCATTTCCTCATATCTGTGTTGTGTGCTTGTTCATATCTGTTTGAAGACTTTGACTGAAGAATTTCTCAATTTCCTCAGTTCAATTTCTTCAGTCTGTTTGTCTTCATCCTATGTTATCCTGTGATTACGCTTTCTGTACTATGTGCTTGTCTTCATTTCTTCATGACGACCATGCTTGTATTCTGTTATGTTTACTTCTGAGTACTTATTCCGCTGCAAGTAGTTCTTCGCTGAGGAAATTCCTCAACAACAAATTCCTCAGTGAAGAATTCATAAAAATCGCCTATTCACCCCCCCTCTAGTCGATATAACGCACTTTCAAACCAAAATCTTAGCATCAATGCGTTGAGGATTTGAATTGCTTAGACATTTAATATACTTAGCACCTCATATAGGGGCATCTCCAACAGTTGTAAGATAGGTGTTGGTAAATTTTCCACCTAGGACATAATGATGGTGTGGCATGTAATAAATGTGGAGAGAGAGCAAAGTTGTATGTAGAATAACCAACAACCTTTGCACAAGCTCCAAATTGAAATAAAGAACAATCACATTTATATTCTCATCATCTATTGGATAGCTTAGATACAACCCATTGGAGTAATTGTATGATAGCTTATTGGTTGATGACATTGACATTTTACCAACAAGAATAAGAGGGTGCTTGGATCCAAGGGACTTATTTTAGTCTGACTAAAAATAGTCTCTTTAAGAGGCTAAAGTTCCAAGCACCCCTGACTAAAGAGGGGCTAAAACTAGTCTTGAGACCAAAATTTTTTAGTCAGGGGTACCCCTACTAAAATGTGGATTATTCCTCTCTCTCCTCATTTAACTCCTCTCCTTTAAGACATGCGACTTCTGGATTGGAGGTTTAGAGGATAATAAATGCTCATTAACTTGACTTTAATCTCTTTAGTATTTGGATCCAAACATGGGTGAGGCTAGCAAGTTTTAGTCCCACTACTTTTAGTCATGAGACTAAAACGTATCCAAGCACCCTCTAACATACAACCTGTTGGAGATGCCCTAAGCACCTTTGCATTGAAAGAGGTCTTAGATATAAGGTAGTACTAAATGTATTAAATGTCTTGGCAACTCAAATCCCCAATGCATATGTGCTTAGATTTTGGTGCTAAGCTTCCTACATTTAATTAGTTGTAGACTTAAAATTATGCTTCCACCTAGGTACACGTGCTTAGCACTGTTTCTTTCTAAGGCCACTAAAGTACTCTATCTTCTTAATTAACCTGCCACATCAGATTTTATGCCTACTTGGTAGCTTTAGGATTTGTATATGATGAAGCATTGGGAGGAGCCTAAATGGTGTGTATGTTGTTACCTCTGAGCATGTTGCCCACTTTCCCATCCATCAATACACAAGTATGGTATTTTATTATTGTGGACCCCATGGTGAAGTGAAAGAGGTAAATTTAGGGGTTCCACATGGTTTCTTCTCACGTAAGAGCATGTCTAAAACGGACAAATAAAATTTGTAGATAGATTGGTTTCTTTATGCTCACTCCATATTCAATTTTCTTGCCTACACTTCACTCAAATGATAAGGATGTTTCGCTTGCATGTATTCTCATACAATATTTTTTTAATAAAATCACTAAAATAAGGAGAATTTGTCCATCGTGATTGGGGCCGCTCTATTTTTTAACTATACTTTAGTGGAATTTAAACGTGCCTGTTCATTTTGGCATTTGAGTGTTTTTCATGGTCGATAAATCTTTCTTTTGATGTCTTGTTAGTTCAATGTTTTGACGGAAGCGCGCGGCGTAATTCCATTGATTTTTGGATTTCAGTCGTATCTAAGATCATTTTTTATCTGGGTTGCTAACTCAATAGAGTACTTGGCTTTTAAGTGCGACTATGATCTTGTACACATTTGGATGAAACAACAAATTCGTCTAGACTCTTTGTAGAGTCTAGAACCTGCAAACTTTCCACAAACGTCCCAACTTCAGAAGTCATCCAACGCGGTCATGTATCGGTCCCCGGTGCGGTCCAGGCGCGTTTTCTTTTGCAAATTGGAGACAAACGTGTGGGATTACAAAAGTCCAGACCGGTCCAAAGCCCGCTTCTGATCGCCCTGGCCCACCAAACCCTCCTCCCGCGCGCGCTTCGTGCTCAACGCTAGCTGCCCGCATTCATTGCCGATGTAGAGCACGCCACTTCTCATTGAAGGTGGCTGAGGGCAGACGCGACCTCTCACTGCGTTTGCCATTGAAGCGACGCGTCGGCCGAGGGTGTCGCCCGCTTGACTGAACACACCTCCTCGCCGCATTCAAACGCCTCCATTAAACCATCGTGGTAGCCATATTATCTACTCCGGCCACACGTCCGTTCATGAGCGGGTCAGCATTAAATGCAACACTGGCCGAGCACCTCCCGTCTGCCCTCTATTGAAATGAGGCCAGACGCCTGTCAAAATCCGCACTCCTTCGCCGCTCCCCCACCTCCTCCTTCACCATTTTCTCAACTCTTCTGATGGCTTCCGAAGAGCGGTTCTCTGGCATACAAGCCGGTTGGATGGCCCGCCGAGCCCACCGCATACGAGCGAGGCAGCCCGCTGCTCCACCTCCCTTGCCTAGCCCGACAAAGCCACTTGCCACCCCAAGCCGACACGTGGTTATACATGTTTCCAACATATCTATAATTTTTGATTGTTTCATGCTATTATATTAGCAATCTTGGATGATTTATATCCTTTATTATTGTGTTATTTTATATCATTTTTTGGGGACAAACCTATTAACTCAGTGCTCGGTGTGAGTTGTTGTTTTTGCTTGTTTTTGGCTTTTCAGAAAATCAGTACCAAACAAAGTCCAGACACGATGAAACTTTACAGTGATTTTTTGGACCAGAAGGGATCCTAGAAGGTTTGGGAGGTGTCCATAACACTTATTGGAGAGCCACGAGCTGATGTCTACTACACGCTTCTATTCCTGTAGACAGTGTTGGGCCTCCAAGAGCAGAGGTTTGTAGGACAGCAGCAAATTTCCCTTAAGTGAGTAACCCAAGGTTTATCGAACTCAGGGAAGTGGAGGTTGAACGTACCCCTTTCAAGCAACCCTGCAATCAAGATACAAGAAGTCTCTTGTGTCCCCAACACACCTAATACACTTGTCAGATGTATAGGTGCACTAGTTCGGCGAAGAGATGGTAAAATATGGATGATAGGAGTGGCAAAGCAAAGTAATATAAATCTGTAATAAAAAGTGCAGCAAGCAAACAAGTGGTAAACGTGAGCACAAATGGTATTGCAATGGTGGAAACAAGGCCTAGGCTTCGTACTTTCACTAGTGGCAACTCCCAACAACATTGACATAGTCTAATCACATGATATTTCCCATAAAACATGCAATGGAGACGCACTCGGAGGTCATTCCTTTGTGGTCAAGAGAGGACGAGAATTATGTAGGGCTACAAAAGCACACCTCAAAGTTCGTAGTTCTCAATCTACGCATTTCCCAATGTCACCGCGGCCATCCAAAGAGAGTACCACAATCACCACAACATATCTCAAGGATAGTCAAAGACAAGCACCAAGAGACTCTCAATCTTCAATCAACACACAAAAGAGGAAATCACTCATGAACATATTCTTCTAATCCATGTCCAATAGAACGCTGTCACCTTGGTCTCGGAGATTATACTAGATAAAGACAAGTGAGTACATCAATCCAATACATAGAGGAAGGGGAAATATCATGGGATCACCCTAGATTATCATAGCCTATGATCACAACGAAGATCACATCATGGGAGAGAGAGATAACCACATAGCTAGACGTACAAGCCCTCAGCCCCGGAGAAGACTACTCACACATGGCCATGGTGAGCAAGAGATTGATGGTGGTGTTGATGGAGAGGTGCAGCCCGGAGAGGAGGAGGCGGCCGGCGACAGCCGTGGCGGCGGCGGCGGCCCTCGGGGCGGCGACGGCCCTAGGGGGCAGCGGCCCCTTGGCCCCCCTTCTTCCTTGTGGATGGTGCTGCAATGGTGCTGGTCCTCCCCTGCAAGACGGCGGCTTGGGAGGAGGAAAATTCGTGGCCCTTGGTGACCTAGGTTTCCTCTCTTTATATAGACTCTCGGATTCCCGTCATCAGATTTTGGGCTTCAGTAAAATGGGCTTTCCTCGGCCGTCCAGACTCCGATTTGGACGAAATTTATATCCAGAAGCGTCCTCTTGAAATTCCCCACAACTTTCGCAACTAGGTTTTTTCCGTTTGACATCGTCTTCGGGCTGGAACGTGACCATCTTCTAAAAACGTTCTCAGACAGATTTCAGAAAAGTCAGAGTCCTACTCCAATACGACTCCTTTTGCATTTTTGTCAATTTCCAAGTAATTCCTACACAATAAAGTGTAAACAAGAACATTGTGCACTTTTGCAACCATTAGTAGGTTAGTCCAATATATGCCTAAAAAGATAGAAAACTTTGATATAAACATGAGACAATGATGCAAAACAAGTATGTCACAAGCAAAAATTATGGATACGTTTGGGACGTATCAACATCCCCAAGCTTAATTCCTACTCGTCCTAGAGTAGGTAGAATGATAACGTAGATAATTTTTTAGGTGACATGCTACTAACACAATCTTGATCAAGTAATATAGTAAAGCACATGAACTGAAATAAAGTGAACAAAAACAATTGTCTATAGTTGAAAGCAAGTAAACAATGAATAACCAAGTGATCATCTAAGTAAATTCTTTTCATGAATAGTACAATTGAAGACATGAAACTATAAAGTTAAGCACAACTGTTAGCCCCAAAGGAGTTCTCTCATCAAAAGCATGCTAGCTAACACAAAAGGAAGATAAAGTTTCAGCAATGCTTTCCACTTTTCAACATTTTATCTCATGGATAAGTTCAATGCACAAGGATTATATATAACTAAGCAGAAATTTTGAACATAATCAACTTGAACCCATGGTTAACACTAGATGCTTGCTTATGGTGGAGGAAGAAGATTAGAACATAGGAAAACTGACTCAACATTTAAAAGTAAAATATAGGCCCTTCGCAGAGGGAAGCAGGGATTACTCATGTGCTAGAGCTTTTTATTTTTGAAAACATAGAGATATAAAAGCAATTTTGAGAGATGTATGCTTATGTCAACGAATGGTAATAAACAATGCACTACTACTCATGCCAAACAGAACTTAAGAGCGGCTCCCATAGAGGAATTATAACACTCCCCTTTCTCCTTTGTTTATCACTAGCCAAAGTTTGTCTGATTTCTCAGGTACGATGTGTGAATGAGGTTTTTGATATTGATATTGATGACATGTAAAGTGGGCTGGGCATACCCTTTTGCCAGCTCTTTTTGCAAAATTAAGGACATGCACATTATTCATGCACGTCAGGGGTCGTTCTGTCCAACACAAGTAATAATGAACTATCTACCACTTCCTCATGAGCTAAAACAGAGACATAAATAAGGATAAATTTTGAAGGTTTTAAAGGTAGCACATGAGCAATTTACTTGGAATGGCTATTAAATACCATGCATAGGTAGGTATGGTGGACACATATGGCAGAATTTTGGCTATGGAATTTGGATGCACGAGCAGCATTCCCGCTCAGTACAGAGTTTTTGGTTTAGCAAGTTTTTAGCAAGCACATGTTAACCGGTACAAGAGAATTATAACATCCTTTCAGCATAATTATAAGACTTCTACACTGTCTTCCTTGTCAACCATCTTACTTCTAAAAAGAGAACAAGAACTTTAAAACTACCAATGGTGAAAAACTAAACAATTGCAAACTTCAAAGGTATTTCTTCACTAATAAGACTTTATTAAATGATCTCCATGTTTAGACATGACTACTTAATTTCTCAAAACAATTGATAGGGATCAAATTACTCAATGATCTTCAAGACTAGGCAAGCTTTTTATTCTTTGCACCACAGCCACACTTGGCATTTACTTTACCAACATATTATTTAGCAATTAAACCAATCAACTCTCCAAAAAGATATAAGTGAAGCAAGAAAGTACTTTCTATAAAAGAACTAATAGCTCTGGACATGATATGAAAGAACAACAAGAGCTAGAAGCATATAACAAGGTAGCTAAAACACTCAAAAAGATATAAGTGAAGAACATGAGTGTTTCATGAAAAAGCGGAGCGTGTCTCTCTCCCAAACAAGAATGATCAAATGCAACTTATTTAAAACCAGCAAACAAAACAAAACAATACTAAAAAGAAAAGAGCAAGACGCTCCAAGCATAGCACATAACACATGAAGTGATAATTATAGTGGAACGAAAGACGAACTGATAATTGTTGATGGAGAAGGGGATGCATGGGGGCATCCCCAAGCTTAGACGCTTGAGTCTTCTTGAATATTTCTTGGGGGTGCACGGGGGCATCCCCAAGCTTGAGCGTTTGACCCTCCTGAATCTTGTTTTATCATCTTCCCTCGCACACTTGAAAAATGCCTTCATACATAACTCATCATAATCTCATTAGCGAGGTTAGTACCCACAATAAAATAATTTTTCCCTACTGGAAATAAGGATAATCTTGAAGAGCTACTGTTTCTCAAGATTGCCAAAAGGTTTTTGCAAAGAAAAAGCAAGCTCAAGGTTTGCAAAACGAAGAAAAGGCAAAACAGGGCAGAATCTGTGAAAAACAAACCAGCAGGTAGTAAATAATTTTTTCGGGGCACTTCTGCAACTCAAATCGAAAAACTCAGAACAGACGCTCGAAAGCCAATTGTATAGAGCATGTTGTCAAAAAAATTCAGATCAAAAAGATGATCTGGTGATTTTATTCGATTTTTTTCTGTCCAATGACAGAATCTGTTTTCTGGACAGCACGTCACAACTTTTGAACTTTCTTGCAATCGGAGGCTAAACTTGGCACAAAGCTGAAAAATAAAGATACAATGATGTTGCTACAGTAGTAACAAACATCAAGATCACTAAAACTGAAAGAACAAACTGAAAGCAAAGATAACAAGGGTTGTCTCCCTAGAGCTCTTTCTTTATAGCCATAAAGATAGGCTTAAGACTTTAATGATGCTCTCGTAGGAATAAGAGTTGAAGAACAAAAGAGAGCATCAAGAAGCAAATACCAAACACATTTAAGCCTAACATGCTTCCTATGCATAGGAATATTGCAATAGAATAATTCATTGAAGCACAAAGCAACTAGCATAGGAAGGCAAAACAAGCATAACTTCAAAATATTCACCATAAAAAGAGGAACTTCTTATTATTAAGATATTTAGAACCATGTCTCCCTCTCTCATTATAAATTTCAGTGGCATCATGGATGAACTCAACAATATAACTATCACATAAGGCATTATTTCCATGATCCAAAAGCATAAAAGTGTCATTACTCTTCATATAAGCAAAATCTTTCTTATTAAGAATAGTGAGAGTAAGACTATCATAACCATCATGGTAATCATCGTATTTAGGAGGCATATCATAATCATAATAAATTTTATCCCCAATAGTAGGTGGACTGAAAATATCATATTAATCATTGTAATCATCATATATAGGAGGCATAGTATCATCAAAGTAAATTTTCTCCTCAAAAGTTGGGGGGACTAAAAATATCATATTCATCAAACGTGTCATCCCCAAGCTTAGAGCTTTCCATGTCATTAGCAATATTGATATTAAAAAAAACATACTAATAACTAGACCCGGGCATGGACAGCCCGGCCCGACGACCCGACCCGAGCCCGGCCCGAAAAACCCGGGCCGGGCCGGGCCGGGCTTACATTCGGGCCGGGCTCGGGCTTTGTTTTGCAGCCCGAAAGATAGTTCGGGCCGGGCTCGGGCTTCAATTTTTTGATATTTCGGGCCGGGCTTTCGGGCTTCGGGCCGGGCTTGCACGTGCGCGTACTAAAAAACAGCATTCGGGCCGGGCTTTCGGGCTTCGGGCTTGATTTCGGGCCGGGCTCGGGCTCGAAGACAGGGAGTATTTCGGGCTTCGGGCCGGGCTCGGGCTTGAGAAATGAAGTTCGGGCTTTCACAAGCCCGGCCCGGCCCGACGTTTGCCCGGGTTTACTAATAACATCACCACCATCATGATTGTTATGCAAATAATAAAGTTCCAAAGGTTTTTTAATTTTCTCTTCGAACACATCATGTCCAAGTTCAAGGTAGAGCTTATAAAGCTCTCTCATATTTTTGTTGTTTTCCATTAAGCAAAACTAGTGAAAATAAAAACAAGAAACAAAAAGATTTAATTGCAAGATCTAGAGAAGGTACCTTCAAACACTTACTTCCCCGGCAACGACGCCAGAAATAGCTTGATGTCTACTACACGCTTCTATTCCTGTAGACAGTGTTGGGCCTCCAAGAGCAGAGGTTTGTAGGACAGCAACAAATTTCCCTTAAGTGAGTAACCCAAGGTTTATCGAACTCAGGGAAGTGGAGGTTGAACGTACCCCTTTCAAGCAACCCTGCAATCAAGATACAAGAAGTCTCTTGTGTCCCCAACACACCTAATACACTTGTCAGATGTATAGGTGCACTAGTTCGGCGAAGAGATGGTAAAATATGGATGATAGGAGTGGCAAAGCAAAGTAATATAAATCTGTAATAAAAAGTGCAGCAAGCAAACAAGTGCTAAACATGAGCACAAATGGTATTGCAATGGTGGAAACAAGGCCTAGGCTTCATACTTTCACTAGTGGCAACTCCCAACAACATTGACATAGTCTAATCACATGATATTTCCCATAAAACATGCAATGGAGACGCACTTGGAGGTCATTCCTTTGTGGTCAAGAGAGGACGAG
This sequence comes from Secale cereale, assembly GCA_902687465.1. Taxonomy (NCBI): domain Eukaryota; kingdom Viridiplantae; phylum Streptophyta; class Magnoliopsida; order Poales; family Poaceae; genus Secale; species Secale cereale. The sequence goes on from LR738713.1 coordinate 299,781,401, forward strand.
AATTATGTAGGGCTACAAAAGCACACCTCAAAGTTCGTAGTTCTCAATCTATGCATTTCCCAATGTCACCGCGGCCATCCAAAGAGAGTACCACAATCACCACAACATATCTCAAGGATAGTCAAAGAGAAGCACCAATAGACTCTCAATCTTCAATCAACACACAAAAGAGGAAATCACTCATGAAAATATTCTTCTAATCCATGTCCAATAGACCGCTGTCACCTTGGTCTCGGAGAATATACTAGATAAAGACAAGTGAGTACATCAATCCAATACATAGAGGAAGGGCAAATATCATGGGATCACCCTAGATTATCATAGCCTATGATCACAACGAAGATCACATCATGGGAGAGAGAGATAACCACATAGCTACACGTACAAGCCCTCAGCCCCGGAGAAGACTACTCACACATGGCCATGGTGAGCAAGAGATTGATGGTGGTGTTGATGGAGAGGTGCAGCCCAGAGAGGAGGAGGCGTCCGGCGGCAGCCGTGGCGGCGGCGGCAGCCCTCCGGGGCGGCGGCGGCCCTAGGGGGCAGCGGCCCCTTGGCCCCCCTTCTTCCTTGTGGATGGTGCTGCAATGGTGCTGGTCCTCCCCTCCAAGACGGCGGCTTGTGAGGAGGAAAATTCGTGGCCCTTGGTGACCTAGGTTTCCTCTCTTTATATAGACTCTCGGATTCCCGTCATCAGATTTTGGGCTTCAGTAAAACGGGCTTTTATTGGCCGTCCGGACTCCGATTTGGACGAATTTTATATCCAGAAGCATCCTCTCAAAATTCCCCACAACTTTCGCAACTAGGTTTTTTCCGTTTGACGTCGTCTTCGGGCCGGAACGTGACCATCTTCTAAAAACTTTCTCAGACAGATTTCAGGAAAGTCAGAGTCCTACTCCAATACGACTCTTTTTGCGTTTTTGTCAATTTCCAAGTAATTCCTACACAATAAAGTGTAAAACTAGAACATTGTGCACTTTTGCAACCATTAGTAGGTTAGTCCAATAAATGCCTAAAAAGATAGAAAACTTTGATATAAACATGAGACAATGATGCAAAACAAGCATGTCACAAGCAAAAATTATGGATACTTTTGGGACGTATCACGAGCTCATAGGGCGCGCCCTGTGGGTAGGGCGCACCCCCTGAGCTCGTGACTCCAACGCAATTTCGTTTCACCTAACTCCGCCTCTATAAATTTCTAAATATTCCCCAAACATCAGAGAGCCGCCCGAAACACTTTTGTCACCACCGCAACCTTCTGTTCTTCCATGATTCCATCTGGAGGCCTTTTCAGGTACTCTGCAGGAGGGGCTCAACCATAGAGGGCCTCTACATTAACCTTGTTACCCAACCGATGATGCGTGAGTAGTTCACCATAGACCTATGGCTTCATAGCTAGTACCTAGATGGCTTCTTCGCTCTCTTTGATCTTCAATACCGTGTTCTCCTTGATCTTCTTGGAGTTCTATCTGATGAAATCTTCTTTTACGGTGTGCTTGTTGAGATCCAATGAATTGTGGGTTCATGATCAGATTATTAATTAAAAGTAGTGGAGTCTTTTCTGAACTTAATTATGCATGATCAGTATGGCTTCATATTTCTCTACGATCTACTCATTTGGTTTGGCCAAATAGATTGATTTATCTTCTGTGGGAGAGGTGCTTTGTGATGGGTTCAATCTTGCGGTGTCCTCACACAGTGACAGAAAGGGTAGCGAGGCACATATTTGTATTTATTGATTAAGGGTAAAATGGTGGGGTTTAATCATATTGCTTGAGTTTACTTTGTCTACATCATGTCATCTTGCTTAAAGCGTTACTCTATTTGTTATGAACTTAATATCATAGATGCATGTTGGATATCGGTCTATTGGTGGAGTAATAGTAGTAGATGCCGGCAGGAGTTGGTCTACTTGTCACGGACGTGATGCCTATATATGTGATCTTTACCATGAATAACATCATAACTATGCGCTTTTCTATCAATTGCCCAACAGTAATATGTTTACCAACTGCATGATATTGTTCCGGGAGAGAAGGCTTTAGTGAAAATTGTGGCCCCGGGTCTACTTTTATCATATTACTAAAAAAAAATATCTGGCTTCAATTTATTATCATTTATTTTATTTTGCAATTTATCTATCTACCACTTCAAATTTAATCCTTGCAAGTAACAAGTTCAAGGGGATTGAGAACCCCCTTGCCCATGTTGGGTGCAAAGATTTGCTTTTGTGTGTGCAGGTGTGATACGTCTCTAATGTATCTATATTTTTTGAGTGTTCCATGCTGTTATGCTATCATTCTTGGATGTTTTACAATCATTTTTTGGACTAACCGATTGACATAGTGCCGAGTGCTAGTTGCTGTTTTTTACATTGTAGAAAATCAATACCAAATGGAGTCCAAACACAGCGAAACATTTTGGAGATTTTTTCTGGGCCAGAAGACACACAATGGGCCAAAGAAGAACCTAGGGGTGCTCCGAGGGGAGCACAACCCACCAGGGCACGCCCAGGCCCCCAGGCGCGCTCTAGTGGGTTGTGCCCACCTCGGTGGCCTCCCGCACCGCTTCTTCGCTCTATAAATACCCCAAGATTCCATAAACCCTAGGGGAGTCAATGAAATTTTGTTCCAGCCGCCACAAGTTCCAGAACTACGAGATCCAATCTTGAGCCCTTTTCCGGCACTCCACCGGAGGGGAACACGATCACGGAGGGGTTCATCATCCTCATTGGTGCCTCTCTGATGATGCATGAGTAGTTCACCTCAGACCTATGGGTCTGTAGGCAGTATCTAGATGGCTTCTTCTCTCTTTGTTTCTCAACACAAAGTTCTCTTGAAGATCTATTTGATGTAATCACTTTGTGCGGTGTGTTTGTTGGGATCCAATGAATTGTGAGTTTATGATCAGATTTTCCTTGTTTTATATCCGTAGTTGATTATTATAGCCTCGTATTTCTTCTCCGACATTTGGGTTTTGTTTGGCGAACTTGATCTATTTGTCTTGCAATGGGAAGAGGTGCTTTGTAATGGGTTTGATCTTGCGGTGTCCTTTCCCAGTGACAGAAGGGGCAGCAAGGCATGGATGTATCATTGCTATTAAGGATAAAAAGATGGGGTCTACTCCTACATGAATAGATCTTGTCTACATCATGTCATCGTTCTTATTGCACTACTCCGTTTTTCCATGAACTTAATACACTAAATGCATGCTAGATAGCGCTCAATGTGTGGAGTAATAGTAGTAGATGAAGGCAGGAGTCGGTCTACTAATCTGGGACGTGATGCTTATATACATGATCATTGTCTTGGATATCGTCATAACTATTCACTTTTCTATCAATTGCCCAACAGTAATTTGTCTACTCACCATTTGCTATTTGTCGAGAGAAGCCACTAGTGAAATCTACGGCCCCCGGGTCTATTTTCGTATCATATGCTTTAAAATCTATATTGCCATTTGCTTTTTTCTTTATTTGCAACTTTTATGTTCAGATCTATATTATCAAAAACCGAAAAATACCTCGCTGAGTTTTATTTGCCATTGTACCATTTGCTACCACTCATCTACCCTTCTACCAATCAATTACCCGGGATGGATTGACAACCCCTCTTACACGCTGGGTTGCAAGTATTTGTTATTTGTGTGCAGGTACCATTTACATAGTGTTGCTTGGTCCTCCTACTGGTTCGATAAGCCTGGTCTCACCACTTAGGGAAATACCTACCGTAGCTGTGCTGCATCATCCCTTCCTCTTTTTGGAAATACCGACGTAGTTTAAGCGACATCACAAGGAATTTCTGGCGACGTTGCGGGTAGGCATCATCAACATCTATCAAGTTCCTAATCACAAATCTCATCTCCTTGCAATTCACGCTATTTTCCATTTGCCTCTTGTTTTCATCTCCCCCACTTCACACAAATTTATTGTTTTATTCGCCCTCTTTTTCGTTCTCCGTTTTCTCGCCAGATCTATTTTTGTTTGCAATCTTGCTTGCATAGTCATGATGTCTCATGAAAACACCAAGTTGTGTGATTTTTCTAATACCAATAATAATGATTTTATTATCACTCCGATTGCTCATCCCGCCACTAGTGCGGAATCTTGTGATATCAATGTCGCTTTGTCGAATCTTGTTATGAAACAACAATTTTCTGGTACTCCTAATGAGGATGTCGCGTCCCATCTATACGCACTCGTAGAATTGTATGATATGCAAAAGAGAAAAGATGTGGACAATGATATTGTGAATTCGAAATTATTTCCTTTCTCTTTGCGGGATCGCACAAAAATTTGGTTTTCTTCTTTGCCTTGCAATAGTATCAATTCTTGGGATAAGTGCAAAGATGCTTATATTAATAAGTATTTTCTGCCCGCGAAAATTATTTCCCTTAGAACGTAGATCATGAATTTCAAGCAACTTGAGCATGAACATGTTGCACAATCTTGAGAAAGAATGAAATTGATGCTAAGAAATTTTCCTACTCATGGTTTAAATCTTTGGATGATCATACAATTTTTTTATGCAGGATTGAAATTTGTTTCTAGAAATCTTTTAGATTTTGCCGCCGGTGGTACTTTTATGTAAATTACTTTGGGGGATTCTACCAAATTGCTTGATAATATTATGGAAAATTATTCACAATGGCATACCAAAAGGCTCCTACTAGTAAAAAAGTTAATTCAGTTGAAGAAATTAATTCTTTGAGTGAAAAAGTTGATGCTCTTATGAAAATGGTTGCTAGTAAAAATGCTCCTATTGATCTTAATGATGTCCTTTGTCTACCTTGATTGAGCAAAATAGTGATGCCGTAGATGTGAATATTATCTCACGAAATAATTTCAATAACAATGATTATAGAGGTAATTTCAATCCTAGGCCTTTTCCTGGAAATTCCTCTAATAATTATGATAATTCCTACGGTAATTCTTCTTATAATAATGATAGGAATACCTCTGATCTAGAGAATAATATTAAAGAATTTATCAATACTCAAATGGTTTTCAATACTTCGACAGAAGAGAAGTTGAATAAGATTGATGATATGTCTAGGAGTATTGACAGAATTTCTCATGACGTAGAAAATCTCAAGTTGAATTTTTTTGTGCCCAAGGTTGAGGAATCAATTAAGGCTTTGTATATTTCTGTGGATGAAATTAAGAAAAGAACTACTATGCTTAGAGCTAAAACATAATTTTTAGAAAGATCGTTCTCTAGTGATTGCTTTCATAAAAATGATAAAGATCTTAAAGTGATTGGTGTTTTTTCTATTGATTCCTTGTTTAGTAAAGTTAAAATTGATGATAAAGGAGCTGAAGAAGAGTCAACTTTAACCAGAAGGCGTCCGGATAATTCGGAGGGTGAACATCTTGTTGAGAAAATTGATAAAAGTGGGTTTGGAGAGGTCAAAACTTTAACTAGTGAAGTGCCCACTCTTTTGGATTACAAGGACTTTAATTATGATAATTGCTCTTTGATGGATTGTATCTCTTTGTTGCAATCCATGATAAATTCACCTTATGCCTATGAACAAAACAAAGCTTTTACTAAACATATTGTTGATGCCATGAAGAAAGCTTTAGAAGAAAAGTTGGAATTAGAAGTTTCAATTCCTAGAAAATTGCATGATGAATGGTAACCTACTATCAAATTCAAAAAAAATCTGAGTGTTTTGCATTGTGTGACTTGGGCGCTAGTGTTTCCACAATTCCCAAATCTTTATGTGATGTGCTTGGTCTTACCGATATTGAAGATTGTTCTTTAAATTTGCACTTGGCGGATTCCACTATTAAAAAACCTTTGAGAATAATTAATGATGTTCTTATTCTTGCAAATAGGAATTATGTGCCCATTGATTTTAGTGTGCTTAATATTGATTGCAATCCATGTTGTCCAATTATACTTGGTAGACCGTTTTTACGCACTATAGGTGTCGTGATTGATATGAAAGAAGGGAATATTAAATTCCAATTACCTTCGAGAAAGGGTATGGAACACTTGCCTAGAACAATAATTAGGCCACCTTATGAATCAATCATGAGGGCATCATATGGATCTGGAACTAAAGATGACAATACTTGAGATCTATGTGTTATGCCTAGCTAGGGGCGTAAAACGATAGCGCTTGTTGGGAGGCAACCCAACTTGTATCTTCTTGTTGTCCAATAATTACACAAATATGCCTTTGTTTAGATGTGTTTTTGTGGTTTATCTTTTGGATGATTTGATTGATAGTTGATTTGATTGCGTTGAAAATCATAAACTTTTTGTGTCAGTACCATAATTTTTGACGGCTACTGGAACATGATCAATTCTTGAAATATTTATACGTTATCAATATACTAATTTCCGACGATGTCCTAATTTCTCTGAATTTTTAGAGTTACAGAAGTATGACTAAAAAATGTGTCTTTATAGACTGTTATGTTTTTGACAGATTCTATTTTCGTTGTGTTATGTGATTGTTTTAATGAATCTATGGTTTCTTTTGAAGAGTTTAAGCCATGGAAAAGTTAGAATACAGTAGATATATGTGGCACCCCGGCTCAGAGAAACCGGAACACCCTGTATTCCAGCCCAGAGATCGAGAATAAGTCTTCGGGAATAGGGCATTTCTTAGCATAGAACAAATCGGCACTTTATTACAAGCTATATGGGTACAAGAGGGGGTTACATCGGCATGGCGATAGTACACCTGCCACGGTTGTTCCATGCAAGTAGCAGAACAACACGATGCAGCGGAATTTCTCTAACAGCGGAACATTGACAATGGTGATGAACTCCACTCTGCAGGGACTCTGGCTGGAACGGGTATCCTAGCTCGCAAACAAGAGATCCACGGCAAAAAAAGCAATCAAATCCGGCATGACCTGCAAACTGGCATGACACGCCAGGTCAGTACATTGAATGTACTTGCAAGCTCACAGCAACCAAAGCAATCAAGATTGACAACAACATGGAAATTACAGGTTAACAAGGATTAACATGATACTATCAGAACAACATAGCATGAGCAAGATGATGCAGCTAGAACAATACAAGCATAGCATAAACATATGAACAAGATGAGACTAACATGCAACATGATGACACTATCATGCACCAACTTACTCTGCTCGGGTTACCTTGTAACCATCACATGCCTCACTTACCATCACGAACATCACATGATCATCTCAGGATCCAATCAAGCTTGGTATTGCAATACCGTAGTAATCATTCATGACCACAAGGAGCTTGACTTTTACCCTTGACTCTCGCATAACACCACAAATATCCACAACGCGGTATCCTCGATACCACGGTGATCCTCTCACGATCACATAAATATCAACCAACTTCTTTCTTCATCAAACCGGGGTTGTTATTAATCAAATTATTATCATTATTAATTTTGACCCATAGTGTGACCGACACGAACTTGGCCCTTATCCACGGGCATGGATATCAATAGATTTAATAAACACTCTGCAAAGGTTAGTACACTATACCCACACCATAAAAACCATGGCCTCACACTACCATTTGGGTGGACCAACAGCGTCCCAACAAAACCAATCTACTGCCATGACACCCTCGCGGCCACTCTGACCAATTCCCCTCAGGGATAAGTCCTCGGTGGCGTCGTGCCTACCAAAGGCACCAACGACCATCGTCGTGGCAAAACATAAACGGTCCCAAATGGGGACAATGGATCAATACTCTACAGCGGGCACACAAGGCTTATGTCGTCCTACCTAATCAGGGTAGCGCCCGCGCATAATCTCCCCTCGTTGGAGGCACCGGCGAGAGGCATGATAATAGACCCAGTTAGGACCCTCCCATAACGGTAAGCGTGGTTGCACTGGTCAGCTTGATATGGTGGCACCATGATGTCTACTACACACCCTTCTTCTTGTAGACATTGTTGGGCCTCCAAGTGCAGAGGTTTGTAGGACAATAGAAAATTTCCCTCAAGTGGATGACCTAAGGTTTATCAATCCGTGGGAGGCATAGGATGAACATGGTCTCTCTCAAACAACCCTGCAACCAAATAACAAAGAGTCTCTTGTGTCCCCAACACACCCAATACAATGGTAAATTTTATAGGTGCACTAGTTCGGCGAAGAGATGGTGATACAAGTGCAATATGGATGGTAGATATCGGTTTTTGTAATAAGAAAAATATAAAAACAGCAAGGTAGCAAGTGGTAAACGTGAGCATAAACGGTGTTGCAATGATAGTAGGCAAGGCCTAGGTTTCATACTTTCACTAGTGCAAGTTCTCTCAACAAGGATAACATAATTGGATCATATTACTAGCCCTCAACATGCAACAAAGAGTCACTCCAAAGTCACTAATAGAGGAGAACAAACGAAGAGATTATGGCAGGGTATGAAACCACCTCAAAGTTATACTTTCGGATCGATCTATTCAAGAGTCCGTGGTAACATTCAATCTGTCACATATTTCATACTAGAATAACACCTTAAGACACAAATCAATCAAAACCCTAATGTCACCTAGATACTCCATTGTCACCTCAAGTATCCGTGGGCATGATTATACGATATGTGTCACACAATCTCAGAAACATCTATTCAACCAACACATAGAACTTCAAAGAGTGCCCCAAAGTTTCTACCCGGAGAGTCAAGACGAAAACGTGTGCCAACCCCTATGCATAGGTTCCCAAGGTCACGGAACCCGCAAGTTGATCACCAAAACATATATCAAGTGGATCACATGATATCCCATTGTCACCACAGATAAACACGCGCAAGACATACATCAAGTGTTCTCAAATCCTTAAAGACTCAATCTGATAAGATAACTTCAAAGGGAAAACTCAATCCATTACAAGAGAGTAGAGGGTGAGAAGAAGATCCAACTAGAATGGAAAAGCTCGCGATACATCGAGATCGTTCCATCTCAAGAACACGAGAGAGAGATCAAACACATAGCTACTGATACATACCCTCAGCCCCGAGGGTGAACTACTCCCTCCTCATCATGGAGAGCGCCGGGATGATGAAGATAGCCACCGGAGAGGGATTCCCCCTCCGGCAGGGTGCCAGAACGGCTGTAGATTGGTTTTCGGTGGCTACAGAGGCTTTCGGCGGCGGAACTCCCGATCTAGGTTAATTTCCGAAGGTTTCAGTATTTATAAGAATTTTTGGAGTCGTGGCCAAGTAAAGGGGAGCTACGGGCCGTCCTCGAGATAGGGGGGCGCGCCCCCCTTCCCAGGGCACACCCTCCACCCTCGAGGGCAGCCCGTGGCTCTCCTGGCCCACCTCTTTTGCTCCGGGGGCTTCTTTTGGTCCAGAAAAAATCATAAAAAATTGGCTCGTCAATTGAACTCCATTTGATATTCTTTTTCTATAAAACCCTAAAACAGGAGAAAAATAGAAACTGGCACTGGGCTCAGGGTTAATAGGTTAGTCCCAAAAATCATATAAAAGTGTATAATAAAGCCCATAAGACATCCTAGAAGGATAATATAATAGCATGGAACAATCAAAAATTATAGATACGTTGGAGACGTATCAGCATCCCCAAGCTTAATTCCTGCTCGTCCTCGAGTAGGTAAATGATAAAAACAGAATTTTTGATGTGGAATGCTAACCAATATAGTTTTTCAATGTAATTCTGTTAATTGTGGCATGAATGTTCAGATCTGAAAGATTCAAGATAAAAGTCTATATTGACATAAGAAACAATAATACTTCAAGCATACTAACAAAGCAATCATGTCTTCTCAAAATACTATGGCTAAAGAAAGTTATCCCTACAAAATCGTATAGTCTGGCTATGCTCCCTCTTCATCACACAAAATATTCATATCATGCACAATCCCGATTTCAGCCAAGCACTTGTTTTCATACTCTATCTTTTCAAACCTTTCAACTTTCATGCAATACATGAACGTGAGCCATGGACATAGCACTATGTGGAATAGAGTGGTGGTTCTGGAGAAGACAAAAAGAGAGGAAGATAGTCTCACATCAACTAGGCGTATCAGTGGGCTATGGAGATGCCCATCAATAGATATCAGTGTGAGTGAGTAGGGATTGCCATGCAACGGATGCACTAGAGCTAAATATGAATGAAAGCTCAACAAAAGAAACTAGTGGGTGTGCATCCAACTTGCTTTCTCACGAAGACCTAGGGCATTTGAGGAAGCCCATCGTTGGAATATACAAGCCAAGTTCTATAATGAAAATTCCCACTAGTATATGAAAGTGACTAAACATGAGACTCTCTACAAGAAGAACATGGTGCTACTTTGAAGCACAAGTGTGGAAAAACATAGTAGCATTGTCCCTTCTCTCTTTTCTCTCATTTTTTTGGAGGGGCTTTCCTATTTTTTTAGCCCCTCTCTATTTTTTTGGCCATCCTTTTTTATTTGGCCTTTATTTTTTTTTTGTTCTCACACGAGACAATGCTCTAATAATGATGATCATCACACTTTTATTGATTTACAACTTGATATTACAACTCGATACTAGAACAAAGTATGACCCTATATGAATGCCTCCAGCGGTGTATCGGGATGTGCAATGAATCAAGAGTGACATGTATGAAAAATTATGCATGGTGGCCTAGCCACAAATACGATGTCAACTACATGATCATGCATGGCAATATGACAATATGATGCTTGTCATATGAACGAAACGGTGGAAAGTTGCATGGCAATATATGTCGGAATGGCTATGGAAATGCCATGATAGGTAGGTATGGTGGCTGTTTTGAGGAATAATATATGGTGGCTGTTTTGAGGAAGGATATATAGTGGGTTTATGGCACCGGAGAAAGTTGCGCGGTACAAGAGAGGCTAGCAATAGTGGAAGGGTGAGAGTGCGTATAATCCATGGACTCAACATTAGTCATAAGAACTCATATACTTATTGCAAAAATCTACGAGTCATCAAAAAAAAGCAATCAATGCATGCTCCTAGGGGGAGGTTGGTAGGAGTTAACCATCGCGCGCCCCCGACCTCCACACAAAGGTTGGCACTTTACAAATATCTCATGCTCTAACTTCGTCACATAGCGGTTCACCATACGTGCATGATACGGGAATCACTAACCTTAACACAAGCATTTCTCAATTTCGTAATAACTCCACTAGCATGACTCTAATATCACTATCCTCATATCTCAAAACAATTATCAAGCATCCAACTTCTCATCATATTCAATGCACTTAGTGTGAAAGTTTTTACTACATTGATTTTGGATGTCTATCATGTGAAGACTAGTTTTATAGCCTAAGCACATTACCATGCTGTTTTAATAGACTCTCAAATAGATATAAGTGAAGCATGAGAGTTCAACAATTTCTACAAAATATTACCACCACCGTGCTCTTAAAGATATAAGTGAAGCACTAGAGCAAAAACTATTCAACTCAAAAGATATAAGTGAAGCGCATAGAGTGTTCTAACAATTTCTAGGCCATATTTAACTCCATCAAATAGGTGTGTCCATAAAGGATTATTGTTGCGAACTAACAATCAAAGACTCAAATTTTACAAGACGCTCCAAGCAAAACACATATCATGTTGCGAATAAAAATATAGCTCCAAGTATAGTTACCGATGGATGAAGACGAAAGAGGGGATGCCTTCCGGGGCATCCCCAAGCTTAGGCTTTTGATTATCTTGAATTTACTTGGGGTTCCATGGACATCCCCAAGCTTAGGCCTTTGCTACTCCTTGTTTCATAGTCCATCAAAGCAATACTCAAAACTTGAAAACTTCACAACACAAAACTTAGACAAAAATTCTCGTGAGCTCCGTTAGTATAAGAAAGCAAACCACTACTCAAAGGTGCAGCAATGAATTAATTATTTGTTAATATTGGTGTTAAACCTACTGTATTCCAACTTCTCTATGGTTCATATCTTCCAATACTACTCATAGATGCATCGGAATAAGCAAACAACACACGAAAAACAGAATCTGTCAAAAACAGAACAGTCTGTAGTAATCTGCAGGGTTCGTCTACTTATGGAACTCCAAAAAATTCAAACTAAATTGGTAAATTTCAGAAATTTGTCTACCAATCATCTGCAAAAAGAATCAACTAAAAATCACGCTCCAGTAAAATCTGAAGACTACTTTAGCAAGCGCTAACGGTTCTGTTTTTCACAGCAAGATCAAATAAACTTCACACAAGTCTTCCCAAAGGTTCTACTTGGCACAAACACTAAACAAAACATAAAACCACATATAATCAGAGGATAGATGCAATATTTATTCCCTAACAGAAACAAAAATAAAAAATAAAAAGTTGGGTTGCCTCCCAACAAGCCCTATCGTTTTACGCCCCTAGCTAGGCATGATGACGCTCACATAAAAGATAAGAATTGAAACATAACGGGAGCATCATGAAGCATATGAATAGCACTTTTAAGTCTAACCACTTCCTATGAATAAGGATTTTGTAAGCAAACAACTTATGGGAACGATAATCAACTAGCATAGGAAGGCAAAGCAAGCATAGCTTCAAAACTTTAAGCACATAGAGAGGAAACTTGATATTATTGCTATTCCTACAAGCATATGATCCTCTCTCATAATAATTTTCAGTAGCATCATGAATGAAGTCAAAAACATAACAAGCACATAAAGCATTATTTTCATGATCTACTTGCATATAAATTTTACTACTCCCATCATAAGCAAATTTATTCTCATTCATAGTTGTGGGAGCAAACTCAACAAAATAACTATCATGTGAAGCATAATCCAATTGAAAACTAAAATCATGATGACAAGTTTCATGGTTATCATTATTCTTAATAGCATACAAGTCATCACAATAATCATCATAGGCAGCAACTTTGTTCTCATAATCAATTGGAACCTCTTCCGAAATAGTGGATTCATCACTAAATAAAGTCATGACCTTTCCAAATCCACTTTCATCAATATAATCATCATAAATAGGAGGCATGCTTTCATCATAATAAATTTGTTCATCAAAACTTGGGGGACTAAACATATCATCTTCATCAAACATAGAATCCCCAAGCTTGTGGCTTTGCATATCATTAGCATCATGGGTATTCAAAGAATTCATACTAACAACATTGCAATCATGCTCATCATGCACATATTGTATGCCAAGCATTCTATGTAATTCTTCTTCTAGTACTTGGGCACAATTTTCCTTTCCATCATTTTCACGAAAGATATTAAAGAGATGAATCATATGAGGTAACCGTAATTGCATTTTTTTGTAGTTTTCTTTTATAAACGAAACTAGTGATAAAACAAGAAACTAAAAGATTCGATTGCAAGATCTAAAGATATACCTTCAAGCACTAACCTCTCCGGCAACGGTGTCAGAAAAGAGCTTGATGTCTACTACACACCCTTCTTCTTGTAGACGTTGTTGGGCCTCCAAGTGCAGAGGTTTGTAGGACAGTAGCAAATTTCCCTCAAGTGGATGACCTAAGGTTTATCAATCCGTGGGAGGCGTAGGATGAAGATGGTCTCTCTCAAACAACCCTGCAACCAAATAACAAAGAGTCTCTTGTGTCCCCAACACACCCAATACAATGGTAAATTGTATAGGTGCACTAGTTCGGGGAAGAGATGGTGATACAAGTGCAATATGGATGGTAGATATTGGTTTTTGTAATAAGAAAATATAAAAACAGCAAGGTAGCAAGTGGCAAACATGAGCATAAACGGTGTTGCAATGATAGTAGGCAAGGCCTAGGGTTCATACTTTCACTAGTGCAAGTTCTCTCAACAAGGATAACATAATTGGATCATATTACTAGCCCTCAACATGCAACAAAGAGTCACTCCAAAGTCACTAATAGCGGAGAACAAACGACGAGATTATGGTAGGGTACGAAACCACCTCAAAGCTATTCTTTCTGATCGATTTATTCAAGAGTCCGTAGTAACACTCAATCTATCATAGAGTTCGTACTATAATAACACCTTAAGACACAAATCAATCAAAACCCTAATGTCACCTAGATACTCCATTGTCACCTCAAGTATCTGTGGGCATGATTATACGATATGCGTCACACAATCTCAGAAACATCTATTCAACCAACACATAGAATTTCAAAGAGTGCCCAAAGTTTCTACCGGAGAGTCAAGACGAAAACATGTGCCAACCCCTATGCATAGATTCCCAAGGTCACGGAACCTGCAAGTTGATCACCAAAACATACATCAAGTGGATCACATGATATCCCCTTGTCACCACAGATATACACGTGCAAGACATACATCAAGTGTTCTCAAATCCTTAAAGACTCTATCCGATAAGATAACTTCAAAGGGAAAACTCAATCAATTACAAGAGAGTAGAGGGGGAGAAGAAGATCCAACTAGAATAGCAAAGCTCGCGATACATCAAGATTGTTCCATCTCAAGAACACGAGAGAGAGATCAAACACATAGCTACTGATACATACCCTCAGCCCCGAGTGTGGACTACTCCCTCCTCGTCATGGAGAGCACCGGGATGATGAAGATAGCCATCGGTGAGGGATTCCCCCCCCTCCGGCAGGGTGCCAAAACGGCTGTAGATTGGTTTTCGGTGGCTACAGAGGCTTTCGGCGACGGAACTCTCGATCTAGGTTAATTTCCGAAGGTTTCAGTATTTATAGGAATTTTTGGAGTCGGGGCCAAGTAAAGGGGAGCTACGGGCCGTCCTCGAGATAGGGGGGCGCACCCCCCTTCCCAAGGGGCGCCCTCCACCCTTGAGGGCAGCCCATGGCTCTCCTGGCCCACCTCTTTTGCTTCGGGGGCTTCTTTTGGTCCAGAAAAAATCATAAAAAAATTGGCTCGTCAATTGGACTCCATTTGATACTCCTTTTCTGTAAAACCCTAAAATAGGAGAAAAACAGAAACTGGCACTAGGCTCTGGGTTAATAGGTTAGTCCCAAAAATCATATAAAAGTGTATAATAAAGCCCATAAGACATCCTAGAAGGATAATATAATATCTTGGAACAATAAAAAATTATAGATACGTTGGAGACATATCACACCATGACTCAGCCAACAGTTGTTCAAGTTCATTTAAGTCCGGTTAAACTTGAATGCAATAAGCCGAGTCATATTAAAATAACATGATGCAACTACAATGCATGAGCATGATATCAACATATGCATGGAGGTGCAACATAATCATCGAGCATACCCACAATGAATCCGAATGAGCATGGCATACTGACTAGCATGAGCATCACATGTATAATACTACTCATAGCATAACTTGACCACTAGCATCAATAGTAAATACCATGCAAGAACATAGCAAGAACACTACCAAGTAAGCATGTAACCAACTAGATGCAAAGGAAGATGCAATACCAAGGTTCTAGGTAACCGACAATAGTCATGCACCGAAGAACATGACCAACCCAAGACGTACTAGTACCAAGCATGAACATATGAAAGTAATACTAGCAAGTAGAACATGATGACCAGGTGCATATGAACATAACATGAAAGTAAACACAAATCCATAGCATAACCGAAACAACGATAGCAGCAGCAAAACAAATAGACATTTATTAAAGGTTCAAGTTGAAAACCAAAGCTACTGCATGGCTATCATGCAAATGGTGGTTGTGGCTTGCCTGGGGATGAAGAAGGCTCCGGGAAGAGGTGTAGAAAGATCACGGAAGGAATCGCCGGAAAAAGGTTCCCTCTTGGAGGGGGCTGATTAGGGACAAGGGAAAAATTACCATTTCAAGTATGGAAAACTATATTGAAAATGATACCAAAAGTTCGGGCTCGAAGAGACGAAGATGTGGGCATTGGATTCACCTCAATCAGAGTTGCGGGTAAAAAGTGTTGAAGAGATGAAGATCAGGGACTCTTCTGCAAAAATATCATCACAAACAAGTCCCTGAGTGGATAAGGCAGAAGCTGTTTTGAGAAAATACGCTTTCCGGAGAGGAAAGCGTGTTCCTTGCCTAAGCCGGAAGGAAATATGCCTTCGGAAAGGGAAAACGTATTCGCGCGAATGCGCTTCCACTTATCCACGTCACCGTGGGCGGGGGCGGGCCTTGTGTCACTTACAGGTGGGGCCCGTGCTACTTCTCTCTCCTCCCATCTCCTCCTTCCTCTACTCTCGACGCTGTATGCAGAGCAGAGGCGGGCCGCCGACGCTGGCACTCGACCAACCGACTTCGGCCATCTCCGAATGAGAAGGAGGTACCGGAGAGGTCAGCAAAGAGGGCCGCGCCCGCCCTGGCTGGTCGCAGACGCCGAGGAGCTCGAGGTTGGGCGGGGCATTGGCCAGGGCGGACGGAGGGCTCGGGCAACTCTGGGCACGGCGCCCCGACCACGGAGTGAGGGCGGGGAGCTACGGGAAAGGAACTAGGGTGGGGGTGGAGGCTTTGGGTGGTGGTGGAATGACGAGAATGACTCGGGCTCGACTGAATTTAAGAGGAGGAGGCCGGCGGCCATGGCGGCGATGGAGGTCAGGGAGAGGCTCTGGTGCTCGGGCAAGTAGCCAGACAGGACCAGAGGAGGGTGGGGAGGCTGGTGATGAGGACAGGAGGGGCTCGGGGTGGCTATATATAGCCGAGCGCCGAGGGGGTGAGGTGGCACGCGCGCGGCTACGTGTCCGTGCTTCGGCGACGGGCACGCGCGGCCAAGGGTCACGAGGAGGGGTGGCAAGGCGACGAGGGAGGATGCAGATGAGGCACAGAGGTCACGGAGACAAGGCAGAGCTCGGGGACTAGGGAAGGAAGAAGACACAGAGGTGGAAGATGACACAGTCATGGGCGCGCTCTATTTCTTGACGGGGACGGGTCGCCGGGGAAGCAAACGAAGGGGGAATGAGCTCCAGGGGGAATGCGACGCCGAGGCTGATCTGTTTGACACTCGGGGACAAGCCAGAACCGGCCGGAGCTGTTGTTGCCAACAATGGCGAGACCACCGTTTTGGCTGGCGTTGCCTGTGGTCACCACCGACAACATGCGCTCTGGCCTCCTACTTAGTGCCAAACCTTGTTAGCGGTGGAGTCCTTCCAAGGCTCATTAAGAATGACTTGATGTCTGGGAGGTTTAGATTAGGAAGGACTACAGTCCTGTGAAGTTTGGAAGGAAATGGACCAAGATTTAATATAGTTGCTTCACAACTACTTCAATTGGTCCAGAATCAACATGATGAAGTGGCACTCACTAGGAGTAACCACTTGAGCTGAAATTTGGCAAGGCTAGTTGAGTTGGGCATATGAGAGTGCCATAAAAATTTCATGCCATTTGGCCAAGCCAAAATGGTACTTCCTTCATAGCTATCATCCTTGTCCAGAAAATTGGGAAAAATCCCAAGGGAAAATGGCTAGATGAAATGATCCCAAAACTTGTGGAGATAGGTTGTATAGGTAGGAGGAGGCCTAGGAAAATTTTCAGACATAATGGAGCAAGATAAAATATACTTGCTTCATTAACTGAAAATTTAGTCAGAACCAAAGAATTGATGCTCAGCTCACATGGATGCATTGCATGAGCTCAAATCTTGAGGAGGGCTTTAATTTGATAAAATGAAAAACCATGCAAAAATTCAACTCAATTGGATTAACCTAGCTAGTACTTCCTTCACAACAAATTCCCTCAGACAGGAACTTTGAAAAATTGCTCAGGAATATTTACTAGGCAAATGAGGTTGCATTTTGGCATGTGGCAATGATATGGACATGAAAAGATGTCCAAGGGTTTGATGTCAATTGGGAAAAGGAAAATAGCACTTGCTTCACAATGTGCCATTTAGGGCAGAATAGGAAATGAATTATTTGAGCATGATGATAAACATGGCAAAGAAAATATTTTGCCATATTTGAGAAAGATATGACCCAAGCAATTTATGAGAATTATTTGGCAATTTTAGGAGTGAGGGAAATATAGGTTGATTCACAACCTAGGGCAAAAAGATAACTCCTTTAACAAAAAAAGGAATATTCGCACTAAAAATAATATTGGAATTAGGGCTAGGATAAAAATGGCAAGGTCGAGGGAAGGATTTGGGTATGACAAGCCACTCTAGAAATAAAGAAGAGGGCATCTTCTTCAGTTTCCAGACCACAAAGCCACAAAAAAAGAAAACTTAAGCAAAAATCTCAGAATATGAAAAGAAAAAGAAAGGGCCAAAAATCAGGCTGTGACAACTCTTCCCCCCTTAAAGAAATCTCATCTTCAAGATTTGGTTGCTCAGGGAACAAGTATGAATATACTGACTTAAGGAAACCGTTTCCAACTCAGGTGTCCTTTTTCCTTTATTGATTGTTCCCATTAAATTCTTCATCTGACTTAGCTGACTAGTTCTGGGGTGGTTTGACTCACCGTATCCATATCCTGACATATCTTACCTCACATTTTCCTGCTTATACTAGCTCCAATTATGCTCTTATCTGCTGACTTATCTGAGATTACCATGACTGAAATATATGCCCGTCTCACTAATGTGAGAGTGATTACCAATTGATGTGTCTGTACTGACAACCTTCCATAAATTGGTGATCAGATTTTCCTTATGAACACCCAAGCTCTGACTCCTTGCATTGGGTTTCTCCACTAAATGTAGGTTCTTCGAGTTCCAAACAGAGTGTTGAGACATAACCGTTTTCCTGACAGACTCTGAATTATCGCGGGAATTTCTGAATCATCCTGACTGGCTCCTTTGTGTTGAGCCTCAGATTCATACCGAATATTTGGTTTTCGTCTGTCGTGGCCATCATAAGGGGTATGATAATATCCTCATCCTTGACTGACGGTGGCTCTGGCGGAAAAATTTCTTCCATGCCAAGTTATCCTTTGGTGATTCTCATAGTTGAGGGCACATGCTTCCAGACTGTTATTCCACATACTGATCACTTATCTTGGGGACAGTAGGCCGGGTGATGCATAATCATAGTTGCCGGGGTGATGAGGACATCACTAACAAGGTTACACCCACAGCCCCAACTGACACATATATAGGACCAATTACTAGAGATCACGCACGCCAATTAAATTACCAGGTACTTTCGTTTCTTGGTAATGATTCTAATGTTCATGAGAATATGCTGCTGCCTAAATTGGATACATTTGTCTTGCTTACAAATGAAGGGCCTAGCTTGGACAAGAAGGATGAACATTGGAGCAAGATCAAGCATGGAGATGTTGGCATGCGCAAGGGGAACAAGAACGGAGTTACAAGTGATGATTTTAGGACTTTGAAGCCAACATAATGAGTGCGTGAAGCCTTGGACGAAATATACAAGATGCCACTTCATAAATTTCGTCCAGAGGCTATTATAGGTGCTGCGTCACCTTATTATTGGGCCAGGCCCATGTAGTTTCGAAATACTTGAGTATAGGATGTTTTTAGAGTCCGTATGTGTGGGGAAACAAGAGTTGGGGTTGGTTTCAGACCCCTCCTCCAAGGGCCACGAAATTCCCCCCTCTTCCCCCATATATACAGTCCTTAGGGCACCGTTTAGACTTTGGGTTTTGTTTAGATTAAAGTTCGCCATAGCTGCAACTTCGGGTACTTCGTTTGTGTTCAACGACCAGACAAAGACGTCACAGAACCTCACCTTGATCAATAAAGCTTTCCTCTTATATTTGCAATATCCAGATTGTAATCTTAGTTTCTTGCTTGTTCTTCATTTGCTTGCAGGAAATAGACCCTCGTGGTCAGGTTGATCATGCTCTGGAGTGGTCAATAACCTCTCGGAGTTGGTTTAGCGATTTGCAAAGGCGCGGCGTCCTCGCACGTTCGTAGTCGGATCGTCAAAGTCTACTCCACCGAAAATGATAGCCACCATCTCATCGAAAGACGGGACACCTATGCCTCTATCAAGTGGTATTAGATTTCCAGGTTGCTCGGTGAGATTTTACAGTTTTTCGTAGATTAGATCGAGTCTGTTCTTCATACCTACAGTCCATGAAAAAGCAAAAAATAATTTAGGGTTAGTTCCTCATATCCGAACTAGTTTGAGCCTTCGCATAGTCTTTATAGTATTTTGCTTTGTTGAATTTGCGGTTGCATCGTCGTGTCAAGTTGCTAGTCTTAGCAACTAGTCTTTTAGAGTTTCGAGTTCTGGTCATAAGTTGTCACGCCGCCGCCACAACATCTTCATCGCTACTGCCACATACCACCACCGATCCGTATCCATATACCACCACCAATCCGTATCCATATACCACCACCAATCCGTATCCATATAGCACCACCGCTGCCATATACCACCACCGCTGCCATATCCTACCACCATATATATCCACCACCAATCTGAGTTCTTTTCATATTAGGTTTGTTCTCGAGATCCATCTAGGTTTCGGATTCGGGTTTCCTTGCCTGCGTAGGTCTCGGAAAAAAAAGTCTCGAGACCCCCGGGCAGTTTTTAGGCCAAAATTTCGGCAGGTGAAAATATTTTTTCCCTATCCTATTTTTCGGCTTTTCTGAGTCTTTTGAGACATGTGCCAGCATACTGTTTTTTACCGCACTTTTTCGTCGTCGTTGCCCTGATTCCAAAAAAAAATCGTCGAGTTTTGAGACACTCGCCATTATAGTGATTTTCGGCAAAAAAAAAGGAGCAAAAAAAATGAGCGCAAAAAGGAGGCGATTTTTTTTTCAGAGTGTGCTTTCCCCTTGTTTACGTGCAGCGCTGTGTTTTTGTTAGTGTTCTAGGATTGCGTCTCTAGTACGGTCTAGCCTAGGACCAGCACAGTACCGTCGTTGAGCATTTATTCAACTTTGCATCTCTAAATTGATTATTGCTGATCCTTTTTTCTACCATCTTATAAGCCTTCCCGGCTCCACATACATCTACGTTGTGCGTTTGACTCTCCCTAGTAATCGTTTTATCCAAGCTTTGAGAGTTTTGACTACCACGGTTGCCGATCACCACCTGCTGCTGGGTAAGAACTGGTAAGAATATGAGATTTGCTTGACGGATTTGTGACGCCCACCACCACCATTTTCTAGTAGTCTGTAGGATCATATTTGTGTGTGTTTCTATTGCTGCTAACCATGCCAGGATCACAAGTCGACGAGACTGACTTGGAGAACATGACGAACAAGGAGTTGCATGATAAATTTCAACAAATGATGGGTCAACAGGTAGAAGATGTGATGACCAGTTTTGACAACACACTAGCGAGGATGGATGGCATTGAGAGGTCAATTGACACCAAGTTGAATGCCAAATTCGCTGAAGTGCTTGTGCGTCTACCTCCACCTGCTGCACCATTCCAACAACAACAACAACCACATTCACGTCGCGAAACCGCCCTCCGCAAAGCGAGCCGTGTCGTTCTTCAGCCTGGCCAAACTATTGGTGCTGCTGTTGATACTTCTGTGGCTCCTGCTGCTACTGAGGAGGATGACGTTTACGCGGGGGATTACGAGGATGAGGTTGATCAAAATCAGAACTACGTGCAACAACCAGCACCACAACCACCAGGTCGTCCACATGCATATAATCGCAATGGTAGGGCTGCACCACACCCTCAGGTACGCAATCATGACCATCTCCCTAAACTAAAATTGAATATTCCACCATTTGAGGGTAGATATGTTCATGATATATATCTTACTTGGGAGTTAGAAACCGAACAACGTTTTACATGTTTAAAATATCCCGAGGAGAGACGTGTTGCTACTGCTCTTTGTGCTTTCACTAGTTTTGCTTGTGTATGGTGGTCTGAATATTGTATATTACATCCAGATAATATTCCAACTACTTGGGCTGCTTTGAAAACTGATATGCGTACTCGTTGGGTTCCACCATATTATCAACGTGAATTACTTCAGAAATTGCAGCGTTTAAGACAAGGAAAAAAATTTTGTAGAGGAATATTATCAGGAATTACAAACTGGCCTGATTAGATGTGGTATTGTTGAGGATAATGAGGCTATGCTTGCACGTTTTATGGATGGCTTAAATAGAGAGATTCAGACAATTCTAGAGTATAAGGAGTATAAATATCACTCGTTTATTCCATCTTGCTTCCGAAGCTGAACGTGAAGTGCAGGATCGACAGGCCTTGGCACGAACTAATTTTTCTGCAGGCCGACCTTCATCATGGACACCGCGTGCATCATCTACTTCGACACGTCCGGCTGCACCACCGCCTATTTCATCTGTCACTTCTAGCCGTGATAAAAGCAAACAGGCACCACCACCATCAACCAGGAGTACACCTTCCGGTCCTGGGCAGAGCTCTTCTTCATCCATGGCATCCAATGGGCCAACACATGATGTTATATGTCGTCGTTGCATTGGTCGTGGTCACTATGCGAGCAAATTCCCATCGCAGCGTGTCATGATTGCTACTGATGATGGTGGTTATGAGTCCGCTAGTGACTATGATGCGGAGATTTTGGCTCTTATTACACGTGAAGAACATGGTGGAGATGATTCAGAAAATGAGACGCAATACATGGCTCCTGAAGACACTGACAGGTATGAATGTTTAGTTGCTCAACGTGTTTTGAGTGTGCAGGCCACACAAGCGGAGCAAAATCAGAGGCATAATTTGTTCCATACAAAGGGAGTTGTGAAGGAACGTTCTGTTCGCGTCATCATAAATGGAGGGAGCTGCAACAACTTGGATAGCATGGAGATGGTGGAGAAGTTATCTCTCACCACAAGACCACATTCACATCCTTACTACATCCAATGGTTCAACAACAACGGCAAGGTTAAGGTAACACGTACTGTTCGTGTGCATTTTAGTATCTCCACATATGCTGATTATGTTGATTGTGATGTGGTACCCATGCAAGCATGTTCCTTATTACTTGGTAGACCATGGCAATTTGATAAAAATTATGTACACCATGGTCGAAACAATCAGTACACTCTTGTTCATAAGGATAAACGTATTACTTTGCTTCCTATGTCTCCTGATTCCATTTTGAAAGATGATATTAATAGAGCTAATAAAGAAAAACAGGAGCAAAATAAGAGTGAAAATCAGATTGTGGCAAAAGAACTTGAGCAACATATGAAGCCTAATAACACACCATCATCTCATGTTGCATCTGAAATTAAATTAAAAAGTGGATGTTTACTTGCCACCATATCTAATATTGATGATCTAGATTTAAGCAAATCTGTTTGCTATGCTTTTGTGTGCAAAGAGGCATTATTTTCATTCGAGGACGTGCCTTCCTCTTTGCCTCCTGCTGTCACTAACATTTTGTAGGAGTTCGCGGATGTCTTTCCACAAGACGTGCCATTGGGATTACCACCTATTCGAGGGATTGAGCATCAGATTGACTTAATTCCCGGTGCACCGCTACCCAACCGCGCAGCATACCGTACCAATCCAGAGGAGACGGAGGAGATTATGCGTCAAGTACAGGAGCTACTCGACAAAGGTTATATACGCGAATCTCTTAGTCCTTGTGTTGTTCCTATTATTCTAGTGCCAAAAAAGGATGGTACATCGCGTATGCATGTTGATTGTAGAAGCATTAATAATATTGCTATTCGTTATCGTCATCCTATTCCTAGGGTAGATGAGTGGCTCTACAATATTCTCCAAAGTTGATTTGCATAGTGGATACCATCAAATTCGTATGAAATTGGGAGATGAATGGAAAACAGCATTTAAAACTAAGTTTGGATTATATGAGTGGTTAGTCAGGCCTTTTGGGTTAACTAATGCACCTAGTACTTTCATGAGATTAATGAATGAAGTTTTACGTGCTTTCATTGGACGATTTGTGGTAGTTTACTTTGATGATATATTGATTTATAGTAGATCTTTGGAGGAACATTTGGCACATTTACGTGCTGTTTTTATTGCTCTACGTGATGCACGTTTGTTTGGTAACCTTGGAAAGTGCACTTTTTGCACCGACCGAGTATATTTTCTTGGCTATGTTGTTACTCCACAAGGAATTGAGGTTGATAAAGCCAAGATTGAAGCTATTGAGAGTTGGCCGCAGCCCAAAACGGTCACACACATGAGGAGTTTCCTTGGCCTCGCTGGATTCTATAGTCGTTTTGTGAGAGATTTCAGTACCATTGCTGCACCTCTCAATGAGCTTACAAAGAAGGATGTGCCTTTTGTTTGGGATCCTGCATAGGAAGAAGCATTCATGGTATTGAAAGATAAGTTGACACATCCTCCTTTACTCCAACTTCCTGATTTTAATAAAACTTTTGAGCTTGAATGTGATGCTAGTGGAATTGGGTTAGGAGGTGTGTTATTACAAGATGGTAAACCTGTTTTATACTTTTCTGGAAAATTGAGTGGGCCTAGTCTGAATTAATCTACTTATGAGAAGGAATTATATGCTCTTGTTCGGACTTTGGAAACATGGCAACATTATTTATGGCCCAAAGAATTTGTTATACATTCTGATCATGAATCTTTGAAGCACATTAAAAGTCAAGCAAAATTGAACCGTAGACATGCTAAATGGGTTGAATTCATAGAGACTTTCACCTTATGTTATTAAACACAAGAAGGGCAAAGAAAATGTTATTGCTGATGCATTGTCTCGTCGTTATACTATGCTTTCACAACTTGACTTTAAAATATTTGGTTTGGAGACCATCAAAGATCAATATGTGCATGATGCTGAATTTAAAGATGTATTGTAGAATTGTAAAGAAGGGAGAACATCGAACAAGTTCATCGTTAATGATGAATTTGTGTTTCGTGCTAACAAGCTATGCATTCTAGCTAGCTCTGTCCGTCTTTTGTTGTTGCAGGAGGCGCATGGAGGAGGATTAATGGGACACTTTGGCGTGAAGAAGACGGAGGACGTACTTGCTACACATTTCTTTTGGCCAAAGATGAGACGGGATGTTGAGCGTTTTGTTGCTCGCTGCACTACATTTCAAAAAGCTAAGCCACGAATCAATCCTCATGGTTTATATATGCCTTTGCCTGTCCCTAGTGTTCCTTGGGAAGATATATCTATGGACTTTGTTTTGGGTTTACCTCGAACAAAGAAGGGGAGGGATAGCATATTTGTTGTCGTGGATAGGTTCTCGAAGATGGCACACTTTATACCATGTCATAAAAGCGATGATGCTGCTAATGTTGCTGATTTGTTCTTTCGTGAAATTATTCGCTTGCATGGTGTGCCAAATACTATTGTTTCAGATCATGATACTAAATTTCTTAGCCACTTTTGGAGATGTTTATGGGCTAAATTGGGGACGAAACTGCTTTTTAGTACTACTTGTCACCCCCTAACTGATGGACAAACTGAAGTAGTCAATAGAACTTTGTCTACTATGCTTAGGGCTGTTTTGAAGAATAACAAGAAAATGTGGGAAGAATGCTTGCCTCATATTGAATTTGCTCAAAATCGTTTGTTGCATTCTACTACTAAGATGTGCCCTTTTGAATTTGTCTATGGTTTCCTACCTCGTGCACCTATTGATTTGTTGCCTCTTCCATCTTCGGAGAAGGTAAATTTTGATGCTAAACAACGTGCTGAATTAATCTTAAAAATGCATGAGTTAACTAAGGAAAATATTGAGGGCATGAATGCTAAATATAAACTTGTTGGAGATAAGGGTAGAAAACGTGTTGTCTTTGCACCTGGAGATCTTGTTTGGTTACATTTGCGTAAGGATAGGTTTCCTAATTTGCGCAAGTCAAAACTAATGCCATGTGCTGATGGTCCTTTCAAGGTGTTAGAGAAAATAAATGATAATGCATTTGCGTAAGGATAGGTTTCCTAATTTGCGCAAGTCAAAACTAATGCCATGTGCTGATGGTCCTTTCAAGGTAATTCCTTATCAAGGGGTTGTCTACGGAATTTAGCAAAGTTAAAATCATGAGACATACCCCCTAAACCAACAGTGACAATATCTTTCACGCAGTCTATCTTAGCATTAACAATATTCAAGAAGGGTCTACCAAATATAATGAGACAAAAACCATCTTGTGGGGAACCAAGAACAAGAAAGTCAGCAGGGTATTTAACTTTCCCACATAACACTTCAACATCTATAACACTCCCAATTGGTGAAATAGTGTCTCTATTAGCAAGTTTAATAGTAACATCTATACCTTCTAGCTCAACGGGTGCAATATCGTGCATAATTTCATCATATAAGGATATAGGTATTACACTCGCACTAGTACCTACGTCACATAAACCATGATAGCAATGATCTCCTATTTTAACAGAGATACATGCAAGCCTACAATAGGTCTATGTTTATTCCTAGCATCGGGTTTGGCTATTCTCGCAGTTTCCTCTTGGAGGTAAATAACATGTCCATCTAAATCTTCAACCAAGAGATCTTTAGCCATAGCAACACTAGGTTCAACTTTAATTTGCTCAAATGGTGTAGGTGTTCTAGTACTACTCTTACGAACTACAGTTGAAGCTTTAGCATGACCCTTTCTTCTAACAGGAAAAGGTGGTTTCTCAATATAATCAGTAGGAACAATAGGATCAACATTATAAGTGATAGTCTTTTCTTCAACTTTAACATGTTCAACTACTTTTACTTCAAGGGGAGGATGGTATTTAAACCACTCCTCCTTGGGAAGATCAACATGAGTAGCAAATGATTCATAGAAAGAAGCTACTATCTCAGAGTCAATTCCATATTTAGTGCTAAATTCACGGAAAACATCGGTATCCATAAAAGCTTTAACACAATCAAACTTATGGGTCATACCTGACTCCTTACCTTCGTCGAGATCCCAATCTTCAGATTAGTGTTTAATTCTTTCCAATAAATCCCATTTGAATTCAACATTCTTCATCAGAAAAGAACCAGAACAAGAAGTATCGAGCAAGGAGCGATTATTGAGAGAAAGCCGAGCATAGAAATTTTGCATGATCATTTCTCTTGAGAGCTCATGATTGGGGCATGAATATAACATTGACCTAAGCCTCACCCAAGCTTGAGCGATGCTTTCTCCTTCGCGAGGCCAAAAATTATAAATATAATTACGATCACGATGAACCTGATGCATAGGGTAGAACTTCTGATGAAATTCCAACTTCACCCGATTATAGTTCCATGATCCAATATCATCACATAGCCTAAACCATGTCAATGCATGTCCCTTCAAAGGTAAAGGGAAGACCTTCTTCATGATAACATCCTCGGTCATACCTGCAAGCTTAAATAATCCACAAACTACATCCACATAGATTAGATGCAAATCGGGATGCATTGTTCCGTCTCCTGTAAAGGGATTATCTAGCAGTGTCTCTATCATACCCGAAGGAATTTCAAAGCAAACATTTTCAGTAGGTGTAGTAGGTTGAGGAACAACTCTTTGCTCCTCTGGTCGGGGTGAACATACCTCGAACAAGCCCCTCAAAGGATGATGATGTCGGATTTAGGGCTCCGCAAAACCCAAGTAGTTCGAACACAGGGGCGTGAACGAAGATCTCTCCCACTCACCTCTACCTAGCGTCTCGCTCTCGTCTTGGTGAAGGGATTCAAGCAAACAACAGATAGTGTACACAAGAGTTTACCTAGGTTCGGGCCACCGTGTGGTGTAAGACCCTACTTTCTGCTTTGGTGGATTAGCCTCGGGAGGGCTGGAATACGAACTAGTACAGTGGTTCCTGAGCTCAGGAGGCGAGCTCAGGAGGGTCAGGAGGCAAGTGTTCTTGCTCCTTTGCGTGGTGGCAGAGTTTATGGATCTGCTCTACTTGGCTAGGCTTGGTTCGACCTGTTTCCCCTTGTCTTGACCTATCCCTCCATAGTGGGGGTCCTAGCTACTTATATAGGCAGCCAGGGTCCTCTTCCCCCAAAATGTTTAGGCAGGAAGGGATCCCACAACTGCCATTTTTGAGCGGGAACACAAGGATGTTCCTATCCTGACAAAAGCGGTCTTCACCTGCAAAAGGATCAGGCAGTGACGCGGTGGTGGGCTCGACGGTGACATCCTCCTTGTCTTCCTTGCGGTCTTCGGTCTTGTTGTACCAAAGGGGAAACCTTTGTCCCGCTCCTTGGGAACCCGCGGCTGCGTTGTCCCCTTTGCACCGAAATGGCAACTGCACCGCTCGTGCGTTGCGTTACTGCTGACATCATTGCCTCCTCCCGAGGCAAGCTTAGCCTTGGACTCTCCACCCCTCCGGAGCACCTTGCCGAGGCCGCTCCTGAGGGGGTCTTGACGTCGTTCTCCTCGTGAGGCTTAGCCCCCTCGCGAGGGTCTTGGACGGCTGGTCGATCAGCTGGGCCATACCAGGCCGCTTGGGGCGCGTCGCGGCCCGCAGACAGGCAAGTCTGGGTACCCTAGTTCCTAGGACGCCGTCAGTAGACCCCGGGCCCAAGGCGCGCGCGGAGTTGGCTTCGGGGCGAAGACTTAGCCGAGGACGAAGCGCCGCGGGCCCCAAAAAGTCTACGGGCCAGGCCGGCGCGTGACGGTTGGATGGGACGTGGGTGAATCTGCTTCCCACGCAGTCTTGGCAATCGTGCGACTTAACAACTCCTTGGCGCGAGCGGCGGGGCCATTATGGCTGCGTGTGAGTGGCCGCTGGTTGATCTTCTTGGTCTATAAACAGGGGGTGAGGCACCAGGCCTCTCACTCGATTGTCGCAAACTGATCCTTGCTGCTTCCACTACTCCAAGGGCTTCCATGGCGCCGATTCACAGGTTCTCGGTCGCGGAGAAGGGGAAGAGCCCGATGGTAGAGCCTGAGCGGCTCCTCCCGAAGAAGAGGCGCCATAGTTCTCCGAGTGCGTCCCTAAGGCCGTCGGACGCCCGCACATGGTGCACGCGGGTGCCGCCAGGATTTCCGCTTCCCTTGTATGCTCCAACGGCAGGCGGACGAAGCGGGGACGGCGACAGGAGTGGCGCCATCAGTCACCCGGAGAGACGGGCGACTCCTCACGCCCTGCTGCCGTCCCATTCTGAGGATGATGCCCACGAGTTCATCGTATGGGCGGGGGCCCCTCCGCATTCATGGATCCTTCGTTCCCCATTCCTAAGGGAGGTGCTCCCGGCTCACGGCCGGGTGACGATGCAGCTGAGGCACGAGGGGTGTCGCCTTCCTCCTTCGTGTGCCGACGTGGAGGTGATCTCCTCTGGCCAGGTCTTCATGACCTGGGGTTGGGGTGTGGTGCGCCGCGCCTGTGCCCCCGCCGGGAGGCACATTCTTAATTTCACGCTGGATAGGATGGGCACGATGACCTTCAAGGTCTTTGGGGCGGACGGCCGCCGGCTGTCGTGTGGTGCGGGGAATGGGCTCGCCGGCGACCATTCCCCATGCCGCCAGGGCAGAGAGGCGCCCGCCCTTGGTTGCGCCTCCGACTCTCCTAGTAGCAGTTATGCTACCCCTGAGACGGTCTCGAGCTCCGACGAGAGCTACGAGCCGCCAAGTCACCGTTCTTATCGCCGGAGGGAAACGGTGTCCTCCCGGCGCCGTCATTGTTGAAGGAGTTCAAGATGCATTCCTCGAGGGTGACCTTCTTAGCTTAGTTCCCGCGGGACATCATGAAAGGCTCCATGGGGGCATGCAAATTCTTGTAATACTTTTGGTATTGCCTGGCGTTATAAACTTATGTCCTTCATGAGACCCTTGTTAAAGCATGACTTTCCCTTCCTTCTGTCCCCGCGGTAGTTTAGGGCCCTACCCATGCGAGACCCACTCCCCAGACTAGCCTCAGCCTGCGCTGGTATGCCAGGTCGCGATGCCGTGGTCAGGGCCAGGAGGTGAGTGATCCAGGGTCCGGCAAGAGCCCCCGAGGCGCGATGCTCAGGAGGTCCCTCTTGGCATGCAAGAAACCGCCCACTGGTCTGTTGGGAAGGGTTTTCATGCCTCAGCGGATTCGCAATTATAGTGGGTAGAGGTGTAGGTACGTGAGTTGATGTGGCGTTGAAAACTTATCTTAGCGGCCCCTGTGGTCATGTGGTGGTGGCACTTGATTTTCTGTTACCCTTCCTTCGAGGCGAGGTTCTGTGTCCAACTGTCTTCACGAGTAGGCAATGGTGGTCGCTCCGAGGCCTTGGGGGCAAGGGTCACGGAGCTGGTGGAGGCGTTCCTCCAGGCCGCTACTATCGCAGCCGAAGAGGAGAAGACCGGTGATGATGTGCTTGGTAATGCCCGATCTGTTCCTGTCCAGAGAGAGAAGTGCGAGTGCCTCTGGGAGGCATAAGAACTTTGTTTGATTGTGAAAAAAACTTGGTATTATTGTAATAGCTAGATGATTTCCATGCTTGCTTCCTTTCATGTTTGCTTAGGTGCTCTGTGTCGGCAAGGCCCAACCCCGCGCATACCTCGATCGCCATTGAGCCCTCCGGACGACCGGGGCTATCGTAATAACTAGACTCAATAGATGAGGGGCTACGTGGCTAGTGAGGCCCCTGGGTCGCGATGCCCAGGGGCCCCCCTTGACGTTCAAGCAATCCCGTTTGCGTTTTGCGTCGGCAGGGTCCAACCCCGAGCATACCTCGATCGCCATTGAGCCCTCCGGGTGACTGGGGTTATTGTCATAACTAGACTCAAGGGATGAGGGGCTACGTGGCTAGTTAGGCCCCTGGCTCGCGATGCCCAAGGGCCCCCTTTGACATACGAACGGCTCTAATGAAGGAGAACGAGCAACATACCTTGCCCACGAGCCTTCGCCTGGGATGGGGGCGCGAGAAGGCCATGTGTCTGTGCACCTGGTAGGGTGGCGTCTGCCAGGCGTGACCTAAGCATAGCCCCCGTGCCTAGCCCTCCTCGCGACACCCATCCAAGGAGAAGTTGTGAGCATTGTGAGCTGAAAAGCTCCCTGAGCTTGGTGCGACAACTGGGGGCCGCCCTCAATTGTTTATAACTAGCACGGAGCATAGAGCTACCACACTTGCGCGAAGTGTGGGCATAACCATGCCTCGGTCGTAGCGGCCAGCGCGGAGCTTGGTGCTTCCACTGGTTCGTGGGCATAACCGCTCCTCGGTTGGATCTGCCAGCGTGGAGCTTGGTACTTACACTGGACCGTGGGAGGGAGCCTCCCACCGGGAGAGACTCAGGGGTGTGTACAGTCCCGTCCTGACACGTGGCTTGCACGGTAGGATAGCCAAGCTGTATATGGGCCCTCCTGAGGACGAGCTGAACGACTATGAGTAAGTTCTCGTGAGCTTACGCATCACTCATGAGACCCTACCCTCAGGCGGGTTGCGCCTGAGTCTTCTTCTGCAAAATGTGAAAAGAGAGGTGTTGTGTTGACCTGCGCCGAGTGCATCTCTAGAGGGTATCACATGAGAAGGCCGCAGCACCAGCGACCCCAGGAGGTGATGTCACGGGAATGGCTCGCGAGACAGAGCTCAGCCGCTGGATTTGTCGATGCTGCATGGACAGACCCGAGCACAGACGTCGTGCCCAGTCTTCTCATGCAACGATCCAAAAGAAAAACAACCGACGCGCGGTTCCCGCGTGAGCGAGGCACCTGCCACGGGCCCCTACTTACCCATCCACGATTAGCCCATGCGAGAACAAGGCACCAAGGACCATGGGAGGTGACGTCATGGGAATGGCTCACGAGACAGAGCTCAGCCCTTTGGTTTAGCGACGCTGCAGGGACGGACCCAAGCACAGACGCCGTGCTAGTCCTTAATCATGGGGCGGTCGTGAGTGGGTGCACAAGGGCTCATGACCCTAGTGGTGGTGAGGACGCCAAGCATGCAGATAATGTGAACAGAAAGAAACAACTAGCCTTGATCATGCAAAAAGGGAGACAACTGCGGGGGAACAACCCCCAGCAGTCCGAGGATGATGCAGCCCGAGGAGCGCCCTCGATTGGATACCTGAAGCGTCACCTGATACTTGTCGAAGAAGAGTTGGGGTAGCTGAAGATGCGAGCCATGTGGGTTACTCGTGAGGACGTCGAGCTCCTGAGGGCCAGGGGCTCCGAAGGCTCTCAATGGTCGCGTGGGTCCGGTTCTTGCTCCGTTCGGACCGCCTGCCACTGAGCCTCCCAAGCCCCCAAGGCCTGCTGCGCGAGATGCTGGAACATGGCAGCTGCATTGCGGAAGCCAAAGAGTGTGCAGACGTAGCTGCAGGGGAGGGCCCTCCTCCGGCCGACCGCCGTCGGCCAGAAGGGCTCCTGAGAGGCGGCTCGGTTGAGACCCGCGATGTCAACACAGACGCGGAAGCAGTCGCTCGGGCTGCGAGGTGGTGAACTTGGGGTTGTGCGGTTACGCCCACCGCAGATGAGTCTTGCGTACTGAAGTTCCTCGGTAACTTGGTTGATCAAGTCATGAGCCCCCAGCGCTGAGCGGTTCACGCTGGGCTCACAAAAACGCGCGTCAAGACACGCTTACAGGTGGTGCCCGAACACCTCCCTCGAGACGTCGGTCAGTCCAGAGACACTCCAGAGGAGAGCCCCCGAGCCTATCATGAGAGGGGCGTCGGGCGCGCCCCCCTATGCGAGGGTGGAGGGCGCCTCGTCCAGGCCATCAGGAGCCCCTGCGTCCTGAGGTCCGTTGATGGGCATGTTCTTCTTCTTCTTGGGGGCGGTGTGCAGGGCGAGGACGGCTCCATCCTCATCGGAGCATTTGACCGTCTGGTAGGCGCGCTCCAGGGAACGCACCGCTTCCTTCTCATCGGAGGCGATCGTGATGACTCCGCCGCTCCCAGGAATCTTGAGGACGTTGTAGCCGTGATGGGTCGCCGCCATGAACTTGGCGAGGGCAGGATACCCGAGGATGGCGTTGTACGAGAGGTGGATGTTGGCGACGTCGAAGTCAATGAGCTTGGTGTGGTAGTTGTCGCGGTCACCAAAAGTGACGGGGAGGCGGACATGCCCCATCGGGAGTGTGGAGCAATCTGTCACTCCGGAGAATGGCTTGGTCGGGTGTAATGCCCAGGATGGGACTATATCTCCTACGTGTCGAGGCACGACTTAAAGATATAAGCCCATTCTGGAATGATCGCAAGTTTGGTACCTTTGCACATCTCATGTAAAAATGGGGATGGAAAAATGAAAAGATAGTTGGTTTACACTCGCCACGTCACACAATTCATTACATGTTCAAACATCATTCAATAAAACATCACAGCCCATCTAAGGGTAAGATCCAAATGACAAGATACCAAACATAACTTAAACCATAGGTCTAGATCGAATCCTAGTAGAAGAACCACTACTGATCATCGGGATAACGAACATAGTAACGGCTACGCCCCTCGTCGTACTCCCAGTCTAGCTCGGTGCCATCACCTGGGTAGCTCACCATCGTACCTGAATCTGGTGTGTTGATGTAACTGTGAGCCACAGAGGACTCAGGAATCCCGTTCCCGGGTAACACGACTATTTAAGCCTTGGGTGTGGAACAAGGCTGAAGAAGGAACAAAAGTCTGCAGCAGCACTAGCCTAGCTTACGTAAAAGAGAGCGAGAAGAGAAGGTGCCTCGGTCGAGAGATGATCACGAAGTGATCCTAGACTAATTAAGTCAAACATAATCCTTTTGCAGTGCACTTTAGCTGGTCCTTGGGGTCAAAAGCGATGACTTATTTGGTCCACCTGAGGTTGCACGCGGCGTCAGGCCTGGGAAGCACCGCGTTCACCTCATGTGCAAACTGCTTGAAGATGCGATGGGAAGCCGGAGCATGGGCTCCTCCCAAGATGCATGAAACTGCACGCAGCTCCTGGAAGCCCCCTGCTCCGTCTCCCTGGCGGTCGTCGTCGTTCCTTTTTGGCGGTGGCGGTAGCGGAGGCAGGCCTCCATTGCACTGAGGGCTACCCTCACGAGGCTGGTCGCGCCAGGGGCCGTCACGAGGCTGCTCCTGCCAGTGGTCCTCACGAGGCTGTTCGCGCCACCCCTGGCGTGAGTTCCTGCCGTCCCAACGTCCTCCACCTCGGCCTCCTCCAGGTCCGTAGCCATGGTTGTCGCGCTCAGGGCGTTGCCCGACGCGCCCGCCACGCATCGCCCTGAGCTCCTGGCAGTCATTAGCGTTGTGGCTGTGGACGTTGTGGAAGACGCAATACGGTCGGTTGTCTCTGGGGAGGTCACCGTAGCCGCAGCCACGCTTCACTTCTGGCTCCACAGCCAGCACGGCAGGTCCCTTGCACTTTGATTCCCTGGCCTTGGTCTTCTTGTCATCCGCCTCCGCCTCAGGAAGCTCCTGGAGGGAGAGGCGTCCTTCTTCTCCCCTGGCACACTTTGCCGCGAGCTCGAACATCTCGAGGGCTGTGCACAGGTCCTCGTGAATGGCGAGCTACTCGCTCATCCTGATGTCGCGAACGCCATCGGAGAACGCCGAGATGATGGCCTCGTCCGAGATCCTTGGGATCCGGAGGCGCATGGTGTTGAAGCGTTGGATGTACTTTTGCAGGGTCACTCCCGGCTGCTGCCTCATGCGGCACAGATCAGCAACTGCTAGGGCTCGGTCACGGGTGCCTTGGAAGTTGGTGACGAAATGCTCGCGAAGCTCTTCCCAGGAGGAGATGGATCCCATGGGGAGGTTCAGGAGCCAGGAGCGTGCACCATCTTTGAGAGCTATGGGGAACCAGTTCGCCATGACCAGCTCGGTGCCGTTGGACGCCTCGATGCTCAGCTCGTAGAGTTGGAGGAACCCCGTTGGGTCGGTGGTGCTGTCGTAGCGCGGAGGCAGGTCTGGCTTGAACTTGCCGGGACAGACGAGGCGCCATATCTTAGGAGCTAGGGCGCGACACCCAGCCACGCTCATGATCGCAGGCGCCCCGTGTGCCTGCGGTGCTGGTTCTTGGGGTGCTGGCGCCACCACCTCCCGTGGCGCGTAGTCTTGGCACTGCGGGCCAGGGAGCCCGCGAGCCCCTGCATGGGGATGCAGAATCACTTGGCAGCTCTCCTCGTCGCGTGCATGGGCTCTGCGGGGTTGCTCACGTCGAGGAGCCTCGCGCTGGACCTCCTGTCCGACACCGTGGAGTGGAGGCGGAGCCGGGACTCCGTGGCCTTTGTTCCCCGCCGGGGGAGACGGGGGACATGAGGAGTGTGTTGGCGCAGGTGCTTCTCCAGCGGCGTTGACGAGCTCGGTGATGCGGTGGAGCCACTCGTCATAGAGGTCATCTGCCGGGCGATAGCGCAAGAGCTCCCGCGCCATCAGCAGCGCAGGCTGCTGGTAGACCGGCTCGCGGTAGACCAGCGAGGACGATGCCGCGGCTGGCGAGTGTGAAGGGGTCGTCGTGCGGCCATCTCGCTGCACAGACGGTGGCAGCGACGAGTCCTGCTGCTCGTGGACGGCCGGGTCGGTGGCGGCGTGGGTGACCGGCGAGTTGGGGTGGAGCGGTGCACCGTTGCCCACGGGCGCCGCCTAAGCGACGTTCGCGGTGCGGCGGGCGGCACGAGCTCAGCGTGTGTCCACCATGGCTGTGGAGCGGGGTTGACGACGAGAACGCGACGAGGCCGTCGAAGAGGAGAGATTTCGACACGTCCCCTACCTGGCGCGCCAAATGTCGGATTTAGGGCTCCGCAAAACCCAAGAAGTTCGAACACAGGGGCGTGAACGAAGATCTCTCCCACTCACGTCTACCTAGCATCTCGCTCTCGTCTTGATGAAGGGATTCAAGCAAACAACACATAGTGCACACAAGAGTTTACCCAGGTTCGGGCCACCGTGTGGTGTAAGACCCTACTTCCTGCTTTGGTGGATTAGCCTCGGGAGGGTTGGAATACGAACTAGTACAGTGGTTCCTGAGCTTAGGAGGTGACCTCAGCAGAGTCAGGAGGCAAGTATTCTTGCTCCTTTGCGTGGTGGCAGAGTTTATGGATCTGCTCTACTTGGCTAGGCTTGGTTCAACCTGTTTCCCCTTGTCTTGACCTGTCCCTCCATAATGGGGGTCCTAGCTACTTATATAGGCGGCCAGGGTCCTCTTCCCCAGAAATGTTTAGGCGGGAAGGGATCCCACAACAGCCATTTTTGAGCGGGAATACAAGGACGTTCCTATCGTGACAAAAGCGGTCTTCGCCTGCAAAAGGATCAGGCGGTGACGCGGTGGTGGGCTCGACGGTGACATCCTCCTTGTCGTCCTTGCGGTCTTCGGTCTTGTTGCACCAAAGGGGAAACCTTTGTCCCGCTCCTTGGGAACCCGCGGCTGCACTGTCCCCTTTGCACCGAAATGGCAACTGCGCCACTGGCGGACGCTGGCACCCGCTGGCGCGGTGCGTCACCGCTGACATCATTGCCTCCTCCTGAGGCAAGCTTGGCCTTGGACTCTCCGCCCCTCCCGAGCACCTTGCCGAGGCCGCTCCTGAGGGGGTCTTGACGTCGTTCTCCTCACGAGGCTTAGCCCCCTTGCGAGGGTCTTGGACGGCTGGTCGATCAGCTGGGCCGTACCAGGCCGCTTGGGGCGCGTCGTGGCCCGCAGACAGGCAAGTCTGGGTACCCTGGTTCCTAGGACGCCGACAGATGAGCCATAGTAACAAGTGACAACTAATTTCAGCACACTATATAAATTTTTCCTTACCAAATTCCACTTACGAAAGGCGCTTCACTCCCCGGCAACGGCGCCAGAAAAGAGTCTTGATGACCCACAAGTGTAGGGGGTCTATCATAGTCCTTTCGATAAGTAAGAGCGTCGAACCCAACGAGGAGCAGAAGGAAATGATATGCAGTTTTCTATAAGGTATTCCCTGCAAGCACTGAAATTATAGGTAACACATAGTTTTGTGATAAGGTAATTGGTAGCAAGTGACAAAAGGTAAAAGTAAATAAGGTGCAGCAAGATGGCCCAATCCTTTCTGTAGCAAAGGACAAGCCCGGACAAACTCTTATATGAAGGAAAACGCTCCCGAGGACACATGGGAATTACCGTCAAGCTAGTTTTCATCACGATCATATGATTCACGCTCGGTACATTGATAATTTGGTATGTGGGTGGAACGGTGCTTGGGTGATGTCCTTACTTGGACAAGCCTCCCACTTATGATTAACCTCTAATGCAAGCATCTGCAACTACAAAAGAAGTATTAAGGTAAACCTAACCATAGCATGAAACATGTGGATCCTGTCGGCGTCCTGGGAACCAGGGTACCCAGACTTGCCTGTGTGCAGGCCACGACGCGCTCCTACAAGCGGCCTGGTATGGCCCAGCTTATCGACCAGCTACTCAAGACCCTCGCGAGGGGCCAAGCCTCGCGAGGAGAACAACACCAAGACCCCCTCGGGAGCGGCCTCTGCAAGGCGTTCCGGAGGGGCGGAGAATCCAAGGCCGAGCCTGCCTCAGGAGGAGGCAGTGAGGTCAGTAGTGACGCACCGCGCCAGCGAGTGCCAGCGCCCGCCAGCGGCACAGTTGCCATTTCGGTGCAAAGGAGACAGCACAGCCATTGGTTCCCAAGGAGCGGGGCAAAGGTTTCCTCTTTGGTGCAACAAGACCGAAGACCGCAAGGACGATAAGGAGGATGTCACCGTCGAGCCCACCACCATGTCACCGCCTGATCCTTTTGCAGGCAGAGACTGCTTTTGTCAGGGTAGGAACGTCCTTGTGTTCCCTCTCAAATATGGCCGTTGTGGAATCCCTTCCCGCCTAAACATTTCGGGGAAGAGGACCGTGGCCGCCTATATAAGTAGCTAGGATTCCCAAAGGGACACACGCACTCGACCACCGCACAAGTAGCAAGAACACTAGCCTCCTGACCCTCCTGAGCTCGCCTCTTGAGCTCAGGAACCCTTGTACCAGTTCATACTCTAGCTCACCTGGAGCCAATCCACCAAAGCAGGAAGTAGGGTATTACACCTCGCGGTGGCCCGAACCTGGATAAACTCTTGTGTGTTTGTTCGTTGCTTGCATGAATCCTTTCACCAAGACGAGAGCGAGGCGCTAGCTAGACGTGAGTGGGAGAGATCTTCATTCACGCCCTTTTGTTCGAACTTAACGGGTTTTGCGGAGCCCTGAATCCGACATTTGGCGCGCCGGGTAGAGAGCGTGTCGAAATCTCGCCTCTCCGACGACCTCATCGCGTTCTCGTCACCGACCCTGCTCCACAGCCATGGTGGACACACGCCGAGCTTGCGCCGCCCACCGCGCTGCGAACATCACTCAGACGGCGCCCGCGGGCAACGGCGCACCGCTCCGCCCCAACTCGCCGGTCGCCAACGCCACCACTGACCCGACTGTCCACGAGCAGCAGGACTCCTCGCCGCCGCTGTCCGTGCGGCGGGATGGCCGCACGGCAACACCTTCACCCTCGCCGGCTGTAGTGTCATTCTTGATGGTCCGCCGCGGGCCGGTCTACCAGCAGCCCGCTCTACTGATGCCGCGGGAGCTCTTGCGCTACCGCCCGGCAGAAGATCTCTACGACGAGTGGCTCCCCCGCATCACCGAGCTCGTCAACGCAGCTGGGGAAGCGCCTGCACCAACACACTCTTCGCGTTCTCCGTCGCCACCGGCGGCGAACGAGGGCCGTGGGGTCCCGGCTCCGCCTCACCCTCACCCCGCCGGCCAGGAGGGCCGACGCGAGGCCCCTCGACGTGAACAACCCCACAAAGCCCACGCCCGCAACGAGGAGAGTTGCCAGGTTATCCCGCACCCACATGCATCGCTCGTGGGCCCCTTGCCCCACAACGCCCAGACCGCGCGCCACAGGAGGTGGTGGCGCCAGCACCTCAAGAACCAGCGTCGCAGGTGCACGGGGCGCCTGTGATCATGAGCGTACGCGGGTGTGGCACCCTAGCTCCTGAGCTACGGCGCCTCGTCTGGCCCGACAAGTTCAAGCCGGACCTGCCTCCATGCTACGACGGCAGCATCGACCCCACGGAGTTCCTCCAACTCTACGAGCTGAGCATCGAGGCGGCCAACGGCACTGAGCCGGTCATGGCGAACTGGTTCCCCATGGCTCTGAAGGACGGCGCAAGCTCCTAGCTCCTGAACCTCCCGGTGGGATCCATCTCCTCCTGGGGAGAGCTTCACGAGCGCTTCGTCGCCAACTTCCAAGGCACCCGCGACCGAGCCCCGGCAGCTGCTGACCTGCGTCGCGTGAAGTAGCAGCCGGGAGAAACCCTGCAAAAGTACATCAAACACTTCAACACCATGCGTCTCGGTATCCCCAGGGTATCAGACGAGGCCATCATCTCTGCGTTCTCCAATGGCGTCCGTGATGTCAGGATGAGGGAGGAGCTCGCCATCCATGAAAACCTGCGCACAGCCCTCGAGATGTTCAATCTCGCGGCAAAGTGCACCAGGGTGGAGGAAGGACGCCTCTCCCTTCAGGAGCTGCCTGAGGTGGAGGCAGATGATAAGAAGACCAAGGCCAAGGAGTCGAAGCGCAAGGGACCCGCTGTGCTGGCTGCTAAGCCAGAAGTGAAGCGTGGCTGCAGCTACAATGACGTCCCCAGAGACAACCGACCATACTGCGTCTTCCACAATGTCCACAGCCACAACACCAATGATTGCCATGAGCTCAGGGGGATGCGTGGAGGGCGCGTCGGGCAGCGCCCTGAGCGCGACAACCGCGGCTACGGCCGTGGAGGAGGCCGAGGAGGAGGACGTTCGGACGGCAGGAACTCGCGCCAAGGGTGGCGTGGGTAGCCTCGCAAAGACCACTAGCAGGAGCAGTCTCGCGACGCCCCCTGGCGCGACCAGCCTCGTGAGGGTTGCCCTCAGGGCCACGGAGGCCTGCCTCCGCTGCCACCACCACCAAGGAGGAACGGCGACGATCACCAGGGAGACGGGGCAGGGG
>LR738713.1:299821697-299858661 GCA_902687465.1 Secale cereale
TCCACGCTCCTGATGGGGCAAGTCCGCCTACCCGTCACCTTTGGAGACCGTGACAACTACCACACCGAGCTCATTGACTTTGACGTCGCCAACATCCATCTCCCGTACAACGCCATCCTTGGTTATCAAGCCCTTGCCAAGTTCATGGCGGCTACCCATCACGGCTACAACGTCCTCAAGATGCCCATAAGTGGCGGAGTCATCACGATCGCCTCCGACGAGAAAGAAGCGGTGCATTCCCTGGAGCGTGCCTACCAGACCGCTGCAGTTGAATACCCCGATGAGGATGAGGCCGTCCTCGCCCTTTAGACCGGCCCTAAGAAGAAGAAGAACCTACCCGTCAACGGACCTCAGGACACGGGGGCTCCCGACAACCTGGCCTCAGGACTCGCGCCTGCTGATGAGGCGCCTTCCACCCTCGCATAGGGAGGAGCGCTCGGCACCCCTCTCGTGACGGGCTCGGGGGCTCTCCTCTGGAGTGTCCCTGAGCTGACCCGTGCCCCGAGGGAGGTGTTCGAGCACCACCTGCAAGCGTATCTTGATGCGCGTTTTTGTGAACCCAGCGCGAGCTGTCCAGCGCTAGGGGCTCAGGACTTCATCGACCAAGTTGCAAAGGAACTTTAGTACGCACGACTCATTTGCGGTGGGCGTAACCTCACAACCCCAAGTACACCTGCTCGCAGCCCGAGCGACTGCTTCTGCGTCTGCATCGACATCGCAGTTCTCAACCGAGCCGCTTCTCAGGAGCCCTTCTGGCCGACGGTGGTTGGCCGGAGGAGGGCCCTCCCCTGCAGCTACGTCCGCACACTCTTCGGCTTCCGCAACGCAGCTACCACGTTCCAGCATCTCGCGCAGCAGGCCTTGGGGGCTCAGGAGGCTCAGTGGCCGGCGGTCCGGACGGAGTGGGAGCCGGACCCCCGTGACCACTGAGAGCCTCTGGAGCCCCTGAGCCTCAGGATCCCGACGATCCTCGGGAGCAACCCACACAGCTCGCGTCTTCAACTACCCCAACTCTCCTTCGGCAAGTATCAGGTGACACTTCAGGTATCTAAATGAGGGCGCCTCTCGGGCTGCATCATCCTCGAGCGGGGGAACAACCCCCAGCGACCCGAGGATGATGCAGCCCGAGAGGTGCCCTCGTTTAGATACCTGAAGTGTCACCTAATACTTGCCGAAGGAGAGTTGGGGTAGCTGAAGACGCGAGCTGTGTGGGTTGCTCCCGAGGATCGTCGGGCTCCTGAGGCTCAGGGGCTCCTAAGGCTCTTAGTGGTCACACGGGTCCGGCTCCCACTCCGTCCGGACCACCTGCCACTGAGCCTCCCGAGCCCCAAGGAGTGTTGCGCGAGATGCTGGAATGTGGTAGCTACGTTCCGGAAGCCGAAGAGCGTGCGGACGTAGCTGCAGGGGAGGGCCCTCCTCCGGCCGACCGCCGTTGGCCAGAAGGGCTCCTGAGAAGCGGCTCGGTTGAGACCCGCGATGTCGATGTAGACGCGGAAGCAGTCGCTCGGGCTGTGAGCAGGTGTACTTGGGGTTGTGCGGTTACGCCCACCGCGGATGAGTCGTGCGTACTGAAGTTCCTCTATAACTTGGTCGATGAAGTCCTGAGCCCCTAGCGTTGGACGGCTCGCGCTGGGTTCACAAAAACGCGCATCAAGATACGCTTGCAGGTGATGCTCGAACACCTCCCTCGGGGCATGGGTCAGCTCAGGGACACTCCAGAGTTGAGCCCCCGAGCCCGTCACGAGAGGGGTGCCGAGCGCGCCTCCCTATGCGAGGGTGGAAGGCACCTTATCAGCAGGCGCGAGTCCTGAGGCCAGGTCGGCGCGAGCCCCCGTGTCCTAAGGTCCGTTGACGGGTAGGTTCTTCTTTTTCTTGGGTGCGGTCTGCAGGGCGAGGACGGCCTCATCCTCAACGGGGTATTCAACTGCCGCGGTCTGGTAGGCACGCTCCAGGGAACGCACCGCTTCCTTATCGTCGGAGGCGATCGTGATGACTCCGCCGCTTCCGGGCATCTTCAGGACGTTGTAGCCGTGATGGGTAGCCGCCATGAACTTGGCAAGGGCAGGATACCCCAGAATGGCATTGTACGGGAGGTCGTTGTTGGCGACGTCGAAGTCGATGAGCTCGGTGTGGTAGTTGTCGTGG
Source organism: Secale cereale (assembly GCA_902687465.1). Taxonomy (NCBI): domain Eukaryota; kingdom Viridiplantae; phylum Streptophyta; class Magnoliopsida; order Poales; family Poaceae; genus Secale; species Secale cereale. The sequence continues at coordinate 299,823,843 of LR738713.1, forward strand.
TCTCCAAAGGTGACGGGTAGGTGGACTTGCCCCATCGGGAGCGTGGAGTCATCCGTGACTCCGTAGAATGGCTTGGTGCGGTGGAGCTGATCATAGGGAACCTGGAGTGTCTCGAAGGTCTAGACGGAGAGGACGTTGAGCCCTGCCCCACCATCGATGAGGGTCTTGGTCACGAGGACGTTGCTGATGGTCGGGGTGGAGAGCATCGGGAGTGCGCCTGGGGCCGCAGTACACTTGAGCTGGTCTTTGGGGTCGAAGGCGTTGACTTGCTTGATCCACCTGAGGTTGCACGCGGCGTCAGGCCTGGGAAGCACCGCATTCACCTCACGGGCAAACTGCTTTAAGACGCGGTGAGAAGCCGGGCCATGAGCTCCTCCGAGAATGCACGCGACTGCACGCGGGTCTTGGAAGCCCCGTTCCCCATCTCCCTGGTGATCATCGTCGTTCCTCCTTGGTGGTGGTGGCAGCGGAGGCAGGCCTCCGTGGCCCTGAGGGCGATCCTCACGAGGCTGGTCGCGCCAGGGGGCATTGCGAGGATACTCCTGCCAGTGGTCTTCACGAGGCTGCTCACGCCACCCTTGGCGCGAGTTCCTGCCGTCCCAACATCCTCCTCCTCGACCTCCTCCACGGTCGTAGCCGCGGTTGTCGCACTCAGGGCGCTGCCCAACGCGCCCGCCGCGCATCGCCCTGAGCTCCTAGCAATTGTTGGTGTTGTGGCTGTGGACGTTGTGGAAGACGCAGTACGGTCGGTTGTCTCTAGGGAGGTCATCGTAGCCGCAGCCACGCTTCACTTCTGGCTCAGCAGCCAGCAAGGCGGATCCCTTGTCCTTCGACTCCTTGGCCTTGGTCTTCTTGTCGTCTACCTCCACCTCAGGCAGATCCTGAAGGGAGAGGCGGCCTTCCTCCGCCCTGGCGCACTTTGCCGCGAGCTTGAACATCTCGAGGGCTGTGCACAAGTCTTTGTGGATGGCGAGCTCCTCCCTCATCCTGACGTCGCGGACGCCATCGGAGAACGCAGAGATGATGGCCTCGTCTGAGACCCCGGGGATACGGAGACGCATGGTGTTGAAACGTTGGATGTACTTTTGCAGGGTTTCTCCCGGCTGCTGCTTCTCGCGACGCAGGTCAGCAGCTGCCGGGGCTCGGTCGCGGGTGCCTTGGAAGTTGGCGATGAAGTGCTCGCGAAGCTCTTCCCAGGAGGAGATGGATCCCACCGGGAGGTTCAGGAGCCAGGAGCGCGCGCCGTCCTTCAGAGCCATGGGGAACCACTTCGCGATGACCTGCTCCAAATCAGCCCCTTACGAAGCAACGCAACTAGGGTTTAAGCTTCTATCACTCTATTAACCCATCATCTACTTATTACTTCCCAATGCCTTCCTCTAGTCCCAAATAATGGTGAAGTGTCATGTAGTCGACGTTCACATGACACCACTAGAGGAGAGACAACATACATCTCATCAAAATATCGAACGAATACCAAATTCACGTGACTACTTATAGCAAGACTTCTCCCATCTCCTCAGGAACAAATGTAACTGCTCACAAGACATAATATTGTTCATGATCAGAGGGGTATTAATATGCATAATTGATCTGAACATATGATCTTCCACCAAATAAACCTACTAGCATCAACTACAAGGAGTAATCAACACTACTAGCAACCCGCAGGCACTAATCTGAGGTTTGGGGTAGAAACATTGGATACAAGAGATGAACTAGGGTTTGAGAGGAGATGGTGCTGGTGAAGATGTCGATGAAGATAGAACTCGCCAAGATGGGAGAGTTGTTGGTGATGACGTCGGTGACGATTTCCCCCTCCCGGAGGGAATTATCCCCGACAGAACAGCTCTGCAGGAGCCCTAGATTGGTTTCCGCCAAGATTCCCCCTCGAGACGGCGGCGTCTGGTCCCGAAAGCCTTCTTATGATTTTTCGAGGTCAAAACACCTCATATAGGAGAAGATGGGCATTGCGGGGCCATCGGGGGGCCCACGAGGCAGGGGGCGCGCCCAGAGAGGGGGGAGGCGCCCCCCGCCCTCGTGGACAGGTGGTGGCCCCCCTTGTGATCTTCTTTCGCCGGATATTTTTTATATTTTCTGAAACGGTGTCCTGTGGAGTTTCAGAGCTTTTTGAGTTGTGCAGAATAGGTTTCCAGAGTTTGCTTCTTTTCCAGCCCAGAATTCCAGCTGCCGACATTCTCCCTCTTCATGTAAACCATGTAAAATAAGAGAGAAAAGGCATAAGTATTGTGACATAATGTGTAATAACAGCCCATAATGCAATAAATATCAACATAAAAGCATGATGCAAAATGGACGTATCAACTCCCCCAAGCTTAGACCTCGCTTGTCCTCAAGCGAAAGCCAATATCAAAAAATATGTCCGCATGTTTAGAGATAGAGGTGTCGATAAAAATAAAATACGGACATGGGGACATCATGATCAATCTCATAACAGCAACATATATATTGTCATATGATTCTTATGCTAAAGTAACAATTCATTCACAGTATCGAGTATGAATCAGAAACTTCATTAAAAACCAACAAACTATGATCTCGGTCATTGAAGCAATTGCAAGTTATCATAACATCAGAAAGAGTCAATATAAGAGCTTTTCAGCAAGCCTACATACTCAACTATCATATAGTCTTTCACAATTACTCACACTCACGCCATACTTATGGTTATGGAGTTTTAATCGGACACAGAGAAAGATAGGGGCTTATGGTGTTGCCTCCTAACCTTTTACCTCAAGGGTAATGTCAACAATAATAGACCGTGATAACTTACATCCAATTGGGTATATATGTCAGGATCTTTCAAACACAATGTGCTTGCCAAAGGATAAAATGTAAAAAGGAAAGGTGATTTCCCCCTTGACTCTTATAAGGCAAGAATAAAAGATAGGCCCTTCGCAGAGGAAAGTAGAGGTTGTCATGTGCTTTTATGATTGGATGCACAAAGTCTTAGCGCAAAAGAACGTCACTTTATATTGCCACTTGTGATAAGGACCTTTATTATGTAGCCCGTCGCTTTTATTACTTCCATATCACAAGATCGTATAAAGATTATTTCCTCCACACTAATAAATCATACATATTTTAGAGAGTTTGCAACATGACAACTTACTTGAAGGATCTTACTCAATCCATAGGTAGGTATGGTGGACTCTCATGGCAAAACTGGGTTTAAGGATGTATGGAAGCACAAGTAGTATCTGTACTTGGTGCGAGGAGTTTTGCCTAGCATGAGGGGGAAAGGCAAGCTGAACATGTTGATGATCCATGACAATATACTTTATTTTAGATATAAGAAAACATAACCCATTATGTTGTTTTCCTTGTCCAACATCAACTCTTTAGAATGTCATATTTTAATGAGTGCTCACAATCATAAAAGATGTCCAAGATAGTATATTTGTATGTGAAACCTCTCTTTCTTTATTACTTCATATTAATTGCAACGATGACCAAAACTATGTTTGTCAACTCCCAACAACTTTTATTCATCATACTCTTTATATGTGAAGTCATTACTTCCCATAAGATCAATATGACCTCTTTGGTACTTTTTATATTTTCTTTTATTCTATCATGACCAAACTGAGGAAATCAAGCCCTTGACTCAACACTAATCTTTATTATAAAGCTCACGGACTCGATTACAAAGGGTAAAGATCATAAAGCAAAAGCTCACAACTGGATCATGCTAACTTTATTCTACTAGATCAAGATACTACCAAAAGGATTGAACCAAGAAAAACGGTAAAGATAGGAGTGTGATGGTGATACAATACCGGGGCAACTCCCCCAAGCTTGGCAGTTGCCAAGGGGAGTGCCCATACCCATATGATTATGTCTCCTTCTTTGGGGGTGGTGATGATGGCTTCTTCCTTAACTTGCGCTTAAGGACAGAATTTTGCTCCCTTAGGTCATTGATCTCCTGCTCAAGGTTTAATATTTTCTTGCATAGCGCCTGCTCGTTTTCCTGCAAGAGGTGAAAAGGGATAAATTCGATCTTAGGTGTTTTTAATCTGTCGGGAAGGCTTGACTTTTTAAACTCCACATGCATGTCCCTAGGTTGAGGTAGTGGGACTTCGTCTTCATCCAAGCTGGTCCAATCCTTTCCCTTGGGATCATGGTCCTCTTCTTCCTCCGTGGTCCAACCGTAACGCTCCCAGTCCCCATAGACCTTAGGGTCAGCAAGGAAATCAGCCACATAGCTTTCACCCTCCGAATCCTGGGACGACATATTGCTCTTATCTGCGGCAGAAGCAGCTCGAAACAAAAGCAGAGGATTTTTGCATGATACAAAGGTCAAAACCTTCGGGGGTATATATAATGATTTTTTACTGACCAAAAGGAGTAACATACAAGAAATCGTAGTCTGGGAGGCACACGAGGTGCCCACGAGGCAGGGGGCGCGCCCAGGGGAAGGGAGCGCGCCCTCCACCCTCGTGGACGGCTCGTGTCTCTTCAGGACTGCCACTTATTTTTCTATTTTTCTAAATATTCCAAAACGATGAAAAATTGCCTTTAGAACTGTTTTGGAGTCGGTTTACTTACCGTACCACACACCTCTTCCTTTTCGGAGTCTGAATCGTTTTGGAAGGTATCCCTTATGTATTCCTCTGGAGTTACGGTTTCAATAACATTTGTTTCAACATTTATAGGGTTACCTGAGATATAATGTTTGATTCTTTGACCGTTCACCACCTTCGGATTTGTGCCTTCAAAGTTGTTGATTTTTATCGCACCGGAACGGTAGACCTCCTCGATAACGCAAGGGCCTTCCCATTTAGAGAGAAGTTTTCCTGCAAAAGATCTTAAACGAGAGTTGTATAGCCAGACATAATCACCTACGTTAAACTCACGCTTTTGTATCCTTTTATCATGCCATCTTTTAACTTTTTCTTTAAACAGCTTGGCATTCTCATAGGCCTGGGTTCTCCATTCATCCAGAGAGCTAATGTCAAATAACCTCTTCTCACCGGCAAGTTTGAAATCATAATTGAGCTCTTTGATAGCCCAATATGCCTTATGTTCTAGCTCAAGAGGTAAGTGACATGCTTTTCTATAAACCATCTTATATGGAGACATACCAATAGGATTTTTGTATCCAGTTCTATAGGCCCATAATGCATCATCAAGTTTCTTGGACCAATTCTTTCTATACCTATTAACTGTCTTTTGCAAAATTAATTTCAGCTCTCTATTACTTAGTTCTACTTGACCACTAGTCTGTGGATGATAAGGTGGTGCAATTCTATGATTAACATCATACTTAGCAAGCATTTTACGGAAAGCACCATGACTAAAGAGTGAACCAGATGAGTCATTAAATATCTAGGGACTCCAAACCTCGGAAAATAACTTCTTTAAGCATCTTAATAGAGGTGTTGTGATCAACACTACTAGTTGGAATAGCTTCTACCCACTTAGTAATGTAATCAAAAACAACTAAAATATGTGTGTACCCATTAGAGGAAGGTAAAGGTCCCATATAATCAAAGCCCCAAACATCAAATGGTTCAATAACAAGCGAATAATCCATAGGCATTTCTTGATGTCTACTAATATTACCAATTCTTTGACATTCATCATAGGATAAAACAAACTTACGCGCATCCTTGAAGAGAGTAGGCCAATAAAAACCAGATTGCAATACCTTATGCACAGTTCTATCTCCAACATGGTGTCCTCCATAAGCTTTGGAGTGGCACTTGCGTAGGATCTGTTCCTGTTCATGCTCAGGTACACAACATCTAATAATACCATCTACTCCTTCTTTATAAAGATGTGGGTCATCCCAGAAGTAATGTCTCAAATCATAGAAGAACTTTTTCTTTTGTTTGTATGTGAAGCTAGGGGGTATAAACTTAGCAACAATGTAATTAGCATAATCAGCATACCATGGGGCAGTACGAGAAGTATTTATGATAGCTAATTCTTCAACAGGAAAGCTATCATTAATAGGTTGTGGGTCATCAAGTATATTCTCTAACCTAGCCAAGTTATCTGCCACGGGGTTCTCATCTCCCTTTCTATCAATAATATGCAAGTCAAATTCTTGCAGCAAGAGAACCCATCTAATAAGTCTAGGTTTAGCATCTTTCTTTTCCATAAGGTACTTGATAGCAGCATGATCAGTGTGAATAGTTACTTTAGAATCAACAATATAAGGTCTAAACTTATCACAAGCAAATACAACTGCTAAAAGTTCTTTCTCAGTAGTAGCATAATTTCTCTGGGCACCGTCTAGGGTTTTACTAGCATATTGGATAACATTTAATTTCTTATCAACTCTTTGCTCTAAAACAGCACCTACATCATAATCACTAGCATCGCACATAATCTCAAAGGGTAAATTCCAGTCAGGAGGCTGGGCAATAGGTGCAGAGATCAATGCTTTCTTAAGTATTTCAAATGCTTCTAGACAGTCATCATCAAAAACAAAATGAATATATTTTTGTAAGAGATTAGTCAGAGGCCTGGAGATTTTGGAGAAGTCCTTAATGAACCTCCTATAAAACCCGGCATGACCAAGGAAACTTCGTATACCTTTGATGTCCTTGGGACACGGCATCTTTTCAATAGCATCAACTTTAGCTTTGTCAACTTCAATACCTCTTTCAGAAATTTTATGTCCCAAGACAATGCCTTCATTAACCATAAAGTGGCACTTTTCCCAATTCAATACAAGATTAGTGTCTTCACATCTCTGCAAAACTCTATCAAGGTTACTCAAGCAATCATCAAAAGAAGTTCCGTAAACGGAGAAATCAACCATGAAAACTTCAACAATCTTTTCACAAAAATCAGAGAATATAGCCATCATGTATCTTTGAAAGGTAGCATGTGATGCCCGAGAACGACGTCCCAGAAGATTCCAGAAGATTCCCGAAGATTCTAGATGTTCCGGGGCCTCCCGTGTGTTCTTTTGTGCTTGTGTTATTTATTTTTTGCATTGCATCATGTCATCATGCCATCATGTCATATTTATTTTTTTTGCATCTCAACCTAAATAATTCGTGTGGACCTTCGGTCCATTTAAATCGAGGGAAGGTGTCTTCTCTTTATAACATATAAAAGTCCCTCAATATTTAGGGAGCTATATTTATTAATGATTCCATTGCTTCGGAATCACCGTAACACACTTGCATAATTCCCCATAGTCTTTTCACTTCAAGTTTCACCTTTAAAACCTTCCCTGTAATTCTTTCCGTTGTTTCGAGGTTCCTCCAAAAACCCCTCCAATAATTTTATTAAATTCTTTACTTTTTGCGGGTCCAGGAAATTTTGACCTCATGTCCAAATTCCTTCCCTAACCTCTTTTACTTTCCTTCTCTTCTTTATTGTTTTTTTTAAAATAATCCGAGGCAACCCAGCCTTTTGTTTTTCTCCTCCTGGCCCAACTCCCTTCTCCTTCTCCCTCTTGGGCCCTCCTCCTCCCAGCCGCACCACTTCTCCATCCGGCCCATCTCCTCCTCCCCACCAGCCCGCATCCCCCGTAACCCTAACTCCCGAACGAGTCCCTCTCGTCCCCCCCTCGACCGCCGCCACCTCTTCCTCTCGCTCGCCCGAACCCGCACTCACCTCCCAGCCTCGATCTCCCTCTCCTCGCCCTCTGCCTCCCTCTCGTTCCCTCAGCTTCGCTTCCCTCGCCGTGGCCTCCCTCGCTCCCTCCAGCCCGAGGCCCCGAGCGCCGTTCTTCAGCGCCGGCCGTGCGCCCCTCCGTGCCCAAGGACAGGCCTCTCCTCCGACCTCCTCCTCTGGCCCCGAGCCGCGCCAGGAGCGCCGTGACGGCCCCAGGCCCGCCCATCCGGTCGCTCTCCTCTGTAGAGCGACGTCGCAACCAGCAGCGCGCCTGCGCCCCTGCGGCTCCCTCGCCCTCCGCGCCTGCGCGCCCCAAGGCCGGGTCGGCCAGGCCCCCGCCTCTGCTCCCTCGTCTCCAAGCCTCCAGGCCGCGCGCCGCAGCGCCCCTTCCCTCTGGCGCCCAGCAAGGCCGGCCGGAAGTGCGCCCTAGCCAGCACCTCTCCGTCGCCTCTTCCTCCATCTGCAGGCCGCGCCGGTGCGCCCGCCTCTGCCTCGGGTGCCTCCTTCCCCGTCGAACTGCAGCAAGACAGCGCCGCGGCCATGAGCAGCGCCGAGCCGCGAGCCGCACCTCTCCGTCGCGCGCTGCTTTCCCTTGTTTGTTGGTTTTGTTGCTGTTTTTGTTAATCTCAGTTAACCAGGAAAACAACAAGTTTATCTTCTTTTGGACCCTTGTACGACTACGGCTACGAGCTCGAGAACGACTACATGTACGAGAACGACGACCCGTGTACCCCTTCGAGTCGCCGACGACTCGTCAAGTACGACTACACGGCGACAAATGACATGTACAACTATCTTCGCCGAGTACGACTACACACGATGACCGTCAAGTTCGACTACACGGTCGCCACGAGTACCCCTACGACCAAGTACCGCGACGACCGAGTACATCCACGGCCCGAACGTCTACCATCGCCACGAGTACAACTACCGTCGCCGAGTACCACTACTTCCTCTACCGTCGCCCGAGTACAACTACCGCCACGTGAACGACTTCTTCCTCTTCGGCCGTGTACCACTACTTCCACTACTACGGCTACTTCCACTACGACCTCGAACCCCTCCGAGAACGATGGTTCCGAAGGTATAACCCCGTCGATGACCCGTGTGATGCATGCTTGTTGTGTTGTATGAAATGTTTCCCGTGTGAGCACCGTGTCTGTTTCGTCCCTTTTGTTGTTCATCGGTTGCCTCGTCACCGACTCGCGGGAACCCGGCAACGGGATCGCCCACCTTTCATCTCGTTTGACTCGCTCACGCCGTCTATCTTTTGCATCGGACTCTCAACGAGTTACCGGTACCGATATGTTGCCGTGACATCATTTTCGGAATCGTTGCCGTGGCACCCTTTCTTTCCACCACGGTGACAAACACTTCATGTCTTCCTCTTAAGTCAACCCTTTTAATAACAATTACATAAACTTGATCATGTCACCCGCATCATATTAACAACATTGATAAATGTTTAATTGTTGTTTGCTTATAATTACTAAACATGCTCATGGGGATTTTTCCGGATATTGTTGTTGTTATTCTCCGGCCTCATTTAAATTGCCTAGATAGTGTAGTTTTATTATGCTTCACCTCTTGCCATGTTAAAAACATTTAATCTTGTCTTGCAAATAGACGAGAGTCAACTAAATAATTAATTGTGGTGTTTTGTCAATATGCAACTCGTTGCATATTGAGCTCCACTTAACTTGTAGTATTTGTTTGTGCTTTGCCATGCCATGCATAATTAAACCGGACATGCATCATATTTGTTTGTGCTTCATGACATGCTTATGCTTGGGTGTTTACCGTGTTGTTTTGCTTCTTTCCGGTTGCTTCTCTTGTTAGCTTCGGTTTCGTTCCGGAGTTGTGAGGATTCTCTCGTCTGAGTTGCTCCGTCTACTTCGAGGATCCGTTCTTCTTCCTTGTGGAATCCCAGGCAAGATGACCGAACCCGGATACCATTACTACCTTTGCCTATTGCTAGTAGTCTCGATCTATAGTTTTGCCTCGATGCCCATGTCTTTCTTGTCAGCCTCCTACTTGTAACCAATTGCCATGTTTAACCACCCTACCTACGCAAACCGTTGCTTGGCTAAGTACGCTTCGCTCAGCCCCTCTTATAGCATTGTTAGTTGCAGGTGAAGATTGAAGATGCTTGCTTCATGTTGAAGTTTGGTTGGGTTATATCACACTATATAAATGCTTAAATGAAATCATCTATATACTGGCAGGGTGGAAGGCTAAGCCTTTTGCTTGGTGATTTGTTCCACTCATGCCGTTAGGAACCGTATAAACCGGTGTTATGTTCCTTGATTATGCGTTCCTAACACGGTTGGGGTGTATGGGACCCCCTTGATAAACCGCTAAGTGCTAAGTCTTTTCCAGCAAGTCCCAACATTTGGTACTATTTGCCTCATAATAACAACTTAATTAATTAATTAAATTTGCATAGGGGGTCGCTCCCTCGAGGATTCCTAATTCTACATAGCAGGGGGGGCCAGTGCTGATGGCGTTGGTCCCAAACGGGGAGCCTGCGGGGCCGCCTTGGGGCAACCCGAGGTATCTGGTATAACCTGTAGCATCACCCATCCGGTCGTGTCCTGAGACTTAGATACGCGCGGCTACTATCAGGGTGTCGACACGCCGGGAGGATTTGCTGGATTAGCCTTACCTTAGTTCGGTTTAACTTGAGCACGGGATTCCGAGAATACTCGGGTCTTCCCACCTATGGAGTTGCGACTTCGCGGATCGTGGGCTTGTAATGGGTCAAGTTGGAACACCCCTGCAGGGTTTGAATTTTCGAAAGCCGTGCCCGCGGTTATGTGGCAGATGGGAGCTTGTTAATTCCGGTTGTAGATAACTTGACACAAAGTTTCAATACACTACCAGCGTGTGTTCCGTGACTGTCAATTTCCGAATAGGGATTCGGGAGTTGAACACGGTGGGGTTATGTTTGACCGGCTTTAGCTAGGATCACTTCGTGATCACCTTTCGACCGTTGCTCTTCTCTTCTCGCTCTCTATTACGTAAGTTAGTGCTAGTTGCTGCTGCAGACTCTTGTTTGTTCCTTCACCTCTCGTTCTTTCTTCAGCCTTGTCCTCACCCAAGGCTTAAATAGTCTTGCTACCCGGGAACGGGATTGCTGAGTCCTCTGTGGCTCACAGTTACTTCACCACACCAGATGCAGGTTCAGCCGAGTTTGATGCAGGAGCTGGTTCAAGTACTTCATCGGGAGCTCGATGAAGAGTTTGACCGTTTGCTTGTGACGTTTCGATGTTCAGTAGTGGTTTCTACTAGGATTCGATCCTGACCTGTGGCTTTATGTTGTTTTGTTATCTTTCTTTTGGATCTTCACCCGTAGTCGGGTTGTGATGTTTTGGATGATGTATTGCTTATGTAATGTATTGTGTGAAGTGGCGAGTGTAAGCCAACTATCTCCTTTTGCAATTTTAATCCCTCTTTTACATGAGTCGTGCAAAGATACCAAATTTGAGATCATTCTAGGATGGGCTTATACCTTTAAGTCGTGCCTCGACACGTAGGAGGTATAGTCCCATCCTGGGCATTACAAGTTGGTATTCACAGCCTTCTCCGACCTAGAAGCCCCACTGATTGATCGAATCGTTGACGGTTGAGTCTAGGCACACACTTGAAAACTTTTTGAGTCTTATATTATATCGGAGAGTAGGATTTCTTTGCTTCTCATCCCCTTTCTCTCTGGTGAGGACTCCTGACGATTACTCTTTTCTCTTCTACTTTCAAAAAGTGCACCAATTTTTTTTTTAGGATCCCGCGAGTATTCTGGGATTGTTTCGATGTTCTTGTGACAAGGATATTGTTCTCGATGCCTCCTGTTACCGAGGAGTTGAGCTTCGGGGTATCATTGACACAAGCATATCGCGGCAGTACTAAATACTTAAGACGGCCGACATCGAAAGTCTCTCCTATACGGCCAGTGGCAAGATAACCCCGACATCACCCAGTACTGGGGAGGTAGTTCGAGAGTATTGCCATAGCTTGTTATAGTGGATGCTTTTCGAAGGTCCGAGGTAAACAGTTTCCGAGAACAACTGGTTATGTGTTGAAGGATGGATACACCTGGATGTAGGTTTAGAGTTGATTGCGCGGTGCTTCCCGTGTATCCCCAACACCTGATTGCATAACTGGAAACTTTCGGAAATCTATAGGTGGGTTCATCCAGTAGTTCTAGGCATTCTTCCAACGGATGCTCGATATGAAGTTCGGGGTTCTACATTGAGTGAAGTGGTTTTATGGACTTGTTCTGATCGGGAGTTGCATCTTAAAGGGTCCTCGGCTATGCTGATCCGGGGATTGCAAAACCCTTTTGTAACACGTTCCATGAGCTTTCAGCACGAAGATGTCGAACGAAACTTCTATCTTGTATTTGTTCTATCTGATCCTTGTTCCTTTTTATTTACCTTCTGTTCATCGAGTGGATTCTCGTCAAGTGATGTACCTGCAGAATTCATTCGTTCAATCCTCTGTTCGAATGATATTGTGAAGATTCTGTTGCTACACATCTATCCTTTGTTTTCGTTTTGATTCTGGTATTCGAGTTGCTTCGATGTCAAATGTTGATTCCATACCTTACTAATCGGTGTTCTCATATGTCTATGAGAGTGCTAGTCCTTCTTGATCATCGAGATGGTCATGTTAATTCTTTTCAACCGGTGTCCATTTTGTTCGTCTCAAGTTGTCTTTGTTTTCCCCACCCTCCCACCCTTCTTCTTCTTGGAGCTGGAATTCTTAATGAAGTATCCATTTTATTCATGTGATATTTCTTCATTCTTTTCCTTCAATGTCCTTATCCGGTGATTTATCGTGAAGATGCTCAACAGCTTCAAGTTCATCATTCTTTTGTTCTCAATTCTACCGGTGGTTGTAATTCAAGAATTCGGTGTTGATCTTATCCTTTTCCTCATTTCACAATGCTTTCTTATTCCGGTGCACCAATTAATCATTCTCCTCTTGCTATTCATTCCGGAGTATCTCAGAAGATTCATAATTCCATTCTTAATCCGTTCAAGCTATTTTGAGGATTGATATCTCATCCAAGCCATTTAATTCAACCGGTGCAATATCTCTTCAACAATCTTTTCAACGGTGATTTCTTTAGTGGGCCCATAACCCACATGTCTTTTCCCAGGATCTTACCTGAATCTTCCTTTCCGGCGAATTCTTGTCAAAGTGTGACGTAAGAATGATTTCCATCAGTCACATGCCTTCTCCAGGACCGCTTTCAAATTCTTTTCATCGTTGTTTCAACCTTTTTAATTCTTCATTCCGGAGTGCTCAACAATTCTTATGGCATTTCTTGTCTTCATTCTCAGCATTTGGAGACCGGAGAAGTGTTTCTCGTAAATCTTGGCCCTTCTCTTGAAGATTCGTGGTTCTAGCTTCATGCCATCCTCATAGTTGTTTCGATTGTGAGGAATTCTTTTTATACCCATCCGGAGCATTTCATGAACTCTTTTCTTTGTGTTCCTCCGAAGGCCATCTTTTCAGAATATTTCTTCGTTCTCAGTTTTCAACTTCAACCTCCAAATATTCTTCACTGATGTCTCTTCGTTCGTCTCCATATTCTTACGGTGATTCTTATAAGTTTACTCTTCCGTTGTTATCGTTTCAATTCATTTGTTCTTTTCACAATCCTACCGGTGGTTCGTTGATGATTTATCCAAACTTGTGCTAGATCTCTCTTTAATTCCTTCCCAACGAGAATAAGTAGTATGCCAAATCCTTTGGTTGTCATCAATTTTAATTGGTGAAGGAGATGCATAACATAATTCTTATTCTTGTTCCTTCAAGGTGATTGAATTCTTTTGTCTGGAGCTTGTTCATCATATCATATTCTCGGTTCTAAGTTATTCATCTTGTTTTCCGGAGCTTCAAGTTATTTCTATTTTATCATTTCAAAGCTCCATCTAATTCACCGCAGGCCTTCAATCTTATTCTTTTCACCTTTCACTTCTCATGCTTTCATTACCGGAGTTCTTCATGGTGGTTCATCATGTTTTAATTCATACTCGAAGTCTTCATCAAGATTCTTGTTCGAGCTCAAGCATTCTTCATCATGCTTTCCAAGTGCAATTCTTTCTACCTTATCTTTTCAGATGGTGTTATGTCATTCTTGTCAATCCTTCATGTTTCATGATTCACGAGTTGTCAGGAATGAGATATTTAAAACCATCATTTTCCTTGTTCAGGAGATCTTTTCAACCCTTCAATTTATCCCTTGGAATTATCTTGGGTTGTATTTCACCTAAAAGCTTTCCCTAAGGATTGTTGTATTGTGGTGCTTATAAATGACCCAAGTTCTTCAATTATCATTCCGGTGAATAAGTTTATCGTCTCCTTGTTGATCTCAATCCAATCAAATGTTCTCCTCAGTGGCTGGTTATCACCTCTTAATTTTGAGATGTTTTCCATAAGCCCACAACGAGCTTATTCTTTTCGTTGTTGATTTTTCCAACAACTCCGTTCAACCCTTCTTCGTAAGGATGCTTTTTCCTAATTCATTCGTGGGAGAAGTTGTCTTTTTCTTCTACATTCATTCTTTCATTGAACTATATGCTATTCTTTCATTCCGGAGGCATTGTGATGTTGCTCTCTCCAAACCATCATATCGTTTTATCAAGATCATATTCTCCCTTGCTTGTCATTTAACCGGAGTGTTGTATTCTTCATTCAAGTTCCGTCATCTTTTCATGTTTTGCCTGTCTTTTAACCGGAGTGCTGTCTGAATCTTTCTTACTCCTTGTGCCATTCTTTTAATTGTTCCGGAGGTTGTGTGTTGTTGTTTTCATCAAGTATCAATCCATCTCCTCTATTTCTTGTTAATTCCCTCCATTTTCAGACGGAGTGCTGTCCAAATTCTGTCATTCTCATTCCTTGGCTATACCATTGCGGTTTCATATTCCTTGGTTCGTAAGCTCTTGTTTCATGTCTTTCAACCTTCAAAGTTCTCATAATGCTCCGTGTTACTCTTTTCTAACGGAGTATTTTTCATCTTCGTTCATCTCCGTTGCATTCTTTCTTTCAACTTGTTTAACATCTCAAGGTTCCTTGGTTTCACTCGTCTGTCGAAGAAGCAACTTTGTTTTACCTCTCCCTCTTCCGTTTTACCCGGTGATATCTCTAGGATCTCGGGTCGAGATCCTCTGTTAGTGTGGGAGAGTTGTGACGCCCGAGAACGACGTCCCAGAAGATTCCAGAAGATTCCCGAAGATTCCAGATGTTCCGGGGCCTCCCGTGTGTTCTTTTGTGCTTGTGTTATTTATTTTTTGCATTGCATCATGTCATCATGCCATCATGTCATTTTTTTTTTGCATCTCAACCTAAATAATTCGTGTGGACCTTCGGTCCATTTAAATCGAGGGAAGGTGTCTTCTCTTTATAACATATAAAAGTCTCTCAATATTTAGGGAGCTATATTTATTAATGATTCCATTGCTTCGGAATCACCGTAACACACTTGCATAATTCCCCATTGTCTTTTCACTTCAAGTTTCACCTTTAAAACCTTCCCTGTAATTCTTTCCGTTGTTTCGAGGTTCCTCCAAAAACCCCTCCAATAATTTTATTAAATTCTTTACTTTTTGCGGGTCCAGGAAATTTTGACCTCATGTCCAAATTCCTTCCCTAACCTCTTTTACTTTCCTTCTCTTCTTTATTGTTTTTTTTAAAATAATCCGAGGCAGCCCAGCCTTTTGTTTTTCTCCTCCTGGCCCAACTCCCTTCTCCTTCTCCCTCTTGGGCCCTCCTCCTCCCAGCCGCACCACTTCTCCATCCGGCCCATCTCCTCCTCCCCACCAGCCCGCATCCCCCGTAACCCTAACTCCCGAACGAGTCCCTCTCGTCCCCCCCTCGACCGCCGCCGCCTCTTCCTCTCGCTCGCCCGAACCCGCACTCACCTCCCAGCCTCGATCTCCCTCTCCTCGCCCTCTGCCTCCCTCTCGTTCCCTCAGCTTCGCTTCCCTCGCCGTGGCCTCCCTCGCTCCCTCCAGCCCGAGGCCCCGAGCGCCGTTCTTCAGCGCCGGCCGTGCGCCCCTCCGTGCCCAAGGGCAGGCCTCTCCTCCGACCTCCTCCTCTGGCCCCGAGCCGCGCCAGGAGCGCCGCGACGGCCCCAGGCCCGCCCATCCGGTCGCTCTCCTCTGTAGAGCGACGCCGCAACCAGCAGCGCGCCCGCGCCCCTGCGGCTCCCTCGCCCTCCGCGCCTGCGCCCCAAGGCCGGGTCGGCCAGGCCCCCGCCTCTGCTCCCTCGTCTCCAAGCCTCCAGGCCGCGCGCCGCAGCGCCCCTTCCCTCTGGCGCCCAGCAAGGCCGGCCGGAAGTGCGCCCTAGCCAGCACCTCTCCGTCGCCTCTTCCTCCATCTGCAGGCCGCGCCGGTGCGCCCGCCTCTGCCTCGGGTGCCTCCTTCCCCGTCGAACTCCAGCAAGACAGCGCCGCGGCCATGAGCAGCGCCGAGCCGCGACCCGCACCTCTCCGTCGCGCGCTGCTTTCCCTTGTTTGTTGGTTTTGTTGCTGTTTTTGTTAATCTCAGTTAACCAGGAAAACAGCAAGTTTATCTTCTTTTGGACCCTTGTACGACTACGGCTACGAGCTCGAGAACGACTACATGTACGAGAACGACGACCCGTGTACCCCTTCGAGTCGCCGACGACCCGTCAAGTACGACTACACGGCGACAAATGACATGTACAACTATCTTCGCCGAGTACGACTAGACACGATGACCGTCAAGTTCGACTACACGGTCGCCACGAGTACCCCTACGACCAAGTACCGCGACGACCGAGTACATCCACGGCCCGAACGTCTACCGTCGCCACGAGTACAACTACCGTCGCCGAGTACCACTACTTCCTCTACCGTCGCCCGAGTACAACTACCGCCACGTGAACGACTTCTTCCTCTTCGGCCGTGTACCACTACTTCCACTACTACGGCTACTTCCACTACGACCTCGAACCCCTCCGAGAACGATGGTTCCGAAGGTATAACCCCGTCGATGACCCGTGTGATGCATGCTTGTTGTGTTGTATGAAATGTTTCCCGTGTGAGCACCGTGTCTGTTTCGTCCCTTTTGTTGTTCATCGGTTGCCTCGTCACCGACTCGCGGGAACCCGGCAACGGGATCGCCCACCTTTCATCTCGTTTGACTCGCTCACGCCGTCTATCTTTTGCATCGGACTCTCAACGAGTTACCGGTACCGATATGTTGCCGTGGCATCATTTTCGGAATCGTTGCCGTGGCACTCTTTCTTTCCACCACGGTGACAAACACTTCATGTCTTCCTCTTAAGTCAACCCTTTTAATAACAATTACATAAACTTGATCATGTCATCCGCATCATATTAACAACATTGATAAATGTTTAATTGTTGTTTGCTTATAATTACTAAACATGCTCATGGGGATTTTTCCGGATATTGTTGTTGTTATTCTCCGGCCTCATTTAAATTGCCTAGATAGTGTAGTTTTATTATGCTTCACCTCTTGCCATGTTAAAAACATTTAATCTTGTCTTGTAAATAGACGAGAGTCAACTAAATAATTAATTGTGGTGTTTTGTCAATATGCAACTCGTTGCATATTGAGCTCCACTTAACTTGTAGTATTTGTTTGTGCTTTGCCATGCCATGCATAATTAAACCGGACATGCATCATATTTGTTTGTGCTTCATGACATGCTTATGCTTGGGTGTTTACCGTGTTGTTTTGCTTCTTTCCGGTTGCTTCTCTTGTTAGCTTCGGTTTCGTTCCGGAGTTGTGAGGATTCTCTCGTCTGAGTTGCTCCGTCTACTTCGAGGATCCGTTCTTCTTCCTTGTGGAATCCCAGGCAAGATGACCGAACCCGGATACCATTACTACCTTTGCCTATTGCTAGTAGTCTCGATCTATAGTTTTGCCTCGATGCCCATGTCTTTCTTGTCAGCCTCCTACTTGTAACCAATTGCCATGTTTAACCACCCTACCTACGCAAACCGTTGCTTGGCTAAGTACGCTTCGCTCAGCCCCTCTTATAGCATTGTTAGTTGCAGGTGAAGATTGAAGATGCTTGCTTCATGTTGAAGTTTGGTTGGGTTATATCACACTATATAAATGCTTAAATGAAATCATCTATATACTGGCAGGGTGGAAGGCTAAGCCTTTTGCTTGGTGATTTGTTCCACTCATGCCGTTAGGAACCGTATAAACCGGTGTTATGTTCCTTGATTATGCGTTCCTAACACGGTTGGGGTGTATGGGACCCCCTTGATAAACCGCTAAGTGCTAAGTCTTTTCCAGCAAGTCCCAACATTTGGTACTATTTGCCTCATAATAACAACTTAATTAATTAATTAAATTTGCATAGGGGGTCGCTCCCTCGAGGATTCCTAATTCTACATAGCAGGGGGGGCCAGTGCTGATGGCGTTGGTCCCAAACGGGGAGCCTGCGGGGCCGCCTTGGGGCAACCCGAGGTATCTGGTATAACATGTAGCATCACCCATCCGGTCGTGTCCTGAGACTTAGATACGCGCGGCTACTATCAGGGTGTCGACACGCCGGGAGGATTTGCTAGATTAGCCTTACCTTAGTTCGGTTTAACTTGAGCACGGGATTCCGAGAATACTCGGGTCTTCCCACCTATGGAGTTGCGACTTCGCGGATCGTGGGCTTGTAATGGGTCAAGTTGGAACACCCCTGCAGGGTTTGAATTTTCGAAAGCCGTGCCCGCGGTTATGTGGCAGATGGGAGCTTGTTAATTCCGGTTGTAGATAACTTGACACAAAGTTTCAATACACTACCAGCGTGTGTTCCGTGACTGTCAATTTCCGAATAGGGATTCGGGAGTTGAACACGGTGGGGTTATGTTTGACCGGCTTTAGCTAGGATCACTTCGTGATCACCTTTCGACCGTTGCTCTTCTCTTCTCGCTCTCTATTACGTAAGTTAGTGCTAGTTGCTGCTGCAGACTCTTGTTTGTTCCTTCACCTCTCGTTCTTTCTTCAGCCTTGTCCTCACCCAAGGCTTAAATAGTCTTGTTACCCGGGAACGGGATTGCTGAGTCCTCTGTGGCTCACAGTTACTTCACCACACCAGATGCAGGTTCAGCCGAGTTTGATGCAGGAGCTGGTTCAAGTACTTCATCGGGAGCTCGATGAAGAGTTTGACCGTTTGCTTGTGACGTTTCGATGTTCAGTAGTGGTTTCTACTAGGATTCGATCCTGACCTGTGGCTTTATGTTGTTTTGGTATCTTTCTTTTGGATCTTCACCCGTAGTCGGGTTGTGATGTTTTGGATGATGTATTGCTTATGTAATGTATTGTGTGAAGTGGCGAGTGTAAGCCAACTATCTCCTTTT
This sequence comes from Secale cereale, assembly GCA_902687465.1. Classification (NCBI taxonomy): domain Eukaryota; kingdom Viridiplantae; phylum Streptophyta; class Magnoliopsida; order Poales; family Poaceae; genus Secale; species Secale cereale. Next base: position 299,842,805 of record LR738713.1, read on the forward strand.
GCAATTTTAATCCCTCTTTTACATGAGTCGTGCAAAGATACCAAATTTGAGATCATTCTAGGATGGGCTTATACCTTTAAGTCGTGCCTCGACACGTAGGAGGTATAGTCCCATCCTGGGCATTACATAGCAGGTGCATCGCATAAACCAAAAGGCATACGTATATAAGAAAAGGTACCGAAGGGACAAGTAAAAGTGGTCTTTTCTTGATCCCCTTTTGACACAGGTATTTGAAAGAAACCAGAATAACCATCTAGAAAGCAAAAATGAGTATGTTTGGATAACCTTTCTAGCATTTGATCAATAAAAGGCAAGGGGTAATGATCTTTCTTAGTAGCTTTATTTAATTTGCGGAAATTAATTACCATCCTATAACCTATAACAATTCTTTGCGAGATCAATTCATCTTTATCATTAGGAATAACAGTCATACCTCCCTTCTTGGGGACACAATGGACAGAACTTACCCACTAGCTACCAGCAACTGGATAGATAATACCTGCCTCTAGAAGCTTTACTATTTCCTTCCTTACCACTTCTTTCATCTTAGGATTTAACCGTTGCTAATGATCAATAACCGGTTTAGCGTTTTCTTCCAATTTTATCATGTGTAGGCATAAAGTGGGACTAATGCCCTTAAGATCATCCAGAGTATATCCAATAGCAGCATGGTGCTTCTTCAGAGTTTTCAATAATTTTTCTTCTTCCTGCTCTGAAAGGTTAGCACTAATAATAACATGATATATCTTTTTTTCATCAAGATAAACATACTTAAGATTATCAGGTAATGGTTTAAGTTCAAACACGGGATCACCCTTGGGTCGAGGAGGATCCCCTAGGATTTCAATAGGCAATTTGTTTTTCAATACGGGTCCCTGATGAAAGAATATTTCATCCATTTCCCTTCTCTCCTTCATATAGATATCATTTTCATGGTCTAGCAGATATTGTTCTAAAGGATCATTAGGAGGCACAACAATTGAAGCAAGACCAATAATTTCATCCTTACTAGGTAATTCTTTATCAAGGGGTTGTCTATGGAATTTAGCAAAGTTAAAATCATGAGACATATCCCCTAAACCCACAGTGACAATATCTTTCACGAAGTCTATCTTAGCATTAACAATATTCAAGAAGGGTATAGCAAATATAATGGGACAAAAATCATCTTGTGGGGAACCAAGAACAAGAAAGTCAGCAGGGCATTTAACTTTCCCACACGATACTTCAACATCTCTAACAATCCCAATTGGTGAAATAGTGTATCTATTATCAAGTTTAACAGTAACATCTATACCTTCTAGCTCAACGGGTGCAATATCGTGCATAATTTCATCATATAAGGATATAGGTATTACACTCGCACTAGCACCTATGTCACATAAACCATGATAGCAATGATCTCCTATTTTAACAGAGATAACAGGCAAGCCTACAACAGGTCTATGTTTATTCCTAGCATCGGGTTTGGCTATTCTAGCAGCTTCCTCTTGGAGGTAATTAACATGTCCATCTAAATCTTCAACCAAGAGATGTTTATCCATAGCAACACTAGGTTCAACTTTAATTTTCTCAGAGGGTGTAGGTGTTCTAGTACTACTCCTATGAATTACAGTTGAAGCTTTAGCATGATCCTTCATTCTAACAGGAAAAGGTGGTTTCTCAATATAAGCAGTAGGAACAATAGGATCAACATTATAAGTGATAGTATTTTCTTCAAATTTAACAGGTTCGACTACTTTTACTTCAAGGGGAGGATGGTATTTAAACCACTTCTCCTTGGGAAGATCAACATGAGTAGCAAATGATTCACAGAAACAAGCTACTATCTCAGAGTCAAGTCCATATTTAGTGCTAAATTCACGGAAAACATCGGTATCCATAAAAGCATTAACATAATCAAACTTAGGGGTCATACCTGAATCCTTACCTTCGTCAAGATCCCAATCTTCAGAGCTGCGTTTAATTCTTTCCTATAAATCCCATTTGAATCAACAGTCTTCATCATAAAAGAACCAGAACAAGAAGTATCAAGCATGGAGCGATAATTGAGAGAATGCCGAGCATAGAAATTTTGAATGATAATTTCTCTTGAGAGCTCATGATTGAGGCATGAATATAACATTGACTTAAGCCTCCCTAAGCTTGAGCGATGCTTTCTCCTTCGCAAGGCCAAAAATTATAAATATAATTACGATCACGATGAACCTGATGCATAGGGTAGAACTTATGATGAAATTCCAACTTCAGCCGATTATAGTTCCATGATCCAATAACATCACATAGCCTAAACCGTGTCAATGCATCTCCCTTCAAAGGTAAGGGAAGACCTTCTTCTTGATAACATCCTCGGGCATACCTGCAAGCTTAAATAATCCACAAACTTCATCCACATAGATTATATGCAAATCGGGATGTAGTGTTCCGTCTCCTATAAAGGGATTATCTAGCAATTTCTCTATCATATCCAAAGGAATTTCAAAGCAAACATTTTCAGTAGGTATGTTGAGGAACAACTCTTTGCTCCTATGGTCGGGGTGAACATACCCAGAACAAGCCCCTCAAAGGGTGATGAGCCATAGTGACAAGTGACAACAAATTTCAGCACACTATATAAAATTTTCCCTTTTCCAAATTCCACTTACCAAAGGCGCTTCACTCCCCGGCAACGGCGCCAGAAAAGAGTCTTGATGACCCACAAGTGTAGGGGATCTATCGTAGTCCTTTCGATAAGTAAGAGTGTCAAACCCAACGAGGAGCAGAAGGAAATGATAGGCAGTTTTCGGTAAGGTATTCTCTGCAAGCACTGAAATTATAGGTAACAGATAGTTTTGTGATAAGGTAATTGGTAGCAAGTGACAAAAGGTAAAAGTAAATAAGGTGTAGCAAGATGGCCCAATACTTTCTGTAGAAAAGGACAAGCCTGGACAAACTCTTATATGAAGGAAAACGCTCCCGACGACACATGGGAATTACCGTCAAGCTAGTTTTCATCACGATCATATGATTCGCGTTCGGTACTTTGATAATTTGGTATGTGGGTGGACCGGTGGTTGGGTGCTTTCCTTACTTGAACATGCCTCCCACTTATGATTAACCTCTAATGCAAGCATCAGCAACTACAAAAGAAGTATTAAGGTAAACCTAACCATATCATGAAACATGTGGATCCAAATCAGCCCCTTACGAAGCAACACATAAACTAGGGTTTAAGCTTCTGTCACTCTAGCAACCCATCATCTACTTATTACTTCCCAATGCCTTCCTCTAGGCCCAAATAATGGTGAAATGCCATGTAGTCGACGTTCACATGACACCACTAGAGGAGAGACAACATACATCTCATCAAAATATCGAACGAATACCAAATTCACATGACTACTTATAGAAAGACTTCTCCCATCTCCTCAGAAACAAAATTAACTACTCACAAGACATAATATTGTTCATGATCCGAGGGGTATTAATATGCATAATGGATCTGAACATATGATCTTCCACCAAATAAACCAACTAGCATCAACTACAAGGAGTAATCAACACTACTAGCAACCCGCAAGTACCAATCTGAGGTTTGGATACAAAGATTGGATACAAGATATGAACTAGGGTTTGAGAGGAGATGGTGTTGTTGAATATGTTGATGAAGATAGCCCTCCCTAAGATGGGAGAGTTGTTGGTGATGATGGCGATGACCATTTCCCCCTCCCGGAAGGAAGTATCCCCGGCAGAAACGCTCTGCCGGAGCCCTAGATTGGTTTCCGCCAAGGTTCGGCCTCGAGACGGCGGCGTGTGGTCCCGAAAGCCTCCTTATGATTTTTTCCAGGTCAAAACACCTCATATAGGAGAAGATGGGCATCGGGGGGCCATTGGGGGGCCCATAAGGCAGGGGGGCGCGCCCCCACCCTCGTGGATAGGTGGTGGCCCCCCTGGTGATCTTCTTTTGCCAGATATTTTTTATATTTTATGAAACGGTGTCCTGTGGAGTTTCAGAGCTTTTTGAGTTGTCTAGAATAGGTTTCTAGTGTTTGCTTCTTTTCCAGCCCAGAATTCCAGCTGCCGGCATTCTCCCTCTTCATGTAAACCTTGTAAAATAAGAGAGAAAAGGCATAAGTATTGTGACATAACGTGTAATAACAGCCCATAATGCAATAAATATCAACATAAAAGCATGATGGACGTATCATGGCACCCCGGCTCAGAGAAATCGGAACGCCCCGTATTCCAGCCCAGAGATCGAGGAGAAGTCTTCTGGAATACAACACTACTTAGCATAGAACAAATCAGCTATTTATTACAAGCTATATGGGTACAAGATGAGGTTACATCAACACGGCGACACTACGCCTGCCACGGTTGTTCCATGCAAGCAGCAGAACAACACAATGTAGCAGAATATCTCTAACAGCGGAACATCGACAATGGTGATGAACTCCACTCCCCAGGGACTCTAGCTAGAACGCGTATCCTAGCTCGCAAACCAGAGATCCACGACAAACAAGCAATCAAATCAGGCATGACCTTTAAACTGGCATGACACGCCAGGTCAGCACATTGAATGTACTTGCAAGCTCACATCAACCAAAGCAATCAAGACAGACAACAACTTGGCAATTACAAGTTAACAAGGATTAACATGATACTATCAGAACAACATAGCATGAGCAAGATGATGCAGCTAGAACAATACGAGCATATCATAAACATATGAACGAGAGGAGACTAAGATGCAACTTGATGACACTATCATGCACGAACTTACTGTGCTCGGGTTACCTTGTAACCATCACATGCCTCACTTACCATCACGGACATCACACGATCATCTCAGGATCCAATCAAGCTTGGTATTGCAATACCGTAATCATTCATGACCACAAGGAGCTTGACTTTTACCCTTGACTCTCGCATAACACCACAAATATGCACAACGCGATATCCTCGGTACCATGGTGATCCTCTCACGATCACATAAATATCAACCAACTTCTTTCTTCATTGAACCGGGGTTGTTATTAATCAAATTATTATCATTATTACTGTTGACCCACAGTGTGACCGACACGAACTTGGCCCTTATCCGTCGGGCGCAGCTATCGATAGATTTAATAAACACTCTGCAGAGGTTAGTACACTGTACCCACACCATGGAACCCATGGCCTCGCACTCCCATTTGGGTGGACCAACGGCATTCCGAAAAAACCGATCTACTCCCATGACACCCTCCCAGCCACTCCGACCAATTCCCCTCAAGGATAAGTCCTGGGTGGCCCCGTGCCTACCAAAGGCACCAACGGCCACCGTCGTGGCAAAACATGAATGGTCCCAAACGGGGACAATGGATCCATACTCAACAAAGGGCACACAAGGCTTATGCCGTCCTACCTGATCAGGGTAGCGCCCGCGCATAACCTTCCCTCATTGGAGGCATCGGCGAGAGGCATGCCAATAGACCCAGTTAGGACCCTCCCATAAAGGTAAGCGTTGTTGCACTGGTAAGCTCGATATGGTGGCACCATGACTCAGCCAACAATTGTTCAAGGTCGTTTAAGTCCGGTTAAACTTGAATACAATAAGCCGAGTCATATTAAAATAACATGATGCAACTACAATGCAGGAGCATCATATCAACATAAGCATGGAGGTGCAACATAATCATCGAGCATAACCACAATAAATTCGAATGAGCATGGCATACTGACTAGCTTGAGGATCACAGGTATAATACTGCTCATAGCATAACTTGACCACTAGCATCAATAATAAGTACCATGCAAGAACATAGCAAGAACACTACCAAGTAAGCATGTAACCAACTAGATGCAAAGGAAGATGCAATACCACAATTCTGGATAACCGACAATAGTCATGCACCAAAGAGCTTGACAAACCCAACACGTACTACTACCAAGCATGAACATATGAAAAGTAATACTAGCAAGTAGAACATGATAACCAGGTGCACATGAACATAACATGAAAGTAAACACAGATCCATAGCATAACCGAAACAACAATAGCAGCAGCAAAACAAACGGACAATTATTAAAGGTTCAAGTTGAAAACCAAAGCTACTGCATGGCTATCATGCAAATGGTGGCTGTGGTTTGCGTGGGGATGAAGAAGGCTCCGGGAAGAGGTGCAGAAAAATCACGAAAGGAATCGCCGGAAAAAGGTTCCCTCTCAGAGGGGGTTGATTAGGGGCAAGGGAAAAATGGCCATTTATAGTATGGCAAACCATATTGAAAATGATACCAAAAGTTCAGGCTCGAAGAGATGAAGATGTGGGCGTTGGATTCACCTTAATCGGAGTTGCGAGTAAACAGTTGTGAAGAGATGAAGATCAAGGACTTTTCTGCAAAAATATCGTCACAAACAAGTTCCTGAGTGGATAAGGCAGAAGCTGTTTTGAGAAAAAATACACTTTCCGGAGAGGAAGGCGCATTCCTCGCCTAAGCCGCAAGGAAATATGCCTTCAGAAAGGGAAAACCCATTCGCGCGAATGCGCTTCCACTTATCCACGTCAGCGTGAGCAGGGCCGGGGCTTGTGTTGCTTATAGGTGGGGCCCGCGCTCCTTCTCTCTCCTCCCATCTCGTCCTTCCTCTCCTCCCGACACCGCACGCAGAGCAGAGGCGGGCCGCCGGCGCCGGCACTCGCCCGGCCGACTCCGGCCATCTCCGGATGAGCAGAAGGTACCAGAGAGGTCAGCAAAGAGAACCACGCCCGCCCTGGCTGGTCGCGGACGCCGGGGAGCTCGAGGTCGGGCGGGGCATTGGTCGGGGCGGACGGAGGGCTCGGGCAACTCCGGGCACGGCGCCCCGACCACGGAGAGAGGGTGGAGAGATACGGGAAAGGAACTAGGGTGGGAGTGGATGCTCTGGGTGGTGGTGGAACGGCGAGAATGACTCGGGCTCGACCGAATTTAAGAGGAGGAGGCCGGTGGCCATGGCAGCGATGGAGGTCAGGGAGAGGCATTGGTGCTCGGGCAAGTAGCAAGGAAGGACCAGAGGAGGGTGGGAAGGCTGGTTATGAGGAGAGGAGGGGCTCGGGGTGGCTATATATAGCCGAGCGGCGAGTGGGTGAGGTGGCACGCGCGCGGCTACGTGTATGTGCTCCAGCAACAGGCACGCACGACCAAGGGTCATGGGCAGGGGTGGCAAAGCGATGAGGAAGGATGCGGACGAGGCACAGAGGTCACGGAGACGAGGCAGAGCTCGGGGACAAGGGAAGGAAGAAGATACAGAGGTGGAAGACAACGCGGTCATGGGCGCGCTCTGTTTCTCGATGGGGACGGGTTGCCGGGGAAGCAAACGAAGGGGGAACGAGCTACACGGGAAATGCGACGCCGAGGCTGATCTGTTTGACACTCGGGGACAAGCCAGAACCGGCCGGAGCTGCTGTTTCCAACAGTGGCGAGACCACCATTTTGGCCGGCGTTGCCCGTGGTCACCACCGACAACACGCGCTCTGGCCTCCTACTTAGTGCCAAACCTTGTGAGCGGTGGAGTCCTTCCAAGGCTCATTAAGAATGAGGTGATGGCACGAGCAGAAGTGTAGTGAGCAGAGGGATACAAGCTCGACAAGTTTGCTGTTGCAAACTTGGCCACATCTTGGTGATCAAACTAGTGGGATTAAGGACTAAACTTGATGTATGGGAGGTTTAGATTAGGAAGGACTACAGTCCTGTGAAGTTTGGAAGGAAATGGACCAAGATCTAATATTGTTGCTTCACAACTGCTTAAATTGGTCCAGAATCAAAATGATGAAGTGGCACTCATTAAGAGTAACCACTTGAGCTGAAATTTGGCAAGGCTAGTTGATTTGGGCATATGCGAGTGCCATAAGAATTTCATGCCATTTGGCTAAGCCAAAATGGTACTTCCTTCATAGCTATCATCCCTGTCCAGAAAATTGGGAAAAATCCTGAGGGAAAATGGCTAGATGAAATGATCCCAAAACTTGTGTAGATAGGTTATATATGTAGGAGAAGGCCTAGGAAAATTTTCAGACATAATGGAGCAAGATAAAATATACTTGCTTCATTAACTAAAAATTTGGAGAGAACCAAAGAATTGATGCTCAGCTCACATGGATGCATTGCATGAGCTCAAATCTTGAGGAGGGCTTTAATTGGATAAAATAAAATACTATGCAAAAATTCAACTCAATTGGATTAACCTAGCTAGTACTTCCTTCACAACCAATTCCCTTAGACAGGAACTTTGAAAAATTGCTCAGGAATATTTACTAGGCAAATGAGGTTGCATTTTGGCATGTGGTAATGATATGGGCATGAAAAGATGTCCAAGGGGTTTGAGGTCAATTGGGCAAAGGAAAATCACACTTGCTTCACAATATGCCATTTAGGGCAGAATAGGAAATGAATTATTTGAGCATGATGATAAACATGGCAAAGGAAATATTTTTCCATATTTGAGGAAGATATGACCCAAAAAAATTATGAGAATTATTTGGTAATTTTAGGAGTGAGGGAAATATAGGTTGCTTCACAACCTAGGACAAAAAGATTATTCCTTTAACAGAAAAAGGAATATTCCCAATGGAAAGAATATTGGTATTAGGGCTAGGATAAAATGGCAAGCTCGAGGGAAGGATTTGGGTATGACAAGCCACTCTGTAAATAAAGAAGAGGGCATCTGCTTCAGTTTCCAGACCACAAAGCCACGGAAAAGAAAACTTAAGCAAAAATCTCTGAAAAACAAAAGAAAAAGGAAGGGCCAAGAATCAGGGTGTGACAATATAATACAATAAGAAAATATGAATTGGTTTGCTACAATAATTAATGTAAAGATTTGTTTTGTTATACTAACGGATCTCACAGTTTTGTTGAGTTTTGTGTGATTGAAGTTTTCAAGTTTTGGGTGAGATCACAATGGATGAAGAAATAAGGAGTAGCAAAAGTCTTTGATTGGGGATGCCCAAGGCACCCCAAGATAATATTCAAGAATTATCAAGCAACTAAGCTTGGGATGCCCCTGAGTGGCATCCCCTGTTTCTTCTAACGACCATCGGTATTTTACTTCGAGCTATATTTTTATTCGTCACACATTATGAGTTTTGCTTGGAGCGTCTTGTATGATATGAGGCTTTGATTGTTTTGCTTCTTAGTTTGTGTCATCTATCCTTGCTGAACACACTTATTTGAGAAAGCCAATTGATGATATGTTTCCGCTTCATGCTTCACTTAATTTTTTTAGAGCTATGGAATTGCTCTAGTGCTTCACTTATATCTTTTTAGCACGGTGTGCTTTAATGTTTTTGAAGAAATGCTCTCATGCTTCAATTATATTTTTTTGAGAGTTGGTAAATTTTTAAAAATAATTTATCTGATGCTTCACTTAGATTATTTTGAGAGAAAGAAAATTTTATGTCCATGTTCTTCACTTAGATTTATTTGAGCTTATCAAAAGCAACATATGAAACTAGTCCCAAAGTGATAGATATTCAAGAGGGATATAATAAAAACTTTTATGAAGATCATTGGACAAAATAAACTTGATTCTTTGTAATAGTTTTGATATATGATGATAGTGATATGTGAGTCATGTTAATGAGTAATTATGTTTTAGTAAGAATATTGATGTTAAGGCCTGTGATTCCCTATGCAAGCACGAAAGTCAATAGTTATGCACTTGTGGTGCATTATTTGGTGTTAGTTATGCTCAATGATCGCTTATGTGATTTTTTGTTTCTTGGTTGGCCGCTTCTCAATCTATTTGCTAGCCTCCACTTGTACTAAGTAGAAATACTACTTGTGCATCCAAAATCTTAAACCCAGTTTTGCCATATGAGTCCACCATACCTACCTATATGCGGTATTTCCATGCCGTTTTAAGAAAGTTTGTATGTGCCATCTGTAAATTTCAAAATAAACTTCTCTTTTGCGTGCCCGTACCTCTCATGAGGCGGTGATGGGTGGTCGATAATTTTCCATGCTAGATGTGTTATTCTCAAGATGAGTGTTTATTCACTTTTCATTGCACGAGAGTGCGGCGGTAATAGGCATGCCCATTCCCGAAATGAAAAAATAATTTTACTTTATGTTGTCAAATAATAAATTCCTTGGAAAGTGTTCGTATCGAGGGCACCCGTTGATACGGTTAGCCATGGATTATGAAAGAATGGTGGAAAAAGGAATAAACTTTCTTTTCTGTTTCAGAACTGCTTATGATGTATCTAGCATGGAAATTATTGGAAACTCTTTGTAGCGACCCGATCCCAATGGATCGAAGTCTCTGTGCTTAAGTGCCATCCCTAGATCGGTATGCTGACACACACAGTACTTGAGGAATTATAACAGAGTTCAATCACACACTTTATTTCATTGAGGTCCACAAAAGAGTATTTATTACAATAATATAGCTGAAGGCCATCTAAAGAAAATCACCGCGGAAGCTTCGAAGGTAAATTAGTCCATCAACTCCACGGCAAAACTGAGTGTAGAACAACGACCTATCGCACTTTACTCTTTGTTTGAAAGATCTTCGACATGAAATGTTGCAGCCACAAAGGATCAATACATTGAATGTATTGGCAAGTCACACCCAAAGTATGAAAACAGACCTATCATGTACATGCAAGGATATAACAAGGGAAAGCTCTAAGGTTTATTTTGCATAAAGCCAAATTTGTCTTACTTCTACTCACTAGCCAAATTTTGTTTCTTTTCATTTTAATTAACCTATTGTTAAATTGGACCGCCTCCAATTTAACCCACCTATGAGAGCCTCCAAGGATCATAGGTTCCAAATTGTTATTTCCATGACAGCCCCTGGGGATCATGGTTTAATTAAACCCACATCACAATAATTATTTGGGATGAGAAGATCTTCCAGAGGTTCCAAGTCTAGTTGCTCAAAGTTGTCGGTAATCGGGGACACGACTAATCCTGATTAGTTCGTACACTCTGCAGAGGTTCGCGCATGTTTCCCCACAAGAATCGATCCCTCCCTTCACATCCTCGCACTTCCTGGTGTTTGAGAATGGGATGAACGAAACATGGCCTTCTGAAGAGTTCCTCTGGGCCGCTGTCGGTGCCCATCCAATCCTACCATTCTTCTAGATCTCGTAGCACCGTACGGCTAGAGTCACAACTAGGGGTAACCAAGCCAGAGCCCGTATTGGCTTGTGGCTGCGCACGGAAGCTACTTGATATGAAACATGTCCAACCTTTTTGAACTAGGCGGCATTTGATAACCCTCAACCGTAAGGGATCGAGATAGTCTTCGCGGGTAAGAATAACCCAATTTATTGATTCGACACACGGGGAGCCAAAGAGTATTTATAAGCTTTGACAGTTGAGTTGTCAATTCAACCGCACCTGAAATATACTTACTTGCAACAAAGATAAATGGTAACAGTGATATGATAGTGATGATAGTGATAGTAAAAGTAAACAGCAAAAGTAAATAGTAAAGGTAAATGGTAAAAGTAGCAACTAGTGACAAGCAGGGTTTAAAACATTGTAGGCTAGGGAGATGGATGGTTGGGAGCTGCATGGATGAGATAGATTCTAACTTGGGGCACGTCACACGCATAAGTAATGATCATCTAGGCAAATATCAAACATTAGGCATGTATCCCGTAGGTAGTTGTACGTGCTTGCAATAGGAACTTGCACAACATCTTTTGTCCTACCATCCCGCTACGAACGGGGCCAAAAGGAACTTATGGAGATTAAGGTGCTCCTGTCAAAGAGCACCGGAACAAAGCAATGAACTCAATGGATACATGTAATCCTCAAACTACGGACCATCCCCTTTGGTGTCCCAAGCTGTCACTTTTGGGATCGCCGGTTCCGAACCGTAATAGGTGCAAACAACTCATAGATAGGATCACGAACACAAATATATTCATGCAAACACATATGGTTCAGATATGAGATCATGGCACTCGGGCCCTAAGTGTCAAGCATTAAGAATAACAAGTTGAAGCAAAGATGATAAACACCATAGTAGATGATAGGCAACATGTCCCCAACGATCTGACAAACTATTACATGATCTAACTCATCCAATCCCTACCATCCCCTTCGCCTACAACAGGGGAATTACTCACACATGGAGGGAGAAGTCATGGAGGGATGATGGAGTGGTGATGATGATGACGATGGCGACGATCTCCCCTCTCCGGAGGCCAATTCAGCCTCCAGATTAGCCCTCCCGAGGAAGAACAGAGGGTGGCGGCGGCTCCGTGACGGAAAACTGCGAAAAGAACTTCTGATCTGGGGTTTCCGTGTCGCGAGTAAAAATACGAGGCAAAGTAGGGCACCAGGGGGTGTGGGCCCCACCCAGGCGACCCCCCGGCGCGGCCCAAGGGGGCGCGCCCACAGGGCGCCTGGGCACCCCCTGGCCCCCCTCTGGCCCCACTTCTGGCTCCTGGTTCCTTCGGGTGCGTGGATTTTCTGTGATTTTTCGTGGATTTTTCTGAGATACTTAAAAATCCGTTTTCCTGCACACAATAAAACCATTCAGGCAGCTCTGTTGAAAACAGCGTCAGTCCGGGTTAGTTTAGTTCAAATCATGCAAGAATGAGGTCAAAACAATATCAAAAGTGTTTGGAAAAGTAGATACGTTTGAGACGTATCAACTCCCCCAAGCTTAGCATATTGCTTGTCCTCAAGCAATTCAGTTCAACGAACTGGACGCGACAAAGAAAACTTTGACAAACTCTTTTGCTTCATTAGATGTATATAAGCATGTACTACGAAAAGAGTTTAGCAAGTATTGAAATAGTACTTATGAGGACAATGCAAGGAGCAATCCTTCTTTCAAGTGACCAGTCACAAATACTTAAAAGTAAATAATATATTACTGAAAATCAAGGCAAGATTACATTGCACATAGCTTGAGCATATTAGGGTGGTATTCCGCTAGTCTCCATGAGTGAAGCAAAACATAAATGCAGAGACTCCTCCAGAGTTTTTAAAGGAGACTAGAACTAAGAATTTCAGAATAAATCATATCACAAGTATGCAAAAGACAATGTAATACTTTAGGACAATGCACATTACACTCAGAATGACAATTATGCTCTCATAGTTGGTGCTTTGAAGAAAGAAGGTGAAGACTCTCGAACCGTGGCTTTTGTTGGCAAAGTTGAAAACCCGTGATCGGAAACAAAAAACTAAACATGTACCAGAGCTCTTGGTTTTTAGAAACAGAGGTAAAAACGTTTTTGAGAGGTGCATATTTCGTCAATGAATGCTAGCAGATAACTCAATCACTTCTTGTGCTGGACAAGTTTCGAGGAACGGCTCCCGCATGAGGACGATCACATCCTCTTAATCTCCTTTGTTTATCACTGCCAAAGTTTTCTGATTTCTCATGAACAAAGCGTGAAGGAGGGTTTGTTTGTTATATTATCTTTTTGAGCCGGGCGCACTCAATGCCAGTTCCTTTTCGTATTAGGGGTTTGCACATTATACATGCAATCCAGGGGTGAAACTTGTCCAACTTAAAAAGATTATGAATTAACTACTACTTCCTCATGAGCTAAAACATAGGCACAAAAGAGAAATGCTTTTGATTAATTTTGAGATGGTACATGAAAGTCTTCGTTAGGAATGGCAGGTAAATACCATGTATAGGAAGGTATAGTGGACTCATATGGCATAACTGGTTTTAAGGATTTTGGATGCACAAGCAGTCAGTTCGCTTAGTACAGGTGGAAGTTTAGCAAAAGACTGGGAAGCGACCAACTAGAGAGAAATAACGGTCATAATCATGCAGAGCGACAAAGCAACATTGAATCGGGCATGAAAGTGATATAACTATTCTAAAACTCAAAGATCATCAAGGCAGAGTAGACTTTTTAGTCGTAAACATGTGTAAGCATGTGCCAAGTCAATCCAAAAATTCTCTAAAGGGAAATACCACCTTAGTATACCAGACTATGAACAGTGCAATACATGTAGATCATTTCAATAACACATTATATACTCTAGTTATCCGAGACTAGCCACAAGGAAAGCATGAACCACCGAAAGAGCATTGTAAACATAGCACTATGTCGCTACAAGCTGGTCTCTAGATCATAAGTACATGCATATGTACAAAAAGAGAAACAAAAAGAGTTCATACCGGTCTTCCTTGTTGCTTCCCTTCAGTCGATCTTCGTCATTACTGCTTGTTACTTGCACGATCGAACGTAGGAAATATAATTAAATGCCATCACAGACTCGGGCTGAACTCTGAAAACAAAGCAAACTAAAGAGAGAAAGGAAATATTTTTGGATTTTTCAAAGGTTGAATAAAAGCAAAAGAAAGATAAAATCTTTTTGTTGCTTTTGCAAAGAGAGAAATAAAGAAGAACAGGCAAAAACTTCGAAAAGATCAAAGTGAATAAAACGGATAATACAATGGAAAAGTAAGAGGGGCACGTACTCCCCCAAGCTTAGGCTTTTGGCCTAAGTTGGTAGCAGCTACTGCCCCCAGGAGCCTCCTGCTCCGGGGGTATGGTGGTGAGTCCAAGGGTCGTAGAAGGATGCTGGCGCGTACACCAAACTCCTCGGTGTCTCCCACGAGGAAGGTTCCGAGCGCCAAACAGAGGAAGAACCTTCACCAAACTCGGTGGCGGTCTCTCCCTGAAAAGGTGGTAACTCACCGTGCTCCTCCTCGTCGGGCACAACCCCCTCCATGGGGTTATGAAACTGATGCTGGACCATGAACTCATCGAACTGGACAACATCAAAGGACCATCCGTTCCTGCGAGAAAAATCAAACAAAAGAGGTGCAGGTAGACGGATCTCGCGTTCCGCGGTAGTTCCGAAACGCAAGATATAAACAAGATTATCAAGCTCAGAACCCATGGTGACAGACTTATGCCTTTTCATAGCAGCAAGATCAAAGCTTAAATAAGTAAAAGGATTATCATCAGGGTGTGGGGTGCCTCCAAGATGTTCTAAGATAAGTGTGGCATAAATGCCACCATATAAGTCCCCCTTGTTACCGTTCATAGCAAGGCGTCGAGCAATTAAGGCACCCAGATTATAATCAGACCTCCCTGAGAGGGCTGCCGCCAGGATAGCAATATCCGGAGCAGAAATGTTGCTCGTGTTGTCACGAGCTAACACCCCTCTGGCAATATAATATGCAAAATACCTGAGGTGAGGAAATAAGATGCTGGAGATCTTCGACCGATGAATATCCCTCGTACCCATGCTGCCGAGAGAGTTGATGATGGTTTTCAGCTCGGAGGGCTGAGTGGCCATCCTAGCCGTCCTCCCAACGTTCGACACACCTATTATTTCACAAAAATTTCCCAAAGTCATGGTGATAAGATCATTGTAAATTTTAAACTCAATAGCACCTGAATCAGGATTATATCTAAAACTGTTAATGAAACTGGAGGTGAGTTTTTGATACTAGGTAACACGGCTCGTGACGAGTCATGTCAAACCTGCATTAGCACAAAGATTATAAAACTCATCCTTGATTCCCGCAGCTTCGAGGAATTCATCACATGGAAATGTCATCGCACGTGCTGCACTTGTATCTTCCAACAACTCCAGGGGCACATGATCTTCATTATAGCTCACCCTAGCAGTCGATGGTGAAGCCGCGGCTCTAGTAACTCGATCGGAGTGTGCGGGCCTCCTCTTCTCAAGCCACCCTTTTGCCCTTCCTAACAAACTCATTTCTGATTTTTTTGCAATTTACAAAAACGAGGATTTAAAACAAAGTGAGCTAAGGCAAACTAATCAACTCACTTGCCCAAGGCATAAACTTGCATCAAAACTTGAAAAATAACTTTCTACATATGCATGCAAGCTCATCTATACAGCACCAAGAACTACTAAATACTCACAAATGAAGCCACCAATCAAAAATCTAA
>LR738713.1:299858671-299894250 GCA_902687465.1 Secale cereale
ACTTATGCCTTTTCATAGCAGCAAGATCAAAGCTTAAATAAGTAAAAGGATTATCATCAGGGTGTGGGGTGCCTCCAAGATGTTCTAAGATAAGTGTGGCATAAATGCCACCATATAAGTCCCCCTTGTTACCGTTCATAGCAAGGCGTCGAGCAATTAAGGCACCCAGATTATAATCAGACCTCCCTGAGAGGGCTGCCGCCAGGATAGCAATATCCGGAGCAGAAATGTTGCTCGTGTTGTCACGAGCTAACACCCCTCTGGCAATATAATATGCAAAATACCTGAGGTGAGGAAATAAGATGCTGGAGATCTTCGACCGATGAATATCCCTCGTACCCATGCTGCCGAGAGAGTTGATGATGGTTTTCAGCTCGGAGGGCTGAGTGGCCATCCTAGCCGTCCTCCCAACGTTCGACACACCTATTATTTCACAAAAATTTCCCAAAGTCATGGTGATAAGATCATTGTAAATTTTAAACTCAATAGCACCTGAATCAGGATTATATCTAAAACTGTTAATGAAACTGGAGGTGAGTTTTTGATACTAGGTAACACGGCTCGTGACGAGTCGTGTCAAACCTGCATTAGCACAAAGATTATAAAACTCATCCTTGATTCCCGCAGCTTCGAGGAATTCATCACATGGAAATGTCATCGCACGTGCTGCACTTGTATCTTCCAACAACTCCAGGGGCACATGATCTTCATTATAGCTCACCCTAGCAGTCGATGGTGAAGCCGCGGCTCTAGTAACTCGATCGGAGTGTGCGGGCCTCCTCTTCTCAAGCCACCCTTTTGCCCTTCCTAACAAACTCATTTCTGATTTTTTTTGCAATTTACAAAAACGAGGATTTAAAACAAAGTGAGCTAAGGCAAACTAATCAACTCACTTGCCCAAGGCATAAACTTGCATCAAAACTTGAAAAATAACTTTCTACATATGCATGCAAGCTCATCTATACAGCACCAAGAACTACTAAATACTCACAAATGAAGCCACCAATCAAAAATCTAATTGGAGGGGTGCAGGAGTCACATACCATGGAGTATTTGCTCAAAATTTCAGCTCAAATGATGGGCTGTAGAGAGAGATCGAAGAATCGCCTCCAAGAACAGCAAGAACACAAGAACAAGTGCAGAACTTGGGTTTTTGGAGAAAAAGAGAGAGTGAGAGGAAGAAGACATACCTGGAGGGGGGCCTTGTGGGCCCCAGGCCCCCTGTGGGCGCGGCCAGGGGCTGGGCCGCGCCAGCTGGCCATCTGGGCCACTGGTGGGTCCCCTTGGCTGGCCCCAGGACTTCCTGGGTCACTCCCGACGTGGAAATTTTAATTTAAATTTTTCTGGGATTTTTCTGAAAACTTCACTGTTGAAATTTTTTCGAAGTTCAAAAAGCTGCGAAACTCTCTGAAAACTTGAAGTAGTTAGTAGTATTGTGAAGCTTCAAAAACATAAATACTTGGTACAACAAGTAGGACAAAACTAAAAACAAATGAAAACATAACAAGCTCAACTTTTTATCCATATAAAACATGTTTACTAGTAAGGTTGATCAAGTCTTACCAACAAACAAGCGATATATAGAGCAAAAAGTCTCACCTCTTACGAAGTAATCACTGAACCTTTACTTTGATTGGACATTGTCCCCACCATGATAGTTTTGTATTTGTGAGGCACATGTAGTGGACAGTCCCATTCTCCAATTTTCACGGTCTCGATATTCTCTATAGAGTTGAGGGCATGCCTCCTGTCGATCTTCTTTGGAAAATATACCGTGTGTTCTTTATCATTCACATGGAAGGTAACCTTCCCTTTATTGCAATCAATAATAGCACCTGCAGTGTTAAGAAAAGGTCTACCAAGAATAATGGACATGCTCCCATCCTCGGGCATGTCAAGCACAACAAAATCAGTAAGAATTAAACAATTAGCAACTTCTACGGGAACATCCTCACAAATACCTATCGGAACAGCGGTTGACTTGTCAGCCATCTGAAGGGAGATATCTATAGGGATTAGTTTCTCTAAACAAAGCCTCTCGTAAAGAGAGAGAGGCATAACACTCACTCCTGCTCCAAGATCACATAAAGCAGTTTTGACATAATTATTCATTATGGAGCAAGGAATGGTGGGTATACCTGGATCACCGAGCTTCTCAGGAATCTTGCCACTGAAAGAGTAGTTAGCAAGCATAGTAGATATTGCATCATTAGGAACTTTTCTTTTATTAGTGACAATATCTTTCATATATTTTGAATAAGGAAGTAACTTAATAGCATCAGTCAAAGGGATTTGAAGAAAAAGAGGTTTAATCCACTCACAAAACTTATTATAATGCTCTTCTTCTTTAGATTTGATGGACTTACCTGGAAAGGGCATGTGTTTCTGTACCCATGGTTCTCTTTCCTTCCCATGTTTTCTTGCGATGAAGTCTTCTTTAGTGTACCTCTTACGTTTGTCAGGTGCTTCTTCTTCTCGAACTTCAGGCGGATCATTCTTCTCATTATCATTACCTTCAGGTTCAGCACCGTCTTCAGTCTCAGCATCGGGGATAGATACGCTGTTAGGATCAATAGTTGGTTCTTCATCTGCAATAGGATCATTAGAATTGTCAGTCTCCTTATGTTTCTTCTTTTTCTTTGGAGAGCCAACAATTTCTTCTTCCTGCATTTGAGAATCCTGCTCGATTCTCTTCGGATGTCCCTCTGGATAGAGAGGATCTTGAGTGCTAGTTCCTCCTCGGGTCTTAATCCCGAAAGCCTGCAAATTATCTTGTTTGGCATTGTTAGCAAGCAAATCTCTTTGCACATTAAAAATTTGGTCAAGCTGAGTTTGAACCATTTGAAAATGCTTCACAAGACATTGAACATCATTAACTGTTCTATGTAAAACATCAAGAAGTCTTTTGATAGCAAGGGAATTATCATGCAATTGACTTTCTATCCTCACATTAAAATGATTTTGTTTCATAATAAAATTATCAAACTCATCTAAACATTGATCAGGAGGCTTACGATGAGGGATGTCACTTGCGTTGAAATCTAAAAGAGAGTGTACCTCTATCATAGGAGGGTGAGTAGTAGGCTCACACAGCTTCTCAATAGGGGTAGATTCTTCACGTCTTCAGCTTTAATACCTTTCTCTTTAATAGACTTCTTTGCTTCTCGCATATCTTCGGGGCTTAGAACAAATATGCCCCTCTTCTTTGGTGGTGGAGGTGGTTCAGGGACGGACCAATCTTCATGGTTTTTGGCAATCCTGCCCATCAAATCCTCCGCATCGTCCGGTGTTCTTTTCCTGAAAACACAACCAGCACAACTGTCGAAATAGGACCTGGATTCATCAGTTAGACCAGCATAGAATATATCGATTAATTCATTCTTAGGAATTTCATGTGCTGGTCTAGCCCGAATCAGACTGCAGTACCTCCCCCAAGCTTTAGGGAGGGACTCATCCTGCAACTGTTTAAAGTTATAAATGCTTTGTAAAGCAGCATGTTGCATGTGAGCAGGAAAGTACTTATCAACAAAAGAGTGAGCTAAGTCTTGAGGACTCTTAATAGAACCGCATGGGAGTGAATCATACCATGCTTTAGCACCTTCCATCAAGGAGAAAGGAAGAAGCTTGGTGATATAAAAGTATCGTATCTTCTCATCTGTGGTAAACAGGCCACCTAACTCACCGAGTTTAGTCAGGTGTGCAATAGCATCATCATTTTCTCTGCCATAAAAGGGGTCAGCTTCAACCATAGGTATAAGTGAAAGATCAACAGAGAAATCATAATCAGGATCATCAATGCATATAGGAGATGTAGCAAATTCAGGATCAGGAACGGTTTTGTTCTTCAAAGAGTGTTTTTCAAATACTTTCATAATAACTTCAGGGTCAGAGCCAGAAAACTCTGTCAGTTCCCTGCATAAATCTTCATCAAGCATATAGTAATCATCATCAAGGAGCCTCTCTTTGAGTTTACTCAAATCAGGATAATCATAAGTTTCACCAATAGGGTAGCGAGTAACAGGGAGTTCAATTCCATACTTTTTAGCAGCAGCAGCAATTTGTTTCTCAAGAGCATAACCAAGCGAACTAATATCATCAAAAGTAGTAGAGGCATCATCAAGAGTATCGGACATAGTAACAGATTCAGTAGGAGCATCATGTGGTGGTGGTGGGGCAAACTTACTCATAACAGAAGGTGAATCAAGTGTAGCACTAGTGCTCAGAGCAGTACCTCTTCTTGTAGTAGAAAGTAAGGTCGGAACCTTGGGGTCTCCTTTCTTACCCATAGTGGATGAAGTGCAGCAGGCATGATACCTCAGGTAGACTTGTAAATATTGCTATGCTCCCCGGCAAACGCGCCAGAAATCGGTACTTGATAACCCTCAACCATAAGGGATCGAGATAGTCTTCGCGAGTAAGAATAACCCAATTTATTGATTCGACACACGGGGAGCCAAAGAGTATTTATAAGCTTTGACAGTTGAGTTGTCAATTCAACCGCACCTGAAATATACTTACTTGCAACAAAGATAAATGGTAACAGTGATATGATAGTGATGATAGTGATAGTAAAAGTAAACAGCAAAAGTAAATAGTAAAGGTAAATGGTAAAAGTAGCAACTAGTGACAAGCAGGGTTTAAAACATTGTAGGCTAGGGAGATGGATGGTTGGGCGCTGCATGGATGAGATAGATTCTAACTTGGGGCACGGCACACGGAAAAGTAATGATCATCTAGACAAATATCAAACATTAGGCATGTATCCCGTAGGTAGTTGTACGTGCTTGCAATAAGAACTTGCACAACATCTTTTGTCCTACCATCCCGCTACGAACGGGGCCAAAAGGAACTTATGGAGATTAAGGTGCTCCTGTCAAAGAGCACCGGAACAAAGCAATGAACTCAATGGATACATGTAATCCTCAAACTACGGACCACCCCCTTTGGTGTCCCAAGCTGTCACTTTTGGGATCGCCGGTTCCGAACCGTAATAGGTGCAAACAACTCATAGATAGGATCACGAACACAAATATATTCATGCAAACACATATGGTTCAGATCTGAGATCATGGCACTCGGGCCCTAAGTGTCAAGCATTAAGAATAACAAGTTGAAGCAAAGATGATAAACACCATAGTAGATGATAGGCAACATGCCCCCAACGATCTGACAAACTATTACATGACCTAACTCATCCAATCCCTACCATCCCCTTCGCCTACAGCAGGGGAATTACTCACACATGGAGGGAGAAGTCATGGAGGGATGATGGAGTGGTGATGATGATGACGATGGCGACGATCTCCCCTCTCCGGAGGCCAATTCAGCCTCCAGATTAGCCCTCCCAAGGAAGAACAGAGGGTGGCGGCGGCTCCGCGACAGAAAACTGCGAAAAGAACTTCTGATCTGGGGTTTCCGTGTCGCGAGTAAAAATATGAGGCAAAGTAGGGCACCAGGGGGTGTGGGCCCCACCCAGGCGACCCCCCGGCGCGGCCCAGGGGGGGGGGGCGCCCACAGGGCGCCTGGGCACCCCCTGGCCCCCCTCTGGCCCCACTTCTGGCTCCTGGTTCCTTCGGGTGCGTGGATTTTCTGTGATTTTTCGTGGATTTTTCTGAGATACTTAAAAATCCGTTTTCCTGCACACAATAAAACCATTCAAGCAGCTCTGCTGAAAACATCGTCAGTCCGGGTTAGTTTAGTTCAAATCATGCAAGAATGAGGTCAAAACAATATCAAAAGTGTTTGGAAAAGTAGATACGTTTGAGACGTATCAGCATTCCCCACCTTTTCCTGAGTAATGCAGAGCCTCCCGGAGGATACATACTTGTCGACTGGTCCAGAAAAAACTTTCCGCCCAGATGGTTGATTAACTAAGCATAAGTATTGCAGAGGCTCCGAGGAAATTCAATACATGTAAGTTAATGTAGTCATTTTTTTAAAGTTCTCTCGCAACTTTCATGAATCACATGATACCCAATCAACATCTACCATAGCATGACTAAGAAATAACTACACTAAAGAATATCAGGATTCGGCTAACATAGGGTTATCCTATCTGGGTTTAACATAACATAATAGTCCTACACATGC
This sequence comes from Secale cereale, assembly GCA_902687465.1. Taxonomy (NCBI): domain Eukaryota; kingdom Viridiplantae; phylum Streptophyta; class Magnoliopsida; order Poales; family Poaceae; genus Secale; species Secale cereale. The sequence continues at coordinate 299,864,762 of LR738713.1, forward strand.
ATACTACTGTGTGGATAGAGGGCACTACATGCAAAGTAAATGTCACACCCTGATTTTCATGTCACATTGCTTAAGCTTATTTTCATGTTAAAAATGTGGATTTGCAAAAACTTTTGAGTGTTTTTGACTTTGCTTGATTTGACTTTTGTCTGCTGTTTGCTAGTGCTCTAAAAATCAAATAAATCCTCCAACTCTTATACTTCATCCCCTTGACCCAAAACCTTTTCCCAATGATCATGCCATGTGTATAGACCAGTATAGAATTTTCTTATAAAAATATTTTGGCCAAAAGGTATTTTCTAAAATTAGTTTTCCAAAAACCCCTGAATTGAGGTTTGCACTGCAAGTACCTTATTTAGGGTGTGAAAAATCTTTCAAAAAGTTTATTTGAATCCTATTAGATATAGGACTCCCAGAAACCACAAAAGTATAATTTTAAAAGTTATTTTTATATTTTATTTAAAAGCTTTTTCTTAAGGCCAGAAATGGTCTTTAATAGGGAAAAATTATTTAGTCATTTCAAAAATATTTGCCAAAATTCAGGGAGACTCATAGGACATATATTGTCCATATATAAGAGTTTCAGCACATGGTCATGTTCAAAATATTGGGCAAATCCTTCCAAAACCCTTTCTGGATATTTCAAGCTTTTGAAATATTTACAAAGGAAATTTTCTCCAAAAATTCCAGGGAAATTCTATCATGTCATATATGACATATTTGATGATCTTGCAAAGCCTCATACCTTGAAGATCAAGGAAACATCCTCTAATCCCCTCAAAACCATTATGTCCATATTTGAAGTTTGAGCAACTCTACATTGCCAAACTTGTCCAAATGCTCTCAAATTTGGTGCACATGCTAGAATGGCCTAATAAGGCACCTAGACCAAATGGCACAAGATTTGGAATAGAGCAACTTGATCAGATCACCCCAAAACCCTTTCTGTTCAAATGCAAATTTGAACAACTTTACCTTGTCAACTTTTTATCTGGAGCCTCAAACTTTGTGGGCATGTTCATAACCCCAAATGCTGATGCTACACCAAGTGGTGCATCAAGGGGAGATGAATTGCTTGACTCAAACATGGTGAAACCATTTATGTTCATTTCTAGGGTTCACCAAAGTTACACTGGCCACTTTGCCCAAATGAGCTCAAATTTGGTGTAGGGGCCTAATTATCGGTGGCATTTGATCCTGTTTAGTCCCATGTCAAGTGGATGTCATTTGCTTGACCAAACACTGATCAAACACCTTCTGTTCATTTACCAAAACCAGTGTTTGAACCACTTTTACTTTTTCTCCTTACCTCAAATTCTTACCACAACCTATTCTGATCATCATCTACCCCCAGTAACCTTCCCATGGCCTCAGCTCAATTATTGGAGGGTAAAAACCCCATTTTTACTCTTGTGGACAGCCACCCTCTTCTCCTCCTTCACCTCTCTCCTCACTACAGAGGCTCCCAGAGCATCCAAGACTGCCTCCCCCTTTCTTTACTACTTCCTCTACCCTTTTGACACCGTTGGACACGCCCTGGGCGCCAGGCCACGCCACTAGCAGCCAAAACCCCGCTCTGGAGCGCGCTACAGTGCTCTGGAGCACTGCAGCTGCCCTCCAATCGCCAGCCCCGACCACCTAGGGCCTCCCCCTTGTGTCCCCCGAGGAGGCCTCGACGTCCGCAACCTGCCAGGCGGTCGGCCCCCTCCTCTCTCCCCCTCTCTCACCTCTGCTCGCACGCACGCCATGGCCGCCTGAGCGCTCCAGTGAGCAAGCTCGCACGCGCGATGCTCTGGCACCTCCCTGCCCCTCCTCTTCCTTCCTCTCGACCTGGAGCACGCCCACGCACACCACAGACACCCCGGAACCTACCCCCGTGGCCTACAGGGACGGCTACGGCCTCGCCGGCGCACGGCCCGCTGTGCACCACGCCCTTTCCTATTTAAGGCCGCCCGGGTCCTCCCCTTCGTCTCATTTCGCTTCTCCTAGCCCCTCGTGCACTCCCAGGACGCCCCGTTCTTCCTCCCGTGTCCTACAGCCTCCTCCCTGGCCGGAGCAGAGCCGCCGGGCGCCGCTCGAATACGGGCACCTCAGGACCTTCCTCCTCCACCTAGCCGCTCCAGCGCTGCCCCAGCATCGCCCCAGGCTCCCCCAAGCTCCAGCTCTTCCTTCCCCCGCCTCTTCCCCGCTGTGCTGAACTTCACCGGCGGTCGCCTCCGCGGTCTTCCGAGCCGTCGCCGCTCCAGCCTTCCCCGGCATGCGTTAAGCCCACGGATGGATGCGGCATGCCCTCCTGAGCACAACGGTGGGCAGAGCGTCGCCGGAGATGCCCTGCAGCGCCGGCAAGCCGCCGGCGGGCATCGCCTCTGTTCCTCCCCGCCGCGTTGCACGGAGGAAGGAGATGAACCTGCCACGGGGGGCCCGCACGTCAGCGACCCCGGGGGCCAGGCCCACCCGTTTAAGTGGAGGCGGCTTCGCCGCAGCCCGCTCCTCCCGCGCGGAAGCGCCTTTCCTGGCGGGCGCTTTCGACGTGGCCGAGTCCCTGCGCGCTGCTGTGCAGATGGGCCGGCCCGCAAGCTATCCTCCGCCCTGAGCGCAGTGGAGGGTAAACCCTTATTCTTTTCCTTTTTTCTTTATTCTGCCAACTTCAAAAATGCCTAGAATATTCATATAAACTCCAAATGGCATGATTCAAATTTCCTATGACTCCATAAATCATGCTCTATCTGTTGGTGCTAGATGCACATTATTCCAGAAACTTTCCTTACACAAATATTTATCAAATGCCTTTATTGCATTTCTGTGATAAACTTTAGAAAATCACAGAGAGCTCAATCTTGATCCAACTGCAGTGATTCAAGTTCCTAGATGCTTCTCATGTCCAAACTTAGTTTTGGAACATTTTTAATAATAGTTTCTGTACCCCACCAAATATTGAGCCATTTCTCCCTATTTATCAGCTTTGCAAAATCCTAGGAAATTCATTTCAAATCCAAATCCAGTGAAACCAACTCCTAAATGCTTCTAAAATCATGACTTGATGATGGGTACCTTTGCTCATCATTCAAGGAATTATTTCTGTATACTTCTTCCAAATCCATAAGCCCTTTAGTTCCATCATATTGAAATGTTCCCAACTACCTATTGATCCAACACCTATGAAACCACCTTGGTCATTTCTAATATGACCAGAGGTATCCTAGAAAAGTCCAACTCCTATTTTTAGAGCACTTTTATTTTTGCTTTGACTGTGTTGCTTATTATGATTGTTTCCATCGTTAGTTGACGTAATAAACGGAGTATTCAGAGATGGACCAGAAGATTTGAAGACTCTGAAGAATAAGGCAAGCAGCCCTTTGACCATGTTCAAGAAACCTTTTTATGCATGTCTCATAGCACCTTTATATTCAATGCATCGGAATCATGTTGAGGTGGAAACCACTTTGGTTGCTACCCCTGTTACTTTACTGTTGAAACTTGCATCAAACATGACCCTACCTTCCTATGAGGGTTATGTGGGTGGGAGTAGATAGATGTATGCTATAGTAGTTGGCTACGCAAAATGGGTCGGGGTTATGCATTCAGTGAAACAAGTGTGGCCTGACATACTTGCAAATGACCCAGTGGGTGCCACTAATGCCCCTGGGAGTTGATGAGGAGCTAGGGCACTACTTGGTGAGAAGTAGTGTGCCAAGGCTTGACGAAAGTGTTGTTTACAGAGATGGATTAGATTTATGTGTGACTACCGTCCCAACCAAACATGCACAACCACTCTACCCTTATATGGGAAAATGCATTATTGATTACCTAGGTCGATACTAGCATGGTGCCCGCATTACTAGTGACGGGGGTGACATGAGGTCACTCTCGGGACGGGGTCGCGCTTGGATAGGCGTCCATGACTGTCTTTACAGGGCACCGGACACACCGTTGGTACCCCGTGTCAGTGGTATGTGATGAATATCGGAGCGAGTCTCCACAAACCTTGAGATGTGAAATGTTTGGCACGGGGCTGTTACCAATCGAGTGAACTCCATATTAGTGTCGTCTAGGGAAAGATAGTGATCGGGTGCTTACCCCGGATACTTGAGGTATCGCGGGTCGTGGATGCCACGGAAGTTCCCCGGATCTTGTGGGAAAGTGCGCAACCTCTGCAGAGTGTAAAACTATTCGAATAGCCGTGTCCGCGGTCAAGGACAGTTGGGTGGTGCTACTTAGACTATGTCCATAAGTTTCTGGGAAACAACACGATTCAGAGATATTGATGATGTGATTGTGAGGAAGTCACAATGAGCTTGTGCATGTGCTGATTACAACTCTTTCTCGATATTGATGTCTGTGACCTCCTGATACTTGTTACAGACACATGCATGCCCTTGTTATATGTTGATCATAAGTGCATATGAAAAACTAGCTTTCCGCAAAACTGCCAACCTAGCAGCAGAGCCTTGCATAATTATTCTGTTATCACACTTGGGTTGCTTGCGAGTACATTCAAAGTACTCATTGGCTTGCCACTGGTTATTTTATTGGCCAGGCATGAGAGAACAGGTTAAGATGAAGATTTCTTGGTGACGAGCATGCGAGCTAGGACGCTTCCCAGTCAGAATGCGTGTAGGGTTAAGGCAAATTGCATGGGTCCCAGTTGTCTTCGAAGTTTTTCCGCTGCGATGATATATTCAAGACTTGACCACTATGGTCCTATTTGTGTAATACGGTATGTATGGATGTAAGACTCTTGTTATTCAGCTTCTGTGTGTTCAGTGAGCATTGATCTCTGGGATCACTGTACACGTGCATTCGGTGATCACGACTTATGAGTCGGGGTCCCCACAGAGCTGGTATCAGGGCCATCCTGACTGTAGGAAGCCTTAGTTAGCATGGTCGTTAGTTAGGGTAAAACTATTTTCAAAACTATTACTAGTTTTCAAAACTATCTATACTTCTCTTCCCTTCTCAATTTTTCGAAAACTAGGCTATACTTGATCTCTTCCCCTTCAGAACTTTGGTCGTTAGTACCCCTATGCCGTGACCACTGGATTCTCTGTAATCCTTGTTGGTGCACCTTGCCAAACACTCACCCACCACTTTTCCACGCAAGATTGGTGACACCACAACAAGATGATACCAACAGAAACTACACCGTCGATGAGTGAGGACGTGAAGACCCAGAAGATGGGGGGCACCCTTGACAAGAACCCCCAAGACGATGCAACATTGGCCTATGATGACCAGGCTATAGGTTATGCAAATCATGATATGCATCGCTAATAGAGTAATCATGTCACTACCGTTGTTGTATCGACAACCACCGGTGGATGAGAACCTCGCCATTTGGTCCGCCTCACTATAGTGAGCAGGAAAACGGTTCTCTTCATCCCCCTCTCTTGGTGTCGATGTTTTCATCAACGAAATCGACATGTTGGACCTCTATTATGCCTTGTTATTGTCATTGCATATGGATTGCGTACCTAGTACCCTCGACGCCCCAGAAGGCACAAGGGATCGTCATGATTAAAGAGACAAGAGAAGACAAGTCAACGCCAGCTACAGGGAGGCACCTTCACCACCTCACCTCATCAGGCGAGAAGTTGTTGAAGATTCTTCAGGTTTAACCCGGATTGTTCGTGAAGAAACTACTGGGACGTAGCAACACCCGAGGAAGCCCAGAAGACTGCACGAGGCACAAGTCACGACACTGAGTCCGAGAACCCCTAGGGTAGGATAAGTCGTGTACCCCCTATGCGCAGTAGAGTCCATATGATGGTTCGAATAGAACCATGATTGTGTGTTGTTTTCTTTTATTCGTTTGTGTTTTGATATAAGTCGCACTTTTGCCCCAAGCAACAAGCGCATGGCTATATCACCATCCTTGCCTTGTTTCTTTTGTTTCGACCTTTTTGCACCTGTTTGTTGCACCTGCACTATAGAACCCCCTTTAGGCATTTCCCTCCTCTACGCTGCTTCTTCCCTCTATTCTCTCTCTCCCCCAATTGAAGACCCGCAAGACAAGATGCACCAAGGATTCTACCTCGATAGCCAACTAGCACTGAAGACTTCTGCTACAACCTCCACGATCAATTGCAACCCCGTAGAGTTATGTTTAACCCTCCAGACCAGTAACCCCATTCCTAGACCCTTTGAGACTTCACGAGACACTCCAGCACGAATCCTTAACCATGTGCCTCACCCATGGTAAAGCGAGAGAACCTGTTAAGCCTTTGTAACCATGCACAACACTGGGTTCGTAAAGGAACTAGTGGACACGATGAGTGAGCACATTTTTCATCCTAATATAGCATGAGGTCTGACGATGCCATAGATAGACCAGTTCGAGGATGTTGGACAGATGACTTGGTGGCTTTATATCAGTGACTTCGAGGAATTATCTGAGACCTTGATGGATTGTGAGGTTTTCATGTTGGTAGGATCATGACTTTGGGGAAGCATGTGGAAGTACCCGTTGGCCATGAGATTTGGATTTATGTAGGTGATTCTGGTTGGTATAGATGCTGGATATGTCTGCATGGTTCGGAGTAGATTGGATTTAGACTGATGATCTTGATCGTGATACCATGCTTCTCGGTGGATAATAACCTAGGAGATTGGATTATTTGTCAGAGTTGATCTAGGGATCTATTTAATCGTGATCTTGGAGTTACTTGACCCGGATGATGAGAATCTAGTGGACATACTATCGTGATGCATAGTCCTTCCAAGTATTTGGGTATTATAGGGACTTGAGATCTTGCGGAACACCGTAGACATCGGATTTGTAGAATTGTTGGATCATGTGGTGATTGATGGGAATTACCGGGCTATTGGAGTTGATCTATAGGAAGGAAACAAATCTTGGAGTGGCATATGACGTGTTTCCTTAGAATAGAGATGCATTATCTTGAGCCTTGCAAGAATAGGTTGAGTGCTTGGATTGTGGAGTTTAATTTAAGCTCAGCAGCATGTATGATCTACCTTTGGATTTTAGAGGAAGGCATACATATGGATTTGGGGATCGTAGACTAGTGCAATTTTGTTAGACCGTCTCTTGAGAATCATGAGGTTATGCATGGCATGAGTGGTGACTGAAGTTGGTCTATGCGAGAGGCCGCTTTTCCGTTCGGAGTACTAGATAGAGCTATTGGCATCTCAGAAACTGTGCTTAATTAAGGATAAGATGATATAAGTTCACTCACTCACTAGAATCCTTGAAACCCTTAAGCCCCACCGAGCCACAACCTGGTCAGATTCTGACCACGGGCCTTGACTCAGAGTCAGGAAGGCCTCTGCCAATACTCAACCGAGACCACCACCAATACCTCAGCTTACCTTGCGTACCCCTTAGACCTCATGGAGTAATTGGACAAGTTGGGTAACATCATTATTTGATGGCCTACTTGTCTGCCCGGAGACGAAGAAGCGACGGACAGCTGGATAGAAGACAATTGAAGACCGCCCTGTCAAGAAGGAAGATCTACACCAACCACTGTCATCAAGAAGAAAACTTCCGCGTTGAAGACCGGGAGTATCTGCAAACCACTCCTCCCAAAGGAACGCTCACACCAAGTTGTATCAAGACTTGAAGGCACGATTCTGGTGGCACGAGATGAAAAGAGAGATTTGCAACCTATGTTGCAGAGTGTGATGTGTGCCAAAGGGTCAAGCTGAATATCAGCGACCCGCTGGATTGCTTCAACCACTCAAGGCTTCTGAGTGGAAGTGGGATAAAGACGGAATGAACTTCGTCACTGGTTTACCAAGGTCGGATAGAGGACATGACTCTGTTTAGGTCATAGTCGATCATTTGACCAAGGTGGTCTATTTCATTCCTGTCAAGACCACTTATGATGGCAACCGGCTGGCAGCTCTCTACATCAACCGAATTGTAAGTCTTCACGGCATTCCCAAGGAGATTGTGTCAGGTCGAGGAACCCAGTTCACCTCAAGGTTCTGGAAGAAGTTCCGAGAAGCCTTGGGAACCAAGTATCTTTCAGCACGGCTTTCCACCCACAGACCGGAGGTCAGACTGAGCGAGTCAATCAGATTCTCGAAGTCATGACTTCGAGCCTGTGTCTTGGCATATGGAGCCAAGTGGGAGGATTGTCTCCTTTTTGCCGAGTTCTCCTATAACAACAGTTACCAGTCGAGCCTTCAGATGGCACCATTTGAGGTGTTGTACGGACACAGATGTCGCACACCCCTCAACTGGTCAGAGACTGGAGAAGGGCTAGTCTTTGGACCGGTTATTCTCCGCGCAGCGGAAGAGCAAGTCCAACTAGTCAGAGAACGTTTGAAGGCAGCAAAGTCAAGGCAAGAGAGCTATGCTGACACTCACCGTCGGGACACAAGTTTCCATGTCAGGGACCACGTGTACCTACGGGTAACTCCTCTGAAGGGAACCTAGCGTTTCCACGTCAAGGGGAAGCTCGCACCAAGGTTCATTGGACCCTTTGAGATCACTGCAAGTCATGTGGTAGACGGCTCCCCAGCTAGATCTACCACCTGAGATACTCTCCGTGCACCAAATCTTCCACGAGCCACCACTCTGGAAGTACTTCTTACCTCCTAGCTAGCCCGATGCCCGCAAGGACATCGATCACCGAGCCTTTGACAGCTAACCCAACCTAACCTATGCAAGAGACCCCTCAGCAACCTTCATCAAGGAAGGCATCAAGCAAGAAGCCATACCATCAAGCACTTCAGGATTCCAAGGAGCACCGCTCGGAACAAGAACCAACAAGAAGAAGTGAAGACTACCCCGTATCCAAGACTCCGCCTTTCTTTCAATGCCTAGTCTGGGAATATCGGGGACGAGATTCTTGTAAGGGGGGTAGGTCTGTCACACCCTGATTTTCATGTCACATTGCTTAAGCTTATTTTCATGTTAAAAATGTGGATTTGCAAAAACTTTTGAGTGTTTTTGACTTTGCTTGATTTGACTTTTGTCTGCTGTTTGCTAGTGCTCTAAAAATCAAATAAATCCTCCAACTCTTATACTTCATCCCCTTGACCCAAAACCTTTTCCCAATGATTATGCCATGTGTATAGACCAGTATAGAATTTTCTTATAAAAATATTTTGGCCAAAAGGTATTTTCTAAAATTAGTTTTCCAAAAACCCTGAATTGAGGTTTGCACTGCAGGTACCTTATTTAGGGTGTGAAAAATCTTTCAAAAAGTTTATTTGAATCCTATTAGATATAGGACTCCCAGAAACCACACAAGTATAATTTTAAAAGTTATTTTTATATTTTATTTAAAAGCTTTTTCTTAAGGCCAGAAATGGTCTTTAATAGGGAAAAATTATTTAATCATTTCAAAAATATTTGCCAAAATTCAGGGAGACTCATAGGACATATATTGTCCATATATAAGAGTTTCAACACATGGTCATGTTCAAAATATTGGGCAAATCCTTCCAAAACCCTTTCTGGATATTTCAAGCTTTTGAAATATTTACAAAGGAAATTTTCTCCAAAAATTCCAGGGAAATTCTATCATGTCATATATGACATATTTGATGATCTTGCAAAGCCTCATGCCTTGAAGATCAAGGAAACATCCTCTAATCCCCTCAAAACTATTCTGTCCGTATTTGAAGTTTGAGCAACTCTACATTGCCAAACTTGTCCAAATGCTCTCAAATTTGGTGCACATGCTAGAATGGCCTAATAAGGCATCTAGACCAAATGGCACAAGATTTGGAATAGAGCAACTTGATCAGATCACCCCAAAACCCTTTCTGTTCAAATGCAAATTTGAACAACTTTACCTTGTCAACTTTTTATCTGGAGCCTCAAACTTTGTGGGCATGTTCATAACCCCAAATGATGATGCTACACCAAGTGGTGCATCAAGGGGAGATGAATTGCTTGACTCAAACATGTTGAAACCATTTCTGTTCATTTCTAGGGTTCACCAAAGTTACACTGGCCACTTTGCCCAAATGAGCTCAAATTTGGTGTAGGGGCCTAATTATAGGTGGCATTTGATCCTGTTTAGTCCCATGTCAAGTGGATGCCATTTGCTTGACCAAACACTGATCAAACACCTTCTGTTCATTTACCAAAACCAGTGTTTGAACCACTTTTACTTTTTCTCCTTACCTCAAATTCTTACCACAGCCTATTCTGATCATCATCTACCCCCAGTAACCTTCCCATGGCCTCAGCTCAATTATTGGAGGGTAAAAACCCCATTTTTACTCTTGTGGACAGCCACCCTCTTCTCCTCCTTCACCTCTCTCCTCACTCCAGTGGCTCCCAGAGCATCCAAGACTGCCTCCCCCTTTCTTTACTACTTCCTCTACCCTTTTGACACCGTTGGACACGCCCTGGGCGCCAGGCCACGCCACTGGCAGCCAAAAGCCCGCTCTGGAGCGCGCTACAGTGCTCTGGAGCACTGCAGCCGCCCTCCAATCGCCAGCCCCGACCACCTAGGGCCTCCCCCTCGTGTCCCCCGAGGAGGCCTCGACGTCCGCAACCTGCCAGGCGGTCGGTCCCCTCCTCTCTCCCCCTCTCTCACCTCTGCTCGCACGCACGCCATGGCCGCCCGAGCGCTGCAGTGAGCAAGCTCGCACGCGCGATGCTCTGGCACCTCCCTGCCCCTCCTCTTCCTTCCTCTCGACCTGGACCACGCCCACGCACACCACAGACACCCCGGAACCTACCCCCGTGTACAGGGACGGCTACGGCCTCGCCGGCGCACGGCCCGCTGTGCACCACGCCCTTTCCTATTTAAGGCCGCCCGGGTCCTCCCCTTCGTCTCATTTCGCTTCTCCTAGCCCCTCGTGCACTCCCAGGACGCCCCGTTCTTCCTCCCGTGTCCTACAGCCTCCTCCCTGGCCGGAGCAGAGCCGCCAGCCACCGCTCGAATACGGGCACCTCAGGCCCTTCCTCCTCCACCTAGCCGTTCCAGCGCTGCCCCAGCATCGCCCCAGGCTCCCCCAAGCTCCAGCTCTTCCTTCCCCCGCCTCTTCCCCGTTGTGCTGAACTTCACCGACGGTCGCCTCCGCGGTCTTCCGAGCCGTCGCCGCTCCAGCCTTCCCCGGCGTGCGTTAAGCCCACGGATGGATGCGGCATGCACTCCTGAGCACAACGGTGGGCAGAGCGTCGCCAGAGATGCCCTGCAGCGCCGACAAGCCGCCGGCGGGCATCACCTCTGTTCCTCCCCGCCGCGTTGCGCGGAGGAAGGAGATGAACCTGCCACGGGGGGCCCGCACGTCAGCGACCCCGGGGGCCAGGCCCACCCGTTTAAGTGGAGGCGGCTTCGCCGCAGCCTGCTCCTCCCGCGCGGAAGCGCCTTTCGTGGCGGGCGCTTTCGACGTGGCCGAGTCCCTGCGCGCTGCTGTGCAGATGGGCCGGCCCGCAAGCTATCCTCCGCCCTGAGCGCAGTGGAGGGTAAACCCTTATTCTTTTCCTTTTTTCTTTATTCTGCCAACTTCAAAAATGCCTAGAATATTCATATAAACTCCAAATGGCATGATTCAAATTTCCTATGACTCCATAAATCATGCTCTATCTGTTGGTGCTACATGCACATTATTCCAGAAACTTTCCTTACACAAATATTTATCAAATGCCTTTATTGCATTTCTGTGATAAACTTTAGAAAATCACAGAGAGCTCAATCTTGATCCAAATGCAATGATTCAAGTTCCTAGATGCTTCTCATGTCCAAACTTAGTTTTGGAACATTTTTAATAATAGTTTCTGTACCCCACCAAATATTGAGCCATTTCTTCCTATTTATCAGCTTTGCAAATCCTAGGAAATTCATTTCAAATCCAAATCCAGTGAAACCAACTCCTAAATGCTTCTAAAATCATGACTTGATGATGGGTACCTTTGCTCATCATTCAAGGAATTATTTCTGTATACTTCTTCCAAATCCATAAGCCCTTTGGTTCCATCATATTGAAATGTTCCCAACTACCTATTGATCCAACACCTATGAAACCACCTTGGTCATTTCTAATATGACCAGAGGTATCCTAGAAAAGTCCAACTCCTATTTTTAGAGCACTTTTATTTTTGCTTTGACTGTGTTGCTTATTATGATTGTTTCCATCGTTAGTTGACGTAATAAACGGAGTATTCGGAGATGGACCAGAAGATTTGAAGACTCTGAAGAATAAGGCAAGCAGCCCTTTGACCATGTTCAAGAAACCTTTTTATGCATGTCTCATAGCACCTTTATATTCAATGCATCGGAATCATGTTGAGGTGGAAACCACTTTGGTTGCTACCCCTGTTACTTTACTGTTGAAACTTGCATCAAACATGACCCTACCTTCCTATGAGGGTTATGTGGGTGGGAGTAGATAGATGTATGCTATAGTAGTTGGCTACGCAAAATGGGTCGGGGTTATGCATTCAGTGAAACAAGTGTGGCCTGACATACTTGCAAATGACCCAGTGGGTGCCACTAATGCCCCTGGGAGTTGATGAGGAGCTAGGGCACTACTTGGTGAGAAGTAGTGTGCCAAGGCTTGACGAAAGTGTTGTTTACAGAGATGGATTAGATTTATGTGTGACTACCGTCCCAACCAAACATGCGCAACCACTCTACCCTTATATGGGAAAGGGCATTATTGATTACCTAGGTCGATACTAGCATGGTGCCCGCATTACTAGTGACGGGGGTGACATGAGGTCACTCTCGGGACGGGGTCGCGCTTGGATAGGCGGCCATGACTGTCTTTACAGGGTACCTGACACACCGTTGGTACCCCGTGTCAGTGGTATGTGATGAATATCGGAGCGAGTCTCCACAAACCTTGAGATGTGAAATGTTTGGCACGGGGCTGTTACCAATCGAGTGGACTCCATATTAGTGTCGTCTAGGGAAAGATAGTGATCGGGTGCTTACCCCGGATACTTGAGGTATCGCGGGTCGTGGATGACACGGAAGTTCCCCGGATCTTGTGGGTAAAGTGCGCAACCTCTGCAGAGTGTAAAACTATTCGAATAGCCGTGTCCGCGGTCAAGGACATTTGGGTGGTGCTACTTAGACTATGTCCATAAGTTTCTGGGAAACAACACGATTCAGAGATATTGATGATGTGATTGTGAGGAAGTCACAATGAGCTTGTGCATGTGCTGATTACAACTCTTTCTCGATATTGATGTCTGTGACCTCCTGATACTTGTTACAGACACATGCATGCCCTTGTTATATGTTTATCATAAGTGCATATGAAAAACTAGCTTTCCGCAAAACTGCCAACCTAGCAGCAGAGCCTTGCATAATTATTCTGTTATCACACTTGGGTTGCTTGCGAGTACATTCAAAGTACTCATTGGCTTGCCACTGGTTATTTTATTGGCCAGGCATGAGAGATCAGGTTAAGATGAAGATTTCTTGGTGACGAGCATGCGAGCTAGGACGCTTCCCAGTCAGAATGCCTGTAGGGTTAAGGCAGATGGCATGGGTCCCAGTTGTCTTCGAAGTTTTTCCACTGCGATGATATATTCAAGACTTGACCATTATGGTCCTATTTGTGTAATACAGTATGTATGGATGTAAGACTCTTGTTATTCAGCTTCTGTGTGTTCAGTGAGCATTGATCTATGGGATCACTGTACACGTGCATTCGGTGATCACGACTTATGAGTCGGGGTCCCCATAGTAAAACATAGGATTAGTATGATCAAAAGTGCAAACTTGCCTGTTAAATTTGATGAAGTACTCCGCACTCAAAGTCCTGAAAATTCTACTCTTGGCTCTCCGGACAATCTATCATGAGCAAGCAATAACATACATGAGCATACACTCAAAGAATGAAAAAGAAAACATAGAAAAGACTTTGGAAGACTCCAAAACAACCAAATACAATTCTGTACAGAACTTAATTCTAACAGTGCTAAAATTATACTATTATTTAGATCTTAATAGAAGGTACATGTCATAACTTCGATTTGCATAAAGAATCAACTAAAACGGAGTTACGAAACTCAAGTTATGGCCTATCGAAGTTTGAATTCAGATCTGATTGAATTTGAATTTTAAAACTTTTGCAAAATATTTTCTGTTTGGTTCTCTGGATAGAGGGTATTTTTATGAAATCGTACGAAAAAGAATCAACTAAATTGGATCTATAGATTAAAAGATATACTAGAAAGAAAAATTGGTATGGAATCTGAATTTGGAAAATTCCTGGAAAAACAGATTTTGGCCACGGACAGGTGGCACTCTCTGGTTGGCTGAACAGGTGTTCGCTGCGGGTTTCAGGGCAGACGACCGCTATCTAAAGGTTTCGGTAGCAATTGCTTATTAAAAAAATAGAGAGCCCGGTTCAAACTAAACCGAAGAAAACCGATGTACTAAACTGGTTTTTAACTGAACGATGATGTGCTTGATGACTTACAGAGAAGAACGTGGTGTTGGAGAGGCTCTGGTCTGGTGGGCACGGCGGATCTAGCGGTCTTTGATGGTGGTGGTGGATTGTAGGGGACGCATCGGAGTTTGGCTCGTCCGGTGGTGGAGTCTGAGATGGTGAGCGACAACGAACAACGACGGAATGAAGCGGTGAAGCTCGGTGCTCCAGGTGCTCCGGCAAAGATAACAAGGTTGGTACGGAAGATGTAGATGGGGAGGCAAAGCAAGACCATGTCAAAACGGTTGTAGGGATCGAGAGAAGTTGACATATCAAAGGAGAAGGCTCGAGATGGCTCACCGGCGTTGGAATCCGGCGATGAACCAGAGTTTTTACGGTCAGATTGGAACGATGAGTACGTGTTGTAGAGGTGGACTTTGCGAGGGTTTTCAAGGGGAATCGGTCGAGGAGAGTCGTGGCTATTTATAGGACATGAAGCTTGGGCAAGGGGTGAACTCGGGGTAGGGTTACCGAAGAAATCAGATGTGGCAGCGGTGGCGTGCGCGTATAGGAAGAGTTGCGGTTCATGGGGAAGAAGAAAGAGAAGTGGGGCCTAGGAGCACGCAACATAGGGTCAGCGAGGGAGAGAGAGACCTACGAACGAAGGCGATGGGCGCACGTGAGGATCGGCCCTCTTTTTTTTCCATGGCGCTCGGGCTCGCTCGGCTCCCTGGCCTCGTTGCCTTGCTCTCGCTAGCGGGCGGTCGCTGGCTGGGCCGCCTCGCTGGCCTGGCGGTTGCAGCCCCTTTTAAAAAAAGATCGTTCTTCTTTTTACAGAAACACAATAGCACCAGAAAAACAATAAATATAAGTCTAACAATGCCAAAAAAAATCGCATAATATTGTGGTCTTATATATGACCTTGCAAACTTTTATCCGGCCAAAAATGCAAGCTAAAACAGTTTTGCTACGCTAATAAAATTTTCGTAAAAAATAACTTGCAAATAAAAGACAATAAATATATTTTGATTTCAAATTCAATTTCCAATATTTCCCCTATGTTTTGGAAGAAGTTCTTTTATCTTCTCTCTTTATTTTATTTTTGAAATAATGGAAGTGCATTTTGGTGAAACCAAATTTGATCCAAATCCCCAACTTTGAAATTTTCAAAATTCTTTTAGGGAAAATTCCAACTCTTTCGTTTTGGTTCTTGAGTTGCACAAAGTCCCTTGGATCAAAGTTCAAATAAAACTCAACGGGGCAAAAATGCATAAATCATGGGTGCATATGAATGATCTAATTATTAACATCCAAATTGAAAATTGGGATGTTACACTCTTCGTCGTTTTTGTTGATGGGAAAACTATGCCTCTCAAAAAAAATCTCTCAATTTAAGCTTTGAGCTCTGACACCTCTACAAAT
Source organism: Secale cereale (assembly GCA_902687465.1). Classification (NCBI taxonomy): domain Eukaryota; kingdom Viridiplantae; phylum Streptophyta; class Magnoliopsida; order Poales; family Poaceae; genus Secale; species Secale cereale. Next base: position 299,880,497 of record LR738713.1, read on the forward strand.
CTTACTTCCCTCTGCGAAGGGCCTTTGTATTTACTTTATGCAATTTTCATTTTTATTTGAGTCTCCATCTTCTCTTATAGAGCACCAACTAAGGGACACTATGATCGTACTTGACAATTGGATGTAGCTAATGTGCTAGTGTGTTTCATCAATGGATCAATGATTGAGCATGATGGGCTTGGGATAACTTGCTTTAGTACTGATATTTTGAAAGGCATGGTTTCTTGTTGATATGCTTGAGTATTGAAGTCTTCATGTCAAAACTAGACTATTGCTTTGAACCATATAAAAGTCCAAATGTCCATGCTACAAAACAAAAAAAATATCCGATGAACATGTTAGGCAACATTCCACATCAAAAATTATGTTTTTATCATTTACCTACTCGAGGACGAGTGGGAATTAAGCTTGGGGATGATGATATGTCTCCCACGTATCTATAATTTTTGATTGTTCCATGCTGTTATATTATCAATCGTGGATGTTTTACAATCATTTTATAACAAATTTATATCATTTTTTTGGGACTAACCTATTGACATAGTGCCCAGTGCAAGTTGCTGTTTTTTCTTGTTTTTTACATCATAGAAAATCAATACCAAATGGAGTCCAAACACAACAAAACTTTTTGGAGAATTTTTCTGGGCCAGAGGACACATAACGGGCCAAAGAAGCACCTGGGGTGCTTGGAGGGGAGGACAACCCACCAGGGCGCGCCCAGGCCCCCAGGAGCGTCCTAGTGGGTTGTGCCCACCTCGGTGGCCTCTTGCATGGCCTCTTCGCTCTATAAATACCCCAACATTCCAGAAACCCTAGGGGAGTCGACGAAATTTTGTTCCAGCCGCCGCAAGTTCCAGAACCACAAGATCCACTCTAGAGCCCTTTTCCGGCACTCCTCCAGAGAGTAAAACAATCACGGAGGGGTTCATCATCATCATTGGTGCCTCTCCGGGGATGCGTGAGTAGTTCATCTCAGACCTACGGGTCTGTAGGCAGTAGCTAGATGGCTTCTTCTCTCTTTGTTTCTCAATACAAAGTTCTCTTGGAGATCTATTTGATGTAATGACATTGTGCGGTGTGTTTGTTGGGATCCAATGAATTGTGAGTTTATGATCAGATTTACTTTGTTTCAATATCCATAATTGATTATTATAGCCTCATATTTCTTCTTCGATATTTGGGTTTTGTTTGGCCAACTTGATCTATTTATCTTGCAATGGGAAGAGGTGCTTTGTAATGGGTTCGATCTTACGGTGTCCTTCCCAGTGATAGAAGGGGCAGCAAGACATGCATGTCTCGTTGCTATTAAGGATAAAAATATGGGGTCTATTCCTACATGAATAAATCTTATCTACATCATGGCATCATTGTTATTGCATTACTCCGTTTTCCATTAACTTAATACACTAGATGCATGCTGGATAGCGGTCGATGTGTGGAGTAATAGTAGTTGATGCAGGCAGGAGTCAGTGTACTAATCTTGTACGTGATGCCTATATACATGATCATTGTCTTGGATATCATCATAACTATTCGCTTTTTTATCAATTGCCCAATAGTAATTTGTCTACCCATCGTTTGCTAATTCTCGAGAGAAGCGACTAGTGAAATATATGGCCCGAGTCTATTTCCCTATCATATACTTTCAGATCTAGATTGCCATTTGCTTTCTTCCTTTATTTGCAACTTTTATTTTCATATCTATATTATCAAAAACCCAGAAATACCTCGCTGAATTTTACTTGTCGTTGTTCCATTTGCCACTACTCATCTATCCTTTTAGAAATCAATTACCCGGGAGGGATTGACAACCCCTCTTACACGTCGGGTTGCAAGTATTTGTTATTTGTGTTCTGGAACCCTTTACATATTGTTGCTTGGTCCTCCTACTGGTTTGATAACCTTGGTCTCATCACTGAGGGAAGATATCGACGTAGTTCAAGCGACAACAAGGTGTTGTTCACTAGGATTGACGTGGTTCTTATTTTGGTTCGATAAACCTTGGTTCTCATTGAGGTAAAGACTTAACGCTACTATATTGCTTCACCCTTCATCCTCGGGCAAAATCCCAATGCAGCTCACAAGTAGTAGAAAGAATTTCTGGTGCCGTTGTCGGGGAGGAGATCAAAGTAGTCTCCCATCAACTTGGCAATTTATGGTGCCGTTTCCAGGGAGACATCACCGAATAACTACAAGTACCTTCACTCAAACTATCATTTACTTTGTCTACTTTTTATTTGCTTTTATTAGTCTCGTTACAATTTTTTTTATCAAAAACACATAAATATTTTACCTGTTAGTTTGTTTGCTTGTTTGTTTTGTCACTATGTCTTAAGAAAACACCAACTTGTGTGTGTTCTCAAACACTAATAATAATGATTTTATTAGTACTCCAATTGCTCCTCCCGCCACTAGTGCGGAGTCATATGATATTAAGGCTACATTGCTAAATCTTGTTATGAAGGAACAATTTTCTGGAAATCCTAATGAAGATGTTGCATCCCATCTTAATACCTTCGTTGAATTATGTGATATGAAAAAAGAAAAAGATGTGTATAATGATATTATTAAGTTGTAATAATTTCCTTTCTCACTAAGAGATTGGGCTAAAACTTGGTTTTCATCCTTGCCTCGCAATAGTATTGATTCATGGGATAAGTGTAAGGATGCTTTTATTGCCAAGTATTTTCCTCTCACTAATATTATTTCTGTTAGAAAAAATTATGAACTTTACGCAACTTGAGCAAGAACATGTTGCACAATCTTGGGAGAGAATGAAATTAATGATTATAAATTTTCCCACTCATGGATTAAGTTTATGTATGATAATATAAAAAATTATGCGGGACTAAACTTTGTGTCGAGAAATCTTCTAGACTCTGCTGCAGGTGGCACCTTTATGGGAATTATATCGGGAGAATCTAAACACCTCCTTGATAATTTTATGAAAAATTATTCTCAATGGCACACCGAACGAGCTCCACCTGGTAAGAAGTTAAACACTTTCGAAGAAATTACTACTTCGAGTGAAAAAATGGATGCTCTTGTAAATATATTTACTAGTAAGAATTCTCAAGTTGATCCTAATTATGTGCTACTGCCTACTTTTATTGAGAAAAATAATGATGCTATTGATGTGAATTTTTTTGCTAGAAATAATTTCAGCAACAATGCTTATAGGGGTAATTTCAATCCTAGACCATATCCCGTAAATTCCTCTAAAACTATGGTAATTCATATACTAATAATAATATGATACCTACTTATGTTGAGAAAAATATTAAAGAATTCATTAGTTCTAAAAGGATTTTCAATGCTATCATAGAAGAAAAACTACATAAAGTTGATGATATGGCTAGAAACATGAATGGAATATCTCATGATGTGGAAACTCTCAAAATTAATATATATTTTTCACCTAAGCATGATAGTAATGAGTCAATAAAATCTATCCAAGTCTCCATTAATTAAACTAAAGTGAAAACCGCTAGGTTGAGATCTAAGCGAGAATTCCTAGAAAAAGCGGTTCCACCCGGTTTTTATCGTAATCATGATAAAGATATTAAAATGATTAGTGTGACTCCCATTGAAAATTATTTAGTAATATAAAAATCGATGAAAAAGGGACTGGAGATTATTGAACTTTAGCTAGAAGGCATCCCAATTGTTCGGAGGGTGATGATCTTAATGATAAAAATGATAAAAGTGGGTTTGGAGAGGTGAAGACTTCAAATGGCACAGTACTTTGGATGACAAGGACTTTAATTATGATACTTGCTCTTTGATTGGATGTATTTCCTTGTGGCATCTATGATAAATTCACTTAATGCTTACGCACAACATAAAGCTTTTACTAAACATATTGCAGAAGCAATGATAAAAGCTCATGAAGAAAAGCTTGAATCGGAAGTTTTAATACCTAGGAAATTACATGATGAGTGGGAACCTACTATTAATGTTAAGATTCAGTATTATGAATGTAATGCTTTGTGTGATCTAGGTACTAGCGTCTCAACTATACCAAAACCCTTATGTGATGTGCTAGGTGTCGGTACTAATACCGCCAGACCTCGGGTAGGGGGTTCCGAGCTGTGTTTCTCGGACGGGTAACAGGAGACGAAGGGGACAATATTTACGCAGGTCCGAGCCCTCTCAAAGAGGTAATACCCTACGTCCTGCTTTGATTATATTGATGATGGTGTATCAAGTACAAGCTTGATCTACCTCGAGATCGTAAGTTGTGTTCTAACCCAGGGCTAGATGGTTGTTATTATGACCATGCTATCTACAGACTAAACCCCTCAACTTATATAGATGTTGGGGGTACCTAATGTTACACATGGTCGGCAATCAATCTAGGGATACACATGTCGACGGTCGAAACTGTTCTTGGAGTGCCCGTCAAGTCTTTGGTAGAGTCCGCCTTGATCATGCAGAAATGCGTGGATTCCAGAGACCTTCCTTGTAAGAACACTGGGCCATAGACTCGGCCCGTGAACTGTGGGCCAACTAGGTTGGTACCCCCTAGTCCTGGATACCATAAGTAGCCCATGACCTTGTCTTCGACGCCGGGGATGACAATATTCCTCGGACACATGACTTCGGCTTCAGAGTCTTTGGCTTGACAGGAGAGTTTCCCTCTTCGGATGATGTTCCATGTATCCCGAGATTCTTTTATATTCACAACCTTTACCAAGCCCGTCCTTAAAGGGACCGCATGCCAATCACATATTTCCCTCGACCCAAGTTTTAATATCCGAATACTTGGGGTAACTTAGCCTCGAAGGCCAAATGCTTAGGTGGGAACAGTTCCCCCTAGCGTGACAACTTTACCGAAGCGCCACCACCTATACTGAAACAAGTCTGTTACTGTTGGTCGAATCGTGACCCGAGGCGGTTTTCTCATTGACACGTCTCATCAAAGCAGAGATCGGGCCCCGTATTTTAGGGGATATCATCAAGATTTCATTTTACCCTATGCGTATAACGACATTTCACATCGGGACGTGGTGATTTTTATGACGCAAGAAGGGGTCCTTTTGGCCTTTCACAAGCCTATGAGAACAAGGGGCGTCAACATTGGTTTCCCTCACGCCTTCATTCCCTTTCCATTGCGCACATCCTCGGGAGCTCTAGCACCCTAGATCCGCTTCTCCAAGCACTCGCAGTCTCGCACTAGCGCTTGCGCCTCCTTCCTTAGGAATGACCGATGCTACACTGAAGGGTGATACGTCTCGAACGTATCTATAATTTTTTATTGTTTCATGCTATTATATTATCAATCTTGGATACTTGATATGCTTTTTTATATAATAATTGGGACTATCCTATTAACTCAGTGCCCAATGCCAGTTATAGTTTTCTACTTGTTTTTGCCTTTTCAGAAAGTCAATATCAAACAAAGTCCAAACATGATGAAACTTTACAATGATTTTTTTCTGGACTAAAACTGACCCTAGAAGCTTCTAAAGAAGACCATACGTGCTACAAGAGATCCACAAGCTTGTAGAGCACGCCCCTTGAGCTCGTGGGCCCCACGCAGTTCCGCTTGACCTAATTATGACTCTATAAATTCACAGATATTCCCAAACCACGAGAAGGAGCCACGAAAGAATTAATACGCCCTCGCAACCTTCTGTTTTTCCGCCTGGAGGCCTTTCTGGCACTATGCAAGAGGGGAATTCGATCATAGAGTGCTTCTACATCAACCTTGCTACCCTTCCGATGATGTATGAGTAGTTTTCCACGGACCTACGGGTCCATAGCTAGTAGCTAGATGGCTTCTTCTCTCTCTTTGATCTTCAATACAATGTTCTCCTTAATCTTCTTGGAGTTCTATCCGATGTAATCTTCTTTTGTGGTGCATTTGATGGGATTCAATCCATTGTGGGTTTATGATAAGATTATTAACTAAAAGTAATTGAGTCATTTCTGAACTTTATTATGCATGATTGTTATAGCTCTGTATTCCTCTTCGATCTAATCTTTGGTCCCTGGTTCTACCTTTACCATATTATAAATACCAAAAATACCTTGTTGCAATTTATTATCTTTTATTTTGTTTTGAAATTTATCCATCAACCTATACAAGAATTGATCCTTGCAAGGAACGAGTTGAAGGGAATTGACAACCCTCTTGCCCGTGTTGGGTGTAAGTATTTTCTTTTGCGTGAGTGCAGGTGATGTTCACGAGGATTTGCTTGGTGCTCCTATTGGTTCAATCACCTTGGTTCTCGCCAAGGGAATATTTATCTCTACTGTATTGCTTCACCCTTCCTCTTCGGGGGAAATCCCAATGTAGCTTACAAGTAGCAGAAAGAATTTCTGGCGCCGTTGCCATGGACCTATCATCAAATCTTATCAAGTACCTTCACACAAACTATCATCTACTCGCTGAACTTTTTATTTGCCTCTCTTTTTCATCTCCCTCTACTTGTCTAGAAACAAAAACACAGGAATATTTTACTTCGCTTGTTTGCTTTGTCATTATGTCTGGTTCTTCGCTTGTCACTTGTACCCCTAAAAATGAAGTGCTTATTCTATAATACCTAAATAGTTGATCTCCACTAAACTAATTCTCTTAACATGCAGCCTAGCCATGTCATTAGACTTGCCACATCAGTGCCCAGTTTTAAACACCGGCCAGTTTTCTTTTCATGGTAATCACACACTAATTACTCCATATGTTCCATACGGCCCACCCGCAATTTTAGCTAAAAATTTCTGTGACCCCATCTTTCCCTCACCGAGATTGATTTCCATGGATCTTTTATCTTCTATTTATATGGCAGAACATCTCCATCATCTCCCCAATTAACTCCCCCACAAACTAATGTTACATGCCTCTTTGTATCTTCTACGGTAGATTATCTCCATCTTCTCCAGTAGACAACAGAGATGTGGGGGCGTGTGCCATGGTGAGTATGGTCATCAACTCATGTACTTGACGATATGGCTCTACAAAAGCTCGAACCGGAAGAACGTGCATAGGATGGCCAACGCCATATTCACCTGTAGGTATGTGAGTCCTTTCCCTTTCCTTTCCCGCAAAAAAGTCCTTTCCCTTTCCCAGGAAGAGCCGCGACATCGTGTAGAACACCATGAACTTAAACGGCGACGCGTTGTGGAACCTGCTATTTCATCGATCCACCACTCAGGCCGGAAGCTAGCAATGTCGAGGGTCCACCTGTACTCGATCTATCCCATGGAGTAGGGGCATGTCATTCACCATCCGCTGACATGCATCTTGGTGTCGTTCGGGAGCACCGTTCCGTCGATGGTTCCAATGATCTTGCCCATGAGCCGGTAACTAATCCCTTACCTTAATACCTGATGTATCTCTCAAATTTACCTTGCGGGGATGTTAATTTTGCTTCAGACATGTATGTTGCAGCTCATGCAAGTTATAGTGTTGGGCAAAATTTGGATTTCCTTATGAATCTCCCAGGCTCCCAGCATTACGCCATCTGATACATATCGGGTTGTTCCTTATTACATGGCTCCATTCATAACCCTGTTGTACTAATTGTGAGGTTATTCTACCTGGTTTCCTCATTGTGTTTTGCCATGCACATTGATATGAAAGAGTAGTCTTTGTATTATTTTCTATCTGAATGATGCATGGTCATTTGTTATTCTTCTGGATCATTACCAAATTGTGCTATCTAATTTAGTGCTCATGCTTCCTTGTAGGGAGGTGCTTACTAAATGACTCCACACAAGCTTTGAAGCCCTGGACCGAAACGAAGAGCATAATTAGTTTTCTCTATTAAGCATTTGATAGCTCAGGTGTTGCTATTTCCACTGAACTTTTTAAATTTTAATTGATGATGCCCTTGCCAATTGATCCTTCCTGCTCTAATCTTATGTAACACCTACTTATGTACTATACTTTTTAGTACTTATGTACTAAAATGCAGAAGATTGATTTACAACAGGAGTCACACACAATACACAATAAGTATCTCAAAACGACAATTTGTACATGACCTTTCATATTGTCTCCATTTTAGAAATTTTAGAAATTGCCTTACTTAATGTGTGTATATATACATTGGTTTGTATGTAAATCATATGAGATTAATTGTGCCATACCACTAGATTTAAGAAAAATATTGAAGTGCATCTAGTGCCCCCCTAGTTGGTTTTGGCGTATTGACGACAAACGTGGTTGAGGGACTAATGTGTTTGTGAGAATTGCAGGATAACATCGGTAATAGTCCCTCACAGATTCGGTTTAACTTCCAGAGATGACCCCTAAAAATGTGTAAAGACATTGAAGACAGTGGTGGTGCATGAAGACATTCACGTGAAGATAATGACATATGAAGACATTCATTGAAGACTATAGAATGCGAAGACATAGTTTCTTTCGTAGTTCTTTTTATTCTTTCTTGAGTCATAGGAACCACCATACTGTTAAGTGGGGTCCAAGTGAACATAGTCGAATGACTGATGTGATGCTCAACCAAAACACCTATGTCTTCAAGCGAAGACAAATGAGAGCAAATCTTATCCAGAGTTGGATAAGTCAGCTTTACTTGGAGCTCAAGTAAAGTTGCCGCTGTGTTCACAATCCGACCATTGGACACGTGTCAGTTCCTTAGTGACCAAGGGTCATTTCGGACATATCATGTCGGGTTGCCTCATGGCTATAAATAGCCCACCCCCTACACCATAAATGATCGGCTACTCAGGGTTAGTGCACGACTTTTGTCATTTGAGAGCAACCCACCTCCGAAGCCTTTGAGAGGAAAAATCCTTGTGAGGAAAAATCCCAAAACACCCAGAGCCAAAGAGTGTTAAGCATCACTGAAGTCTTTTTGTCTGTGTGACCTGAAGACTTGTTACACTTGAGGACTATGCTTCCTCCAGCCGGTTAGGCGTCATGTTCTAAGCGTCCAAGAGTGACTGTGGATCGCCAGTGAACGAAGTTTGTGAAGGTTCAGAAGTCTACCTTGAAGACTTACCATAGTGTTTGGGCGAGGACTATGTGTCCTTAGCTCAAGGGGAATACGGTGAGGACTGTGTGTCCTCAGGTTTGAATACCTAGCCGCCCTAACCAGATGTACAGTTGACACAACAACTGGAACTGTTCTACCAAATCCTTGTCTTCACTAAGCAACTGGTTCTATCCCCAACCTTCTTTACATTTCAGTTAGTCTTCGTGAAGTCATTGCTTGTGTGTCTGACCTGGTTGACTTCACTGTGTGAAGACTGTTCACTGTTTAGCTTCAGTTACATCTTCCAGTTCGATCCATGTTATCTAGCTGTCAATAGTCAGTGTATTATCTTCATGATGCTTGCCTGACTATTGTGTGACTTTATATGTTTATCTTCCGCTGCTTATCATATAGGTTCATTTCTATCGTTTGTCTTCAAAGCCCCCGTGTTTTGAAGTCTTTCGTAAAAATCACCTATTCACCCCCCTCTAGTCGATAACTTGCACTTTCAATTGCTCAGGTTTCGAAGGATTTTGTGAGACATATGATCAACTGGGGATGAATGAATCCCCGATAAGGGTGAGGAATTATGCATAAGGGTATACAGGTGGAAAAGAATTGCAAGGCAGTCGGAAAAGGATTCTCGAAACTCAGAGAATACTTTCGGGTATCTTGTAATAACAAGAACAACTAGGGATGGAAGTATGAACGACGAGGGTACACAGTTATCCATAAGGATTCAACGGTATTAAGGGATTGCAAAAGAGATGAACACAAGTTCTCGGGAGTAGATCGGAAAGTATCTTCGAAGTATTCTGGTGAAGCAGGCAACCATCCGAAATGAAGGGGCTCTCCGGGGAAAGTCGTTACGAGAACCTAATGTAGTTAGTAAATTCATTTAACCCGAAAAGAAGAGAGGTCGGAATCCCAGAGCATAGATTAGGAATAAAAGATACTAATACCACCCAATGGCGACGTGGGCACGTAAGCCACACAGCCATGTTAGTGAAACAGTTTTTCAAAGACTAGACTCAACTTCGGCCAAGGAGTTGGAAAGGGCGTTCCTACAGGCAGTCGGCTCTGATACCAACATGTGAGGCCCAGGTTTTGATCATACTCTAATCATGCACGCAAATGTGTACGACCAAAATCAGGGACTCACTGGAAGATATCACAACACAACTCTAGACACAAATAAAATAATACAAGCTTTATATTACAAGCCAGGGGCCTCGAGGGCTCGAATACATAAGCTCGAATACACAAGAGTCAGCGGAAGTAATAATATCTGAGTACATACATAAGTTAAACTAGTTTGCCTTAAGAAGGCTAGCACAGAACAACACGATCGAAAAGGCAAGGCCTCCTGCCTGGGACCTCCTAACTACTCCTGGTCGTCAGCTGTCTCCACGTAGTAGTAGGCTCCGTCGGGGTAGTAGCAGTCCTTAGAGGTGGCATCTGGCTCCTGGACTCCATCAACTGGTTGCATCAACTAGAAAGAAGAAAGAAGCGGGAAAAGGGGGAGCAAAGAAACCGTGAGTACTCATCCAAAGTACTCGCAAGCAAGGATCTACACTACATATGCATCGATATCAATGAAAAGGGTAGTATCTGTGGACTAAGCTACAGAATGCCAGAATAATAGGGGGAGAAGCTAGTCCTATCGAAGACTAGCATCTTCTGGAAACCACCGTCTTGCAGCAAGAGGGGGAAGTAGAGTAGTATAACATAAGTCATATTTATGTAGTTGTTCCAACGCTCTGGGATCCTTTCTCGACTCCCGAAGCAACATATCCAAACAATGCCTCAGCATCCAGTTCTAGTTGTAGCGATCCGGATAGAACTCCAAGTGCCCGTTACAGTAAGACAGGCTATCGATAGATGTTTCTTCCCTGTAGGGGTGCACCAACTTACCCATCACGCTTGCTTAACTCCGGTCGGACACACCATCAGGTCATGCCCGCCCTCGGCTAAACAATACGCCGCAACCCGACCTAGGCTTAATAGAGAGGTCATGCACGCCGGACTAAACCCTATGCCCCCAGGGGTCATGGGCCAATCGCCCCGGGAACTCCTGCACGTTGCGTACGCGGCCGGTGAGCAGACCTAGCAACCTCCTTTAAAAAGGTAGGAGCCTAACCAGTCCAACCCAGCGCGCGCGGCTCAGTCGCAATGATGTCAGCTAAGCTTCGGCTGATGCATACGACGCAGAACGCCCATACTATGCCCACGTGATGGTTAGCGCTATCGGGCCAGAGGCCCCTCAGATCAAATATCCAAACCGTTTAGTGTCTTGGGAACGCGCGGTAACGAGCAGAGACTCAAGATCATGTGTCCCCATCGCCCCGTCTCAAGAACTTGCGGCAAGGGCGAGTGCCCGGCCACGCCTCGTAATTATCTCACGGGCACCTTCCAGGTCAACCCGACTACACATCACTCGCAATTAAGCTCACGCGGGTACCCCTCAGGGCCGACCCGTCTTTAGTAACCAGGTTCAGTGTAAAGTCATAGTAACCATAGTAACTGTGTGTCTAACACCAAAGGGAAACCTGAGGAAATCACCCTCGATGGAATTCCACCTGATGTTTATCATCAAGGTGAACAAAATAGGAGTCACCCTCGAGGTCCACTCTTGAGGGGTTGCACGACAGTGTCATTATCGGGAGTGGGGAAAGAGGAATCACCCTCAATGACCACAACCGATGAACTAACCTACAAGGTTAACATCAGAAGTGCTGATGAGGTCTCACCCTCGGCACTCGATAGTAACCCAGTAGTGTCGAGCAACTAAGGGGAAAGTGATGTGCGGTGCCGGGTCCTAGTCTTCGATCCCGTTGATCGGGTCTTCTGATAATCCAGCGGGGCAGTCGGGACAATGTGGGGGTCATTGATGGATCTCTAACCAGCCTATACTAAGCAGTTTAGTATAAACATGTAAGGTATGAAAGCAGGCATCAACAACAGGCTATGCATCAGAATAGGATCATACAAAAAGCAGTAGCAGTTCTAATGCAAGCATAAGAGAGAAGGGAATGGGCGATATCGGAATGATCAAAGGGGGTTGGCTTGCCTGGTTGCTCTAGCAAGAAGGAGGGGTTGCCGTCGATGCAGCCGATCAGCAAGGTAGCATCAGTCTCGCGGTCTATCGAAGAGAAGTGGGGGAAGAAACATTAAATACAAAGAATACAGATGTACAGAGAAACATGACGTGTCAACACGCAGTGCTAGGGTGCTCTAACACGGTGGTACACGATACCGGCGAAGGGAGGTAACATCCGGGAAAGTCTCCCCGGTGTTTTGTGTTTTCTAACAGATGAATCAGAGGGGGAAAGTTGCAGGTTCGCTATGCTAAGAGCATGTGGCAAACGAACGGGCCCCATATTCGGATTCGTCTCGTTGTTCTGAGAAATTTTCATATATAACACTTTTTCATCCGAGCTACGGATTATTTTCTATGATTTTTCAAAGAATTAAACAATATTCTGCAATTATTTTTATAGAAAAAAGGGAATTAGGACGTCAGCCTGACGTCATCATGACGTCAGCAGTCAACAAGGTTGACCAGGGTCATCCCTGACATGTGGGGCCGCTCTGTCATAGAGCTAGCTAATTAACATGGTTAACTTAACTAATTTACTTAATTAGGCTTATTAAACAGAGTTAATTAAGTTAATTAATTATTTTCCTATTTTTTATATCTCATTTCTTTTTTAAAGAAAGGGGCTGGGGGGGGCTCCACTTGTATGTGGCCCAGCAGCCACTTGGGTGCTGGGCTTACGGGCGTAACGGGCGGACGCCCGAGTATCGCCCGAGGCCACTTGCGGCCGGGGAGGGCGCGACCCTAGCGGCCGGCGACGGCAGCAGCAGGGGCATGGCTAGGCGAGGCGGCGGGCCGATGCGCGCGTGCGGGACGCTCGGCGTCCGCCAGCCTAGCCGGTGCAGGCAGGGCGAGCACAGGCGGGGCGGAGCGGTGGCGTGCGCCTGCGGAGGCGGCTGAGGTAGGTAGCGGTGTGGGGAGGCCACGACGGCGTGACAGACAGGGGCGGCGGGGCACTGGCGAGGCACGGCCAGGGGCACGGCTGACAGCCATGGCCGACCGGAGCGGTGCAGTCGGTGGCGGGTGGCTGGGTGGTTGTGGCCGTAGCTTGAAGCAGCGGGAGGCGGCGGTGGTGGCGAGCGGGGAGCGGCGGGGTACGGACGGGGTTGCTCGCTGGGGTGAACCCGAGCAACAGCGCGCCGGATGCCGGACGCCGAAGCGCGCGACCGTGTGGTGGGGAGCGCAACCGGGCGCAGCAGTCGGCTGGACTGGGCGACGCGACGGTGGGCGAAGCGTGGCTGCACAAGGCCGCGGGCTTGGGCAGGGCGGCACTCGGGACGCGGCCAACGGCTACGAGAGCACGACCACCACGCGGTGAGCGCGGCCATGCGCGGGCGGACGAGGTCGGGGTGACGCGGGCCGAAGCAACGACGACGATGGCGTGACGTGACACGAGACGGAGACGAGCGGGGAAGAGAGGGGTTCGATGGAGTTCTCACATGGAGTCTGGAGGTGTGGTCAACGGGCTTGGGGTAGCACGGGAGCGGACGAATCGCGCGACGACATCCGACGGTGATGGCGAAGGAGAACGTCGTGGGTGATGGCGTCTCGGCATCCCCGTCTCGATCCAGCGGCGTAGGGGTAGACGACGTCGAGGAGGAGCTCGTTGATACGAGTTGCGGGCGTGGAGACGACGATGGCCGCGGGACCTCAGCGTGCACGGCGACAACAACGTCCTAGCGAGCGAGATGCAGAGGGTGAGGGCCCGAGGGGCG
>LR738713.1:299894380-299919623 GCA_902687465.1 Secale cereale
GGGGGAGGAAAAATATCTACTGTGGGGCTGACGAAGCCGAGGGGGTTCGGCCTTATCCCCTCGGTGCATCAGTGGCGCGGGACCGAGGTGGTGCGGCAAGGACGAGCGGGAGGGCGCCCCAGTCGGTCCCTGTAGAGAGGTAGGGGATGACCCGGTGGGGCTGGGCCACTGGGCCGGCCTGATGGGCACCTGCGCCAAGTGGCCCAGGAGGGAGAGGGGTTTCTATTTTTTGATTTTTTTAATATAATTCAAATGCTCACTAATTATTTAAAAAGAAAGCTACTAAATGGTTTTTGTCAGATGTGAAACTGTTTAAATAAATCAATCTCAAAACTGTGGTGTTGTACAAAAGTTTCTAAGCATTTGAAGAAGTTTAAATATTTTTATAATTGAAAAGGTCAAATACTTTGCTGTTGAACCACTTATAATTATCTTAGCAATTTATTACTAAGTCAGTTGAAGTTGGTTTGAACATGACAATGATCGGGGGAATTTATAGGATTATTCAAACATTTTAGTTTTGACATTTGAATACTCCTATAGTTTGACTTGATTTTAAATTTTGAATTTGAATGGGGTTGAATCAATGCGATTTTAGTAACAGTAAGCGTGGTGACGTGGCATCATTAACAGGGGATTACTGTAACATGACACTGGGGGCGTTACAACTGCAGGGATAATCAAAGTCTCCGCTGCTTGTCCTGTCTTCGACGGCACTGATTACCCCTACTGGAAGAATAAGATGCGCATGCATGTTGAAGCTATTGACGTCGACCTCTGGTATGTCATCAAGAACGGCGTTCCCAAGGCCAGTTAAGGTGTCACTCCTGCTGATGTCAAGAAGTTCATTCAGCTGGATTCAACTGCCAAGAATATCATATGTGGTCATCTGACCAAAGGACAGTATGGCCTTGTGAGTGCTCTGGAAACATCGAAGCTAGTCTGGGACTAGCTCTCCAAGGCCAACGAAGGCGTCTCAACCCAACGAGACTCAAGGATCAGTGTTCTTCGCAACCTCTTCAACCGCTTCAAGAGAAACGACAATGAGAACGTTCAGCTCACATTTTATCGCATCACTGACATTACCAATGAGCTTCATGCACTCGGCACCACTAAGATCACCAAGCATGAAATCGTCAAGACAATACTGAGATCACTTGACAACTCATTTGACACCCTAGCCCTGATGATTCAAGAATGTCCTGACTACAAGACTCTCGATCCGTCTGACATACTTGAGAGGCTCAACACACATGAGTTTCAGCTATCTGAGAAAAGAGACATCTATGGACCCAACTACGGCCGAACTTGCTCCTTGAAGGCAAAGGTTGTTTCCTCATCTGAAGAAGAATCTGACTGCAGTTTTGACGATCCTGAAGACATTGGCAGAGAACTAGCGATGCTTATGAACAAGTTTCAAAGGTTCTCAAGGAAGAAAACTTCGGAAATTCTTCAAGATCCAGCCCAAGAAATGATGAAGCTTCCTGTCGTGACTACAAGAAGAGAACTTGCCACAAGTGCAAGAAATCAGGTCACTACATCTCTGAATGTCCACTGTGGGACAACGAGAACAACAAGAATAAGAAGAGCAACGAGAACAACAATAATAAGAAGAGCAAGGAATATGATTCTGATGACAAGAACAAAAAGAAATTCCCAAAGTCTTCTTCCAAGTCTTCGTCAAAGTCTACATCACCCAAGAAGAGCTCGTCTGGCAAGGCTCGTGCTTTTGTTGGCAAAGAGATGGATTCACAGGAGGAGTCTGCTTCTGAGGAGGAAGAGGTGGAGTCTGAGGAGGAGTCCGATTCAGGCGTGACAAGCCTGGCTCTGGCTTCATCATATGTCACCAATTCCACCTTCAACACTGAAGACCATGGCCTCATCACCAACACAAATGCCAAGGAAGAGGATGACTCTACTCCCACCTTCTGCTTCATGGCACGTGGTGCCAAGGTAAACTCACGTGATGCCTACTTTCAAACCTCAAGTGAAGATGACTCTAATTGTGAATCCAAACCTATCTACAAAACACTTGCTAAAATTGCAACTAAACAACAGAAAGCTATCAAACATATTCAAAAACTGTTAGACAAAAGCGATGATCTGTTGGACACGGAAATGACCCGATCTCAGTCCTTAACTGAAGACATCAAAAATCTTCATGTTAAGTACGAGGGACTTGAAAGTCGTCATGAAACGCTCTCAACTACTCATGAAAAGCTTTCCTATGATTATCGTCAAAGGAAGCAAGAACTTGAGAAATTGAGAGTGGCTCATGAAGATCTTCAAAAAGAGAACGAGTCACTTCGTGCTCAACAGATCAGTCCTGCTCAGGAAGGATTTGAACCACCATGTCTAAAATTCCTTGAGCGTGATAATGCTACCTCTGTTGCTGAAAGTTCTACTACTGCTACTGTCGCAATATCTTCAACTGCTGATGTGGTAACTAACCACTCTAAGGAGGATAACACTACTATTGCTGATGAGAATGCCAGGTTGAAGACATTGCTTGAAATAGGAATGTTCAAAAGTCTTAAAGGGCATCAGACACTTTGTGAGGTCCTAAAGAAACATATTTGAACCGAAACCCTAGGAAAGAGGGTGTTTGGTTCGAAAGGAAAATGATTGTTGATGGTCCCTACTGGAAGCCTGAGCAGTATCCGAAAACCACATGGGTTGCTGCAAAGGGTCCACCAGTAGATCCATCCACTTTATCTGGCTTCACTTGTGCTAACCCGATCACTATTGATGAATCATTTGATGCAACCTATAAAATGTTTAAGAATCAGAATGGTGAAGTGTTTGCCAGGTATATTGGTACTAACTACATGAATGGGCCACCTATGAAGAAGATCTGGGTGCCCAAAAGTTGTCTTGAGAATCTTCCAGTGAATGTCATCATGACACCACCTGGGAAGAAGACAAACCCCATACCAAAGGCTTCATATGGTCCAAAGGCTTCATACAGACAGAGGACTCAACAGAGTCACCCTAAAACCAATGTTTTGCAGGGAAATCATACTCAGACCCAGTGTTGGGGATATCGCTTATCGGGAACTTATCGGTCGACCCATGATAAGGGGTAAATCGGCCAGTTTATCGGCATATCGGCCGATTTATCGCCATATCGGCTGATTTATCGGCCGATTTATCTTATCGGTCAGACAACGGTAAGCAATAAATCGGCCGATTTATCGGCATATCGGAAGATATCTTGAACAGTGCTCAGACCTATGAATATGAGTGTGTTTCCTCTAACCGCTATGTTCATAAAACTAAGAACTTTTCTGCTTATTCATATGAGTATTATTCACCTCCTGCAAGGATATTTGCTAGGGCTCCTAAGCCAAAATTTTCATATGTTGCACTTAGACTTATTGCTTCTAAGCCGCCCCTAAAGATGTGGGTGGTTAAGAAAAATTAACTTCTCTTGTAGGGAAAGGTCTCCAGCCGAAAATCATTTTCTGACGCCAATGCTGGGGACCTTAAACATCTTGTGGGACACAAGATCAAATGTCCAAATGGTCTAACCATGTATTTTGTTCCATGGTTTCTTGGCAAGCTTCCTATCTTGCCTAACAAGGACCTAAACTTCAATAACCCGCTTGTTCGTCAAATGTTTATGCTTCACACTTCTCTTTGTGAAGACCATGCCACTAACTGATCTGTAGGGTACTGCTTCAAAAGCCACTGAATGGATAATTGATAGTGGATGTACCAACCACATGACTGGTGATCGACGTCTTCTCATGGACTCAACTCTACGTCCTTCTCCCAAAAGTCACATCACATTCGCTGACACAGGTAAAAGCAAGGTACTGGGACTTGGCAGAGTTGCTATCTCAAAGGATCAACACATGGACAAAGTAACGCTTGTTGAATCCCTTGGAAACAACTTAATGTCAGTCTCCATGCTATGTGATCTAAATATGATTGTGATATTTGGAAAATATCGTTGCCTTGTGCTTATGGAATCTGAAAAATCTCTAGTCTTCGAAGGACATCGAAAAGGTGATCTGTATATGGTAGATTTCTCTACAGGGCTAGAACTCGCGGTATGTCTTCTAGCAAAAGATTCAGAGTGTTGGCTTTCGCATCGAAGACTTGGTCATGCTGGCATGAGGAACCTACACACTCTCGTCAAGAAGAAGCATGTCATAGGCATCGAGGGCGTCAAGTTCAAGAAAGATCATCTGTGTGGTGCTTATGAAGCTGGAGAGATGAACAGGGCCAAGCATCCCTCAAAGACAATCATGACTACATCGCGTCCCTTTGAGCTGCTTCACATGGACTTATTTGGCCCTACTCACTACTCTACTCTCACTACTACTGCTTGCTTATATGGTTTCGTGATCGTTGATGACTACTCTAGATATACTTGGGTGCATATGATCCTGTTTAAGACTGAAGTGCAGGATGTCTTCAGACGCTTCACAAATTGGGCCATGAACAACTATGGCATCAAGATCAAGCACATCAGAAGTGAAAATGGAACTGAGTTCAAGAATACTGGGCTCGACACCTATCTTGATACATTGGGCATCACGCATGAGTTCTCTGCTCCATACACACCTCAATAGAATGGCATCGTCGAGCGTAAGAACCGGACTCTCATTGAGATGGCACGCACTATGCTTGATGAATACAAGACACCAAGAAGGTTCTGGCCTGAAGCCATTGATACTGCATGTCACATCATCAACAGAGTTTATCTTCACAAGTTCTTCAAGAAAACATCATATGAACTACTGACTGGTAAGAAGCCAAATGTCAGCTATTTCAGAGTCTTTGGTGCTAAATGATGGATCAAGGATATGCATCAGGCTTCCATGCACCGAAAGCACATGAAGGTTTTATGCTCGTCTACAGAAAGGACTCGCACACCTATCAGGTCATCAATCTCTTTCACTATAAAGTGGTTGAAACCGTAGATGTGCGGTTCGATGAAACTAACGGCTCGCAAAGAGAGCACCTGTCAAATGTGCTAGATGAAGCTTCTCCAAATGAGTCTATCAAACAAATGGGTACATGAGACCCACCGAGGAACTAACTGAAGATGATATCATCATATCTCCACCCAATAATTCTAAAGACTATGCTCAGCCTGAAGCCAATACTGAACAAGAAGATAATCGATAGAATGAACAAAGCCTTCACCCAGCTCATCCTCGGGTTGCTAATGAAGTCCAAATTGAAAAGATTCTTGATGGCATCAATGCAACTAGTCTAGTCACTCGCTCAAAAGCAACACAACTACCAACTTCTTTGGTTACTCTGCATTTGTCTCAATATCTGAACCCAAGAAAGTTGATGAAGCCTTTATGGAATCTAAATGGATTCAAGCAATGCAAGAAGAGCTTCAATAGTTTGAGCTAAATAATGTATGGGAACTTGTAAAGCGTCCTGATCCACGGAAACATAACATCATTGGCACCAAAGGGATTTATCGCAACAAACAAGATGAGCATGGTCAAATCGTCATAAACAAGGCTCGTCTCGTTGCTCAAGGCTATACTCAAGTAGAAGGAATTGACTTCGATGAAACCTTTGCTCATGTTGCTAGACTTGAAGCCATTCTCATACTGCTTGCATACGCTAACCATCATAACATATTTCTGTATCAAATGGATGTGAAGAGCGCCTTTCTGAATTGGAAAATTGAAGAAGAAGTGTATGTTGCACAACCTCCAGGCTTTGAAGACCCAAAGCGTCCTGACATGGTTTACAAGCTCAACAAGGAACTGTATGGCCTCAAACAAGCTCCTCGTGCATGGTATGACACACTCAAAGACTTATTGAAGAGCAAAGGCTTCAAACCTGGATCATTGGATCCCACACTCTTCACGAAGACATATGATGGAAAACTGTTCGTATGTCAGATTTATGTGGATGACATTATCTTTGGATGCACTAACAAAAGATACATCGATGAGTTTGGATACATGATGCAAGAGCAATATCAGATGTCCATGATGGGTGAACTGAAGTTCTTCCTTGGTCCTCAAATTAGTCAACAAAAGAATGTCATATTCATATATCAAGAGAAATATCTCAAAGATTGCTTGAAGAAGTTTGGAATGCAAGATTGCAAAGGGTACATGACACCAATGCCAACCAAAGGTCAATTGGGCTCCGACGACAATGGTAAAGAGTTTGATCAAAAGGTATATCGCTCCATGATTGGTTCTTTACTCTATTTATGTGCATCTATGCCTGATATAATGCTTAGCGTTTGCATGTGTGCCCGATTCCAAGCGGCACCAAAGGAATCGCATCACCTCGCTGTGAAGCGAATTCTTCGATACTTGGCTCACACCCCCACACTAGGATTATGGTATCCCAAGGGCTCTATGCTTGATCTTGTTGGATTCTCAGATGCTGATTATGCTGGTGACAAAGTTGATCGCAAGTCCACCTCAAGCACATGTCACTTTTTTGGACGATCTCTTGTCTGTTGGTCTTCAAAGAAGCAGAACTCAGTATATTTCTCCACAGCTAAAACTGAATACATTGCTGCTGGATCTGGTTGCACTCAGCTTCTCTGGATGAAGCAAAATCTCAAGGATTATGGCATCAACATGGCAAAGGTGCCTCTCTTTTGCGATAATTAGAGCGCCATCAAGATTGGTCACAATCTCGTTCAGCACTCGAAGACAAAGCACATTGAGGTTCGTCAGCATTTTCTCAGAGATCATGTGATCAAGAAGGACATTGAAATCATACATGTCAACACCGAAGAGAAACTGGCAGATATCTTCACTAAGCCTTTGGATGAGAAAAGGTTTTGCAAGCTGCGGTGTGAGCTAAATATCCTAGAATCCTCAAATGTCATGTGATTGGACACACATCCTAACGCTTATGCATTTTGACGACTTAGATGTGCAACACACTAAGTAACGTATGTCTTCAACTCATGAAGACTTACACTCTGAGTGTGAATACATTAATGTGGAATTTGACTCTCGAGCGCCATGATAATTGTGCGCCGTGTCCTAGTCTAATACTTCCTATACGGTGGGTAACGCCACCACCAAACTTTTCTGAAGATTTCATTTGGCGTCATGGTTGTTTTATCTTCATACTTGGTTTGTCTTCAACATTGGTTGTCTTCAAGACTCCTTTCTCAATGATGATCTGTTTGGTTTCTCTGATATATATACATATATATGTGTTCTTTCCTCTACAGCATTCACTTATAGCTATGTCTTCAAACCTTTCAATCTAAGTGAATGTGATCGGACCCTGATCCTCTCTATGCTTTATCTCTCCAACTCTCTCTATCTCTTCATATGCATTTTATTGACACTTGTTGAATGTCTTCACTGTGTCCTTGTCAGCTGAAGATATAGAGACGATCATTTAAAATTGTTTTTAATGCTATATCCCTTTCTGCCCGAAAACCGGAGAAACCGAAACGTCCATCCGACATATCAGGCGCGCGTGGGATCGTCGCTCAACTCTCCATAAGATGCATGCCAGCCACGTGTCGTTCAAATGTGAACCGCCAGGGGCACCTGCGTAATTGCACTGCGCCGACACCCCTCCTTATAAATACTCCACCCTCGCGGTCATTATTTCTTCTCCCACCTCTCGCCATCTCGCTCAACCCTAGCGCCTCCGCTAGCTCCAGTCGACGCCAGAGACGAAGCGCTTAGCTGCCGTGACTTCTTCGACGCCGTCTTCACGCCGGCCGTGGACCTCGTCTCTCCGCCGCCGCCGTAGGTGTCTTCCGCCGCTAAGTTAGGGCACAGAAGATCGATCTGCTCCGCATCCTACTCTTTTCGTCTAGCAGTTCTTCATTGCGGTAAATAGATCTCTCTTTTTACCGTTGTTTTGATCTGTTAAATTCATAAACCTTCACCACAAGTGGTTTCTGTACTTCTGCGATCTGTTTCCTTCTTTCCTTCTCTCATACGTTGCAAATATATGCACTTATGCTTCACTACTAGTTAGATTCCTCACTTGTACTTATTCCTGGATTCGTAAAAATCTGGAACCAACTCACTCCATATAAGTGAATGTTTTTGCACTGTGAGGTCAATGTCTTCAATCCTACTTAAATCTTCAAAATCTTCTGAGGATGCATATGACCTCTTCCCCTTCCCTCGCATCTCTAATGCTGTCACAGGTACATGTCTGTGGGAGAATCCCTTGGTTCTCATAGTCCGCATTCATTTGCAGAATTCTTACAGTGTCACATTGAATCTCCTGAAGCCAGTTCTTGTCTGACCAGTCGTCGGAAGACAAACTGCTTCGTGAAGCCTTTCTATCTGAACCCAATGGCTTCTGAAAAACAGACCAAGAAGGGTGGCATGCAGAGACGTACTAACACCGCCAAAGATCTTCTTCCTGATATGTTCACCATGTACAAATCTGACCCAGAAGAGACCTATGGAGAACGCAAATCTCGTATCAAATGGATTCAAAGATATTGGGCAGAGCAATGGTTTATGTACAAATTTGTGACTCCTGAGTATGCTTCAAAAAATGCCATTCGCCCTCCATGGCGTGATATCTTCTACAAGAAGCTCCAGCCCAAGACTATGTCTGAAGCCATTGCCAAGAGCTTCTATCCATGCATGGTCAGAGGACCCATGCCTTCAAATGCTGACCCATCTAGTCTTCGATGGTGTCATGATGATGAATTGTTTGAAGAAAACTACAAATTTTCCAAGAACTCTGCAACTCAGAACAGGAAAGAATTGGGCATTAACTTCAATCCTGGCCCATCTCGGCCCCAGTCTGATGGATCACGTGAAGCAAATGAAAATCGCGTCGTCCCCTTCAATGGCCTTGATGGATTGCTATCCCACATTGCTGCTCAAAGAGAAACTGTGGAAGATGTTGCTGAAGACATGGAACCTGAAGATGTTCCTGAGTCTGTGAAGCCCAAGAAGAAATCAAAGGCTTCCAAACCTGCTGCTACCCAAAAATCTTCGACCGTGAAGCCCCTAAAAACTGTACCTCCTGAACCCAGTGTGCAGTCTGAGGATCACTCTCGCATCTCTCAGAGGTCAAAGCAGCTTGTGAAGCCATCTGGCCAAGGACTTACTCCTAGTAGCATACCGTGTAATGATGATGATATCATTGATCTATCCAGTGATGAAGATCTGGCTGATGATGCACTTGAGATGCTAATTAAGAGCAAGCAACAGGCCAAAATCTTCAATGATTTGCCTCTCTTTGACGCTGATATCATCAACAACTTCATCGATGAATGGTTTGACGATACATCTCTTTCACTTGATGTTCTTCAGCTTCCGATTGATATCAGTGTGACCTTCCAAGGATACATTGCTCAAGAACTGACTATTGCACAGAATGTTATTGAGGAAAAGAACAAAATTGATCATGAGAAGGCTCTGCTCAAGAAGCACATGGCAAGCCTCAGTGCAAAAGAAGTCCAATGCTTCAAGACTATGATGACAGACCTCAAGGATGAATTTGCCAAGCGCCGTGAAGTTGCAAAGGGCTCAAGGGAACGTCTCAAGCACTATGGTGAGAAATGCGTCCAAGCCCACAATGAAGCTGTGAAAAGGAAAGCCCTTGGCCGTCCAGGTATTGACCCCAAGCTGGCTGCCAAGAAGCCAAAGAAGAACAAGAAGCCTGCTGATGAAGACACTGAATCACCAAGGCAGGAAAGACCCAACATTGTCTTCCCTGACAGCATGGCTAGCCCGAAGCCAAAGATCTTATCAGCAGCCTTTGCTCAAAAGAAGACGAGGAAGGCTGAAACTGAAGCCAAGAAACACAAGCATCATGATGCCTCTACTGCTGCTCCCTCCAAGAAGAAGCAAAAGCTAAAAGCTTCAAAGGCTTCACAGCAGCCTCACGTTTCCTCCACAGAGCCGTTGGTGGTCGAAACCATTTCTGTTGCCTTGCCTGCCTCTTCGAACCGTGAACGTCGTCTGGTTATCCATGAGCCTGCTCCCTCAGAGGCTCATCAGACTGAAGAGATTCTAGCTGTTGACTCACCTGCAGCTGAATACATTGGTCATGATGACAATGTAAATGATGATGAAGTCCTTCCTCAACTTGAACCCCAACCAGTTCAATCACCAGCTCTCACGAGCAGTGAACTCATAAGCATTGGCGGTCCCACGACGCCAATGACTCAAGATGAATATTGGGAAGAGCAACACCCTAACACCCCCCTACATGAAGTCATTCCTCGCACAGCGCCGTCTCTTGCTACCACTCCGGTACTTCAGACTCCAACAGCAACTCCAGAAGAATACATGGAGCAAACAAGTGCTTCACCAATAGCGTCGCCCAAGTTTTGAAGGCTTCACAAAGGTCTTAGGCCTCAAGCCTCCATGTCAAGCATTCCTAAAGATGGAGAACAAAACTCAAGCTCAGTGGCACGTCAAGTGTTTTCTGATGCTATTCCTTCAGCGTCTGCTCCTGAATCTGAAGCCAAGGCGGCTGAAGATACTCCGGCTGCATCAGCTGATCAAGAAAAAGAGGAGACTCATGAAGTCACTCCCCCTCCCCAAGAAAAGGTTGTTCAAGAAGAAGTGCCCGTCATGCAAGAAACCATCCACCAAGATAATGTTGTGCATGAGTCCACTCTCCCTGAAGCCATTGAACCTGAAGCAAATGTGGCTGCTCCATCAATGAACATTGAAGCCAATGACACTGTCATGGCTAAAGCCAATGTGCAACATGAAGTCATTGCTACTCCTCAAGTGATTGCTCCTGAAGTAATTGCTCCTGACGTGACTGCTCCTTCTTGTGTGCCCTACACCATGGCCCAAGCCTACAATAAAGATGATGTTCTTGTGCCTGTCAAATGGCCTCTTCTGAAGCCTCCTGCTGCCCTAGGCCTGCAATATGATTATCATGTGGAGCATAGGCCTCAAACCCTGAAGCCCAAGCCCAGATTGCCTAGGCTTCCCAGCACTGCAACAACACAAGGATCATTGAGTGTGCAAAGCTTCAGGGCAAACAACACCTTCTTTGATTCTGCTAAGAACCCATACAAGAAGCCCAAGATTTCTTCTGATAGGTTCTGGAGCTTTCAGCAAAAAAGCTATTACTCTTGCATTCTGTACAATCAGGATCGAATCTTTCCACACCAACGTCTTGATTGTGATGCCATTGCTAGACTTCCCTGCCTTGAAGAAGCCCTTGACTGCTTCAGAGAAGTTGGATTGCTTCCCTTCGTCATTGCCAAGAAACACTGGAATGAAGAGCTTCTACTGCAATTCTATGCTACTCTGCATATCAGAGGTACAGTAGGGATCCGAAGACATGGGTCCTTGAGTGGATGATAGGTGACATTCATCATGAAGCTAATGCTCAGACACTACTTTGGCTTACTTCCATGCCCACTCCCGGTGAGTTGTATGAACCGGGTTGTTCTCTATATCAGAAAGAGCTTCAAAGCATCTTCAAGAAAGTTGAACCCAACATGAGTGAAATGCTTAGCATGATGAAGCCATTGCCACCTGATGCTGATCTGACAAAGGAATTCTTCGTCAAGGACCTCGAGTACTTGCCTCGCACCATATACCATATTCTGAGGCGTACTTTCTGGCCTGTCAAGGGACACTCATCTGAAGCTACTCTGGGAGGCGTCATGAAAACTTTGGTATTCTATATTTTCAATGGCATCCGCTTCAATACTCATGACTTCTTCATTCGCCAACTGGCTGCCTCTGGTATTGATCTATTTGGCCTCAAGCTCTACGCTCCTTGGATTATGAGGCTCATTAAGCTTCATTCAACTGTCAGTTATCATGCCTCTGCACGCAACCATGTTTTCTTCTTGCCTGAGGTTGATACATCTTATGAAGCCATCTATCCCGAGCCTGCCAAGCAACCACTTCACCTGCTCAATGCGGATCACCAAAGCTTCACACATCATGTTGACAATGTGTATGTGCCAAATGCTAATGTCACTGCTTATCCTCTGGCTCGGCATCTGCGCCTCCCACATCGTGCCAACACTGATGCCACTGGTAGCACCATTGCTCAACGGCCTAAGAAGCGTTCTCGTGTCCTGAATGACCGAGAGCTTCTTGTTTCGCTTCACCAGAAGCAATATAGGCATCATGACTGGATGAAGCGGCAAATGCAAAGTCTTCTCACTGATGTGAATCGCATTCACAACTTGGCTACCAAGAATTCGTTTGTTGCACACGAAGCCTGTCGGCGGTCCCGGAAGAGCCTTACCCTACTATGCTCTGATGACCCACAACCGTAAGGGATCTATTGCAGCGTTTTCGATAAGTAAGAGTGTCGAACCCAACGAGGAGCAGAAGGTATTGATAAGCGATTCTGAGCAAGGAATTACTGTAAGCACTGAAAGATAACTTTTAGGGGTTTTCTTAATATAAGCAACAAGAAAGTAAAAGCGAGCAAAGTAAAGGCAATGGAGAGTAACAAGTGGCCCAATCCTTTCTGAGCAAAGGAGAGGCCTAGCAACTGAACTTATAAAGGCTAAAGTGTTCTTGAGGACACACGGGAGAGGTAGTCATGTGCTTTCACCATATTTCGTATCGGTACTATGTGATGTGTTGATAAGTGTTGAGTGGGTGGATCTATGCTAGTACACTCTCTAGACTAAGATGAGTGCACTCTTATGATTAAACACCTTGCAAGCATCCGCAAATACAAGATAGTATTTAAGGCAAAAGCCTAACCATAGCAATACGATCGATGATCCATTGTCCCCTTGTGCAAAAGCGTGCGAACTGGGGTTCAGGTTTCTGTCAGTCCGGCAACCCACCGTAAGCATTCTTTGTACACAATGTATTCCCCTAGGTCCTTAATAAGGCAAAGTGTTGAGTGTTCGACTCACACAACACCACTGGTAAAATAACAACACAACTTAAGCATCAAACAACACATATTACTTCAACATCATATGACTACTAACAACAAGACTTTTCCCATGCCCTCAAGAACTAAAGTAACTACTCACAAGACATAAAAGAGATCATGATCAGTGGAGATAAATGGATGATAAACAATCTGGACATAATGGTATTTCTCCAACAAAACTCAATATCATTCACCACAAAGTAGTAATCAACACTGATGGAGTAGAGAGGATAGATAGTACGGATTACAACACAAGTTGCAATGGTGAGATGAGATTTGGATGAAGATGGAGATGGTGCTGATGTTGGGGATGATGTTGATGATGATCTCGATGATGCCCGTGACGATGGTGATGACGATGGCGATGATCTCCCCTTCCGGGAGGTGATCTCCCCGGCGGAATCTGCCCGCCGGAGATGGCTTTTTCTTCTCTGTAGGTTTCCGCCACGGAGCGGCGGCGGAACTCCGTCAAAACTCTCCTTTTTAGGGTTTTCGGATGACGAGGAGTATATAGGCAAAAGGGGGCAGCCGGAGGTGGGCCAGGGGCTCCAGGCGTCCCCCCCGGCGCGGCCAGGGAGGGGGCCGCGCCAGGTGGCCGCCTGGGCGCCCTGTGCCCCCCCTCTGGTTGCCCTTTAGCGTGCCTTCGTGATCCATCTGGAAAATACCCTCCGTCGATTTTCAGGTAATTTGGAGGTATTCTTCTTCAACAACTCAGCGTCCACTTTTTACCGCTGAATCCTGCGTTTGCTGCTTCGGCACCGGAAAGTTGCAAACTATGTAAAATAGGCCAAAACAACATAAGAACATCATCGTAATGTGAAATATATCAATGAATAAGGATGAATTACGATATAAAATAGTGATGCATTTTGGACGTATCAACACCCCCAAGCTTAGACCTCGCTTGTCCCCAAGCGAATACTGAGCTCGGTAAACATGTCCACAAGTTTAGAGAGTGAAGTGTCGATAAATAGAATACGGACAAGAAGCATCACAGTTTCTTCACCAACTCAAATACCCTCAATAGCAATCTTCAACTCATAAGGCCCTTATAAAAGAGTGGTAACACTTATAATCGAAAGTAGGGCTAAAGAAACTCATCAAATCATGGCAAACATGTCCTTTGGTCAAAGAACAACTAATAGCTTTTGCTTTTGCTCTTTCTCTTTATGTTTTGATGAGATTAATTGAAGCTTTTGAAAGAACATGTTATTAGGCAAGAAGTGAAAGTGTTAACATAGAGGAAGATGTTTGCTTTAGCTGGGCTTGACAAACAACTTACTTATCAAATGATAATGTCAACAAGGATATGATATGACAAATCTTAATGCAACTTTATATGAATGAATCCTCGTCAACATCAAATGTCTGCTCTCTTTAAGAATAGAAGGAAGTAGGAATAACTGACTCATCCTAAAAACTAAGAGATAGGCCCCGCTCTAGGGAAGTATGGAAAACTCATGTGCTATCCTTAAATCAAACAAAATGAAAACAAGTTTTGAGAGGTGCATGATTTGTCAATGAATGCTAATAGATAACTCAATTACTTCTCGAGCTGGACAAGTTTTGAGGAACGGCTCCCGTACGGGGACGATCACATCCCCTAAATCTCCTTTGTTTATCGCTGCCAAAGTTTTCTGATTTCTCATGAACAAAGCGTGAAGGAGGGTTTGTTTGTTGTATTATCTTTTATGAGCCGGGCGCACTCATGCCAGTTCCTTCTCGTATTTGGGGTTTGCAGATTAGACATGCAATCCCGGGGTAAAACTTGTCCAACTTAAAAAGATCATGAATTAACCACTACTTCCTCATGAGCTAAAACAGGGGCACACAATAGAAGATTTTGAACATTTAAGGATAACACACAAATTCTCTACTTTAGGAGGTGGTAGTGGAATACCACGAATAGGAAGGTATGGTGGACTCATATGGAAGGTATTGGTTTAAGGGTATGGATGCACAAGCAGAATTCCGCTTAGTACAGAGTTTAGGCTAGCAAAGGCTTTGAGAGAACAGACAATTGATGATGACTAAGATGCAAAGCAATATAAAGCATAAACATTAAAATAAGCTTAACACATCAAGTTGTCTTCCTTGTCAGCATAACACTTCAAGCATAATAACATAAAGGTTTTGGCTATGTCGCTACTTTAAGAAAATCATGCTTGTTGTTATGACCAAAGCTATGTTTGCCAAGATTAAATAAGGTTTTCACAGCCATACCTGATATAAGGTCAATACTCCCCATAAGAATCATCATATAAGGTCGATTGCGTGAAGAGAATACCGAGTGCAGCAAAGGAACCAATAGACTTCTCATTAATATTCCATCATAGACGACTCCACACTCACGGATACAATCTCTCCACTGAAGGAGTGATAGACCTTAATGCACACACCTATTTCATATAATAACCTTCCTAGACATGATACGACTCTACTTGACTCTAAAAGACAAAAGATAAAGATAAAGATACCTGGCACTCCCCCAAGCTTGGAACAAGCCAAGGGAATGCCATTACCCAAGGAGATTTCACTCCTCATTCTTGTTGATGTTGATCACGTAGTCCTCAGCGAAGCGCTTCCATGGAAGGGGTTCTCTAGTTTCATATGAGAAGTTTGTCTCCTGAATCCTGCATGCAGCACCCATACCCATGCGCATAAACCTTAGTTCATACTCACAGTTCTGGTGATGTAGATCATAAATTTGCCCTTGGAGTTCTTCAATTCTTTCTTCAGATGCGGTGATGCTTTTCCACATCTCCTTCATCTCCTTCAGGAAGTAGGTCTTCAGCTCGTTGATGATGTCAAAGTTAGCTTCAACACCACGCTCGATCATCTTCTTGTACTTGAAGACTTCTTGCTCCACTTCTTCTAGCCTGGCCTGGATGCTCCCCTCCTTGATAGGTCCCTTTAGATCTTCTTGATGGAGGACACCGTCCTCCATCCGAACAACCTAAGGGTGCTTCTTCACCTCAGCGAGGTAAGGGTTGTTGACGTTGACGACGAACTTGTCCTTGGGGGAACTTGGAGAAGCCATGGCACCTAGGTCCAGCTGAAAGATTCCCTGGCAGAAACAGATCGAAAAGAAAACACACGAAATCACGAGATACGTTGCCGGAACAATCCAGGCAAATTTATAGCAAAAATTTATGCACAGAAAGGAAGGTAACAGGCTAAAGCGGGGTCGGAGACGGACTCCTGGGTGCCCAGGCGGCCTCCCGGCGCGGCCAGGAGGTAGGGCGCGCCAGGGGGCGCCTGGGCCCCCTGGAGCTTGTCTCCGGCTCCACTTAGGCTTAGAATTTTACTAATTTTGCAAAAACTCATAATATGGAACTTTTATGGCGGTTCGCGATGTTTCCTTACCGTAATACATACCTTTTCTTATTCTGCTTCTGCTGGTGTCTGAAACAGGGCTGCAACATGTTCTTCGTGAGTTGTTGTGTATATCATATTCACATCAACATTGACAGGGTCTCCTGCTATGTAATGCTTAAGTTTTTGCCCATTCATAACTTGAGGTTTGGTGCCTTCAAAATTGTTAATCTTGATTGCACCAGACCGTTAGACTTCTTCAATATGAAATGGCCCTTCCCACCTAGAAAGTAGTTTGCCTGGAGAAAACCTGAAATGGGATCTAAACAACAAAACTTTATCACCAACATTAAATTCACGTTTCAGAATCCTCCTATCATGCCACTTCTTTACCTTTTCCTTGAACATTTTGGCGCTCTCGTAATCTTCACTTCTCCACTCATCTAGATAAGTCAAGTTCATGAGACGCTTCTCACCAGCTAACTTTGGGTCAGCATTAAGCTCTCTAACAGCCCAGAAAGCTTTGTGCTCTAATTCCAATGGCAAATGGCAAGCCTTTCCATATACCATCTTATAGGGGGACATGCCCATGGGGTTTTTGTAAGCAGTTCTATACGCCCACAAAGCATCTCCTAACTTATTTGACCAGTCCTTTCTATTTATGTTTACTGTCTTCTGCAAGATCAACTTGATCTCTCTATTGGTGAGCTCAACTTGCCAACTAGTTTGAGGATGGTACGGTGAAGCAATTCTATGATTGACATCGTACTTGGCTAAAGCTTTTCTAAAAGCTCCATGCGTGAAGTGTGATCCTCCATCAGTCATGAGATACCTAGGTACACCAAACCTAGGAAAAATTACATCTTTGAGCATTTTCAAAGATGTCTTGTGATCAGCACTTTCAGTGGGGATTGCTTCAACCCACTTGGTCACATAATCAACAGCTACTAAAATGTGAGTGTACTTGTGCGAAGAAGGAAAAGGACCCATAAAATCAAAACCCCAGCAATCAAAAGGATCAATCACTAGTGAGTAATTCATAGGCATCTCATTCCTTCTACTAATGTTACCAACTCTCTGACATTTATCACAGGCTAAAACATAATTTCTAGCATCCTTAAAGAGAGTAGGCCAATAAAAACCTGATTGAAGAACCTTATGTGCGGTCCTCTCACCGGCATGATGTCCTCCATAGGGACTATCATGACATTGTCTGAGAATGTCCTTCTGCTCATGTTCCGGTATGCATCTTCTCACGATCCCGTCTGGACCTTCTTTGAAAAGATGTGGGTCATCCCAAAAGTAGTGCCTCAAATCATGAAAGAACTTCTTCTTTTGCTGAAAGGTTAAACCTGGAGGCAAATACTTTGCAACGATAAAGTTAGCATAATCTGCAAACCAAGGATCGGAAAGAGATTGTACTTTTACAACGGCAAGTTGCTCGTCTGGAAAACTATCGTTGACTGGGATGGGATCATGCGGTATATCTTCCATCCTTGAAAGATTGTCCGCCACCGGATTGTCTTCTCCTTTCCTATCAACAATCTGCAAATCAAATTCTTGAAGAAGGAGTACCCATCTGATAAGCCTTGGCTTGGCATCCTTCTTTGTCATAAGGTACTTAATGGCAGCATGGTCAGTATGAATAATAACTTTGGAATCAACAATATACTGCCTAAACTTATCACAAGCAAACACTACAGCTAAGAATTCTTTCTCAGTAGTAGCATAATTGTTTTGAGCACTATCAAGGGTTTTGCTAGCATAATGTATAACATTCAATTTCTTATCAACTCTTTGCCCTAAAACAGCTCCAACAGCAAAATCACTAGCATCACACATAATCTCAAAAGGTAAATTCCAGTCAGGTGGTTGTACTATAGGAGCGGTTGTTAAAGCTTTCTTGAGAACTTCAAAAGCCTCCTTACATTCTTCATCAAATACAAAAGGAACGTCCTTCCGGAGAAGATTAGTGAGGGGTCTCGAAGTCTTAGAAAAGTCTTTAATAAATCTTCTATAGAAACCAGCATGACCAAGAAAACTACGAATACCTTTGATGTCCCTTGGATAGGGCATCCTCTCAATTGCTTCGATCTTGGCCTTGTCCACCTCAATTCCCCTTTCGGAAATCTTGTGACCAAGAACAATTCCTTCGTTAACCATGAAGTGGCACTTCTCCCAGTTGAGTACCAGATTTGTCTCCTCACATCTCTGCAAAACTTTATTAAGGTTGTGGAGACAATGGTCAAAGGAAGTTCCATAGACGGAGAAATCGTCCATGAAGACTTCCACAATCTCCTCACAGAAACCATGAAAGATAGCAGACATACACCTTTGAAAAGTAGCAGGGGCATTACATAAACCAAAAGGCATACGCCTGTAAGCATAAGTACCAAAGGGACAAGTAAAAGTGGTCTTCTCTTGATCAACAGTGTTAACATGAATTTGAGAGAAGCCAGAATAACCATCGAGGTAACAAAAGTGTGTATTTTTGGATAACCTTTCAAGCATTTGGTCGATGAACGGCAACGGGTAGTGATCCTTCCTGGTTGCCTTGTTCAGCTTCCTGTAATCAATACACATTCTATATCCAATAATAGTTCTCTGAGGTATTAGTTCATTCTTCTCATTAGGAACCATAGTTGAACTTCCTTTCTTAGGAACACAATGTACCGGGCTTACCCACTTACTATCAGCTATAGGGTAGATAATACCTGCGGCTAGAAGCTTGAGAATCTCAGTTCTTACAACATCCATCATCTTCGGGTTCAACCGTCGTTGATGATCAACAACTGGTTTAGCATCGGGCTCAAGGTTGATAGTATGTTGACAGATAGATGGACTAATCCCCTTAAGGTCATCAAGGGTATAGCCAATTGCACCTCGGTGTTTACGAAGTACTTCCAATAGTCGCTCTTCTTCATATCCTGAAAGGTTAGAGTTGATAATAACAGGATATACTTTCTTTTCATCTAAATAAGCATACTTGAGCGTATCGGGAAGAGGTTTAAGGTCGAACACCGGGTCTTCTTTTGGTTTTGATAAAATTCCCAAAGGTTCAACCGGAAGGTTGTGCTTCAGGATAGCAGGTTGCCTCAAGAATATTTCATCTAGTTCATTTCTTTCCTGCATATGCAAATCATTCTCGTGGTCCTCCATATATTGCTGCAAAGGATCATCAGGGGGAATAGCAATAGAAGCAATACTTTCAACAATTTTATCATCACTAGGTAAATCGGTACCATGAGGCTGCTTAGAGAACTTAAAAAATTAAATTCATATGGCTCACCATTGAATTCAACAGAAACTTTACCTTTCTTGCAACCTATTATAGCTCCACAAGTTCTAAGAAAAGGTCTACCAAAAATAATAGGAAAAAATTGTCCCTCTCTGAACCAAGTACTAGAAAGTCGGTAGGGTATTTTACCTTTCCACATAGGACTTCGACGTCTCTCACAATTATGATAGGAGAGATAGTTGTTCTGTTTGCAAGATGAATGGTAACATCAACTCCTTCAAGTTCACAAGGGGAAATCTCACCGATGATCTCTTCATAAAGTGAATAGGGGATAGCACTAGCACTCAATCCCAAATCGCATAGCCCATAATAATTGTGATCTCCTATTTTAACAGATACTACTGGAGTACCTGAAATTGGGCCTTTATTCTTGGCTGTGACAAGGTTAGTGGAAACAGCACAAAAATTTACATTGGAATCCAAAACATCATTAGTAACAAGGTCTTTAACCAATGCAACTTGAGGATCGACCTTGATCTGGTCCTCAGGCTCATCAATTCTTCTCTCACTTTTATTTATTATGCCTGTCACAAGAGAGTGCTCCCTTATCCTTGCAGGAAAAGGAGGCTTTTCATATATAACTGCAGGCAAAATAGGGTCAGCAACATGAATATCAACAGGTAACTCTTTGAAAGGTTCATGATGCTGATCTCTATTCTTTTTAAAAGAATCAACGTGAGAGGCAAAATCCTTACAGAAATCAATCATTAGATGGGAATCAAGACCAATCTTAGAGCAAAAGGTATTGAAGTAATCAGTTTTCACATAGCTCTCAATATAATCATGCTCATAATTTATAGCGGGTTCAATACCTTTATCGATTTCCCAATCTTCGGTATTCCTCTGGATCCTTTCAATGAGATCCCACCTTTCTTCAACACTCTTCGTCAGAAATACCCCACTAGAGGAGGCATCCAGCATCTCCCTATCCTGACGAGAAAGCCTGGCATAAAAATTTGTAAGTATAATTTCCTTGGGGAGCTCATGAATAGGACATTTGAGCATTAGGGACTTCAATCTCGCCCAAGCTTGAGCAATGCTTTCTCCGTCATGAGACCTAAAGTTATAGATATAGTTCCTGTCTCGATGAATTTCATGAAGAGGATAAAACTTGGTATAAAAGAGAGACATAAGCTCTTGCCAATCAAGCAAGTGTGAGTTATCAAGAAGCTTATACCAATCTGAAGCTTTATCTATAAGCGATACGGAGAACAATTTCCTCATGACAAACTCCACTGATACACCTGCAAGCTTAAAAAATGAGCATAGTTGTGACAGATATAGCAAGTGTTCACCGGGATGTCTGTCTCCTGCATAACGATTAGCCAAAACATAATCGATAATACCAGCTGGTATTTTATAGGGCACAATTTCAGTAGGGGGAGGAGCAACCACCACAGGTGTGGGGCGTCTTCCCACAAGCAACGATCCAATAGCAAGGTTGTCCATAAGGACAAAGAACAGCAACAGCAAAATAAAAACAGAAATATAAAAACTTCCTTACCAGCTTCACTTACCAATAGCGCTACACTCCCGGCAACGGCACCAGAAAATGGTACTTGATGACCCACAACCGTAAGGGATCTATTGCAGCGTTTTCGATAAGTAAGAGTGTCGAACCCAATGAGGAGCATAAGATATTGATAAGCGATTCTGAGCAAGGAATTACTGTAAGCACTGAAAGATAACTTTTAGGGGTTTTCTTAATATAAGCAACAAGAAAGTAAAAGCGAGCAAAGTAAAGGCAATGGAGAGTAACAAGTGGCCCAATCCTTTCTAAGCAAAGGAGAGGCCTAGCAACTGAACTTATAAAGGCTAAAGTGTTCTTGAGGACACACGGGAGAGGTAGTCATGTGCTTTCACCATATTCCGTATTGGTACTATGTGATGTGTTGATAAGTGTTGAGTGGGTGGATCTATGCTTGTACACTTTCTAGACTAAGATGAGTGCACTCTTATGATTAAACACCTTGCAAGCATCCGCAAATACAAGATAGTATTTAAGGCAAAAGCCTAACCATAGCAATACGATCGATGATCCATTGTTCCCTTATGCAAAAGCGTGCGAACTGGGGTTCAGGTTTCTGTCACTCCGGCAACCCATCGTAAGCATTCTTTGTACACAATGTATTCCCCTAGGTCCTTAATAAGGCGAAGTGTTGAGTGTTCGACTCACACAACACCACTAGTAAAATAACAACACAACTTAAGCATCAAACAACACATATTACTTCAACATCATATGACTACTAACAACAAGACTTTTCCCATGCCCTCAAGAACTAAAGTAACTACTCACAAGACATAAAAGAGATCATGATCAGTGGAGATAAATGGATGATAAACAATCTGGACATAATGGTATTTCTCCAACAAAACTCAATAGCATTCACCACAAAGTAGTAATCAACACCGATGGAGTAGAGAGGATAGATAGTACGGATTACAACACAAGTTGCAATGGTGAGATGAGATTTGGATGAAGATGGAGATGGTGTTGATGTTGGGGATGATGTTGTTGATGATCTCGATGATGCCCGTGACGATGGTGATGACGATGGCGATGATCTCCCCTTCCGGGAGGTGATCTCCCCGGCGGAATCTGCCCGCCGGAGATGGCTTTTTCTTCTCTGTAGGTTTCCGCCACGGAGCGGCGGCGGAACTCCGTCAAAACTCTCTTTTTTAGGATTTTCGGATGACGAGGAGTATATAGGCAAAAGGGGGCAGCCGGAGGTGGGCCAGGGGCTCCAAGCGCCCCCCGGCGCGGCCAGGGAGGGGGCCCCGCCAGGTGGCCGCCTGGGCGCCCTGTGCCCCCCCTCTGGTTGCCCTTTTGCGTGCCTTCGTGATCCGTCTGGAAAATACCCTCCGTCGATTTTCAGGTAATTTGGAGGTATTCTTCTTCAGCAACTCAGCGTCCACTTTTTACCGCTGAATCCTGCGTCTGGTGCTTCGGCACCGGAAAGTTGCAAACTGTGTAAAATAGACCAAAACAACATAAGAACATCATCGTAATGTGAAATATATCAATGAATAAGGATGAATTACGATATAAAATAGTGATGCATTTTGGACGTATCATGCTCTGAAGCTGATCTTCAAGCAAATGGCTTCACTGAGCACTTCAAGTTTGACTCCAGTCCTCCACAAGCTGTGACTTGGCGTTCAACCCCATCTATTGAAGATTCTGAGTATTCATCTTTGGCTGCAACTGTTGTTGCTCGTGTCATCGATGAAGAAGATTACGCCACTTCTCCAGCAATCGCTTCACTGCATCACGATTCTGCGTCAGGCCCCTCTGCACCACCAAACTCCAATGTCGACCCGACTGCACCAGCATCTTCTCCGCCTGGGAACACATAGATACTCTATGTCTTCAAACCTTTTTGGTCCTTACTGACAGAAGGGGGAGAAACATATGAGTTGATAGTCTTCAAGCGGGTCCATATATGGGTCGGGTGCATTATTTTTTGCTAAGTTCTTACAACTCTCGTTTTGAAACATTTGGCTCTTGAGTTGTAACACTTAAAACTTGATGCTCGTCTGCTACACTTGCTGCTGTTTCTTCTGCTTGGTTAAAAATCTATCCTATGCGCATGAAGTTATTCAGCAGATGCCCATTTTCCATTATGCATATCATTATCTTCACTACATCCTTGTATGCATGATGGATTGTCTTCATAAAATTGAAGGAGATCTCCACAAAGCAAAACCTGCCATGTGCCTTTGCATTCAAAAGCAAAATTACTATGTGCACATCTTCAGGGGCAACCCTCTCAATATTATGAATCCATTGACCGTGTTATCCATAATTTCACATATTTTATCCCCCTTGAAAACTTCAACCTGTTTGTCATCAATCACCAAAAAGGGGGAGATTGTAAGTGCATCTAGTGCCCCCTAGTTGATTTTGGAGTATTGACGACAAACATGGTTGAGGGACTAACGTGTTTGTGAGAATTGCAGGATAACACAGGTAATAGTCCCTCACAAATTCGGTTTAACTTCCAGAGATGACCCCTAAAAATGTGTTAAGACATTGAAGATAGTGGTGGTGCGTGAAGACATTCACGTGAAGATAATGACCTATGAAGACATTCATTGAAGACTATAGAATGCGAAGACATAGTTTCTTTCGCAGTTCTTTTTATTCTTTCTTGAGTCATAGGAACCACTGTGCTGTTAAGTGGTGTCCAAGTGAACATAGTCGAATGACCGATGTGAGGCTCAAGCAAAACACCTATGTCTTCAAGCGAAGACAAGTGAGAGCAAATCTTATCTAGAGCTGGATAAGTCAGCTTTACTTGGAGCTCAAGTAAAGTTGTCGCGTGTGTTCAAATTCTGACCGTTGGACACGTGTCAGTTCCTTAGTAACCAAGGGTTATTTCGGACATATCATGTCGGGTTGCCTCATGGCTTTAAATAGCCCACCCCTACACCATAAATGATCGGCTGCTCAGAGTTAGTGCACGGCTTTTGTCATTTGAGAGCAACCCACCTCCAAAGCCTTTGAAAGAAAAGATCCTTGTGAAGACAAATCCCAAAACACCCAGAGCCAAAGAGAGTTAGGCATCACTGAAGTCTTTCTGTCTGTGTGACCTGAAGACTTGTTACACTTGAGGACTGTGCTTCCTCCAGCCGGTTAGGCGTCACGTTCTAAGCGTCCAAGAGTGACTGTGGATCGCCAGTGAACAAAGTCTGTGAAGGTTCAGAAGTCTACCTTGAAGACTTACCAGAGTGATTGGGCGAGGACTGTGTGTCCTTAGCTCAAGGGGAATACAGTGAGGACTGTGTGTCCGGGACTGTGTGTCCTCGGGTTTGAATACCTAGCCGCCCTAACCAGATGTATAGTTAACACAACAACTGGAACTGGTCTACCAAATCCTTGTCTTCACCGAGCAACTGGTTCTATCCCCAACCTTCTTTACATTTCAGTTAGTCTTCGTGAAGTCATTGCTTGTGTGTCCGATCTGGTTGACTTCACTGTGTGAAGACTGTTCACTGTTTAGCTTCAGTTACATCTTCCATCACAATCCATGTTATCCAGCTATCAATAGTCTGTGTATTATCTTCATTATGCTTGCCTTTCTATTGTGTGACTGTATACGTTTATCTTCCGTTGCTTATCATATAGGTTCATTTCTATCGTTTGTCTTCAAAGCCCTCGTGTTTTGAAGACTTTCGTAAAAATCGCCTATTCACCCCCCCTCTAGTCAATAACTTGCACTTTCAAATATCTCATAATGCAGATGTTGCTATCTATTTCACTCCAAGAACTGTGTCTATTTTAGTTTTTTCATCTTAAGATCATATATCTACTATGCAAACAATCATATTCAATTTATTCATTATCATATGTGTAATACTTAGAGTTCCCGCAGCAACTTGCGGGGCATCATCTAGTTATAAACAAAGGGGAGGACTTTTTTAAAAAATTCTTGGTATAGGATTTGCGATGCTCAAAATAGATCAACTCGTAAGAAATCAACCATAGTTCTTCTTCGCAATTTTTATGTGGGTGTTGCTACTTGGTACATATTTGATTACCAGGGGGATTTCTTAAGTAGTCACCCTATTGATGCTTTCAATGCTATGGGAGATTTAGTGGGATCACCACCTATTACTATTAATGAAACAACATTAACTTTGGAGATTAGGTTCATGATCAATTGATTAGTAGAAATATTAGTATTAAAGCTTGTTATTAACTTCTCATCTAATTGTTGGTCATGGCATGGTGGGGAACTCCGAGCATTCTTAGGTCTGATTGAAATCCCGTCTGCTGCTACAATCGGGGGGGGGGGG
>LR738713.1:299925643-299949163 GCA_902687465.1 Secale cereale
TTGCAAAATACGGTGACCCGTCCGGCGGGTCCCAGCAGCCAGGGGGGAAACATTTTTTCGTAAAATACGGTAGCCCGTCCGGTGGGTCCCCGCTGTCAGGTGGAGGAATAATTATTTTGCGCGTAATAAGGAGGCACTTCCTTGCTGCTACCGTGGACCCAGCTGTCAGCCTCTCCACGTACAGTCCATGTCCGATGGAAGCCGTTCCTTGACCACGTCGCGCCGAGAGCACCAGGGCGGTGGACGACGACGAGGCCTAGGAAGGGGATGACACGGAGCCAGGGAAGATGCGGCACTGGATGCCCACACGTAGAGTTGTACGAGGGTTCACTGGTTCGCCGCGGTGTGAGGTTGCCATCGCCACAGAATAACAGGGGGTGTTGGTGAGTATAGGGATGGCCTGGCCAGCGGTGGGAATAGTTGGGGCGGTGAGGCCTCCATGGCAGCACAGCCGGCCACGGGAGGCAGGAGCATGCGGCACGACCGGCACTGCTTTGGGAGGCTGGAGCAACAAGACCAGAGGTTGAAGAAGCACTACAACCGTTGGATGGACATCGTGTGGTCACTGGAGCTAGAATCGTTCATATTGACTAAGTTGACAAAGCACTCGGAGTACATCAAGGATGTGTGAGAATGAGTTGAGTGTTGGGGAGACTATAATTTGAAGCATAAGAGCAAGGAGTACATCATCAACACACTATCTATTACCTCTTAGAGGGTGGTGTCTCCTAGATTGGTTTGGTGTCGCTTGGGAGCCTCCATCATGATGCACAGTTGAACAAATAAGTTTGTAAGGGTAAGGAGATCGCTGATACATCTCTAACGTATCTATACATTTTTTTTATTGTTCCATGTTATTATATTATCAATCTTGGATGTTTTACAATCATTTTCTAGCACATTTATATCATTTTTGGGACTAACATATTGACATAGTGCCCAGTGCGAGTAGCTATTTTTGCGTGTTTTTAAATTTGCAAAATATCAATACCAAACAGAGTCCAAATGTGACAAAACTTTTTGTAGAATTTCTTCTGTCCAGAAGAGACCCAAGGAGCCCAGGAGGTGCACTAGAGGGAGCCCTGTGGGGACCCCGACTCATAAGTCAAGATCACCGAATGCACATGTACAGTGATCCCAGAGATCAATGCTCACTGAACACACATAAGCTGAATAACAAGAGTCTTACATCCATACATTCTGTGTTACACAAATTGTCACCTTTATGGTCAAGTCTTGAGCATATCATTGCAGCGGAAATCTTCAATGACTACTTGGACCCATGCCATCTGCCTTAACCCTGCAGGCATTCTGACTGGGAAGCTTCCTAGCTCGCATGTTCGTCACCAAGAAATCTTCATCATATCCTGTTCTTTCATGCCTGGCCAATAAAATAACCAGTGGCAAGCCAATGAGTACTTTGAATGTACTCGCAAGCAACCCAAGCGTGATGACAGAATAATTATGCAGGGCTCTACTACTAAATTGGCATTTTTGCGTAAAGCTAGTTTTTCATATGCGAGTATGATCAACACATATCAAGGACATGCATGCATCTGCAACAAGTATCAGGAGGTTACAAACATCAGTATCGAGAAAGAGTTATGAACAACTCATGCTCAAGCTCATAGTGACTTCCTCACGAATCACGTCAACAGATTTACCATATCGTGTTGTTTTCCAGATGCTTAAGGACATAGTCTAAGCGGCACCACCCAACTATCCTTGACCGTGGACACGACTATTTGAATAGTTTGACACTCTGCAGAGGTTGCGCACTTTACCCACAAGATCCAGGAAGCTTTCGTGTCATCCACGATCCTGCAGTACCTCAAGTACTTGGGGGAAGCACCCGATCACTATCTTTCCCTAGATGACACTAACATAGAGTCCACTCATTGGTGCACAGCCCTCATGTACAAATTAAAACATCGTGGTACTTTTCCCTTTTTACATTGTCACACATACATGAAGGGACCAACGGTGTGTCCGGTACCCTATAAAAACAGTCATGGCCGCCTATCCAAGCACGACCCCGTCCCAGGAGTGACCTCAAGTCTCCCCAGTCACAAGTAATGTGGGCACCATGCTAGTATCAGCCTAAGTAATCAATAATGCCTCGTCCCATAAAGGAGTAGAGTGGTTCCGCATGTTTGGTTGGGACGGTCGACAAATCTTAAATATAATCCGTCTCTGTAAACAACACTTTCATCGAGCCTCGGTACACTAGTTCTCCACCAAGTAGTGCCCTAGTTCCTCATCATCTCCCTGGGGCATTAGTGGCACCCACTTGGTTATTTGCTAGTAAGTCAAACCACACTTGTTTCTTTCAATGCATAATCCTGATCCATTTATGCATAGCCAACTACTATAATATATTTCTACAACCCATCAACACAACTCTAAACGAGGATAGAGTCATGAACAATGCAAGTATCAACGGGGTATGCAACGGACGCAAGCCTAACAAGGTTGCCATTCAAGTTATATCATGCACTCGATGAAACAATGAAAATGATTTCATGATATAAAAGGGTTCAACATGATCAAAGGGCTGCTTGCCTTGTCCTTCAGAGTCTTCAAATCTTCTGGTCCTTCTCCAAGTACTCCGTCTATTTCGTCAACTAACGACGAAAACAATCATAATAAGCAACACAACAAGGCAAAAATAAAAGTGCTCTAAAAATAGGAGTTGGACTTTTCTAGGATAACTCTGGTCATATGAAAAATGACCAAGGTGGTTTCATAGGCATTGGATCAATGGATAGTTTGGAACATTTCAATATGATGGAATCAAGGGGTTT
The DNA here is from genome assembly GCA_902687465.1 of Secale cereale. Lineage (NCBI taxonomy): Eukaryota > Viridiplantae > Streptophyta > Magnoliopsida > Poales > Poaceae > Secale > Secale cereale. The sequence continues at coordinate 299,928,448 of LR738713.1, forward strand.
AATGGATCTGTGAGAAGTGTACAGAAGAATTATTTTGAAAAATGAGCAGAGGCATCCATTTAACAAGAAATGATTTTAGAAGCAGCTAGGAGTTGGTTTCACTTGATTTGGAGTTCAAAAGAATTTTCTATGATTTTGCAAAGTTGGCTATACATGGAAATAGACCAATATTTGATGTGGTACAGAAGGTATTGGGAAAAATGTTCAAAAACTAAGTTATTAGCATATGAGTACCTAGGAATTTGAATCAATGGATTTGAATCATCTATGAGCTCTCTGTGATTTTCTAAAGTTCATCACAGAAATGAAAAAATAGGATTTGCTAATTATTTGTGAAGAAAGTTTTTCTAAAAAAATGTGCAAGTTACACCATGTGATAGAGCATGATTTTATGAACCCCTAGAAATGTGAATCATCAAATTTGGAGTTTATTTGAGTTATTTATGGATTTTTGAAGTTTATTGGAAAAAGAAAAAGCAAAGGTAAAGGGTTTATACCCTTATACAACGCACCGGGCGGAAGACAGGAGTGGGCCGGCCCAACTTTTTGCGTGCGCCTGGGAGGGCGCCACCCAGCGTTCATGGGAGGGTGCCACCCAGCGGGAAAAGCGGATCGGCACGAAGCCGTCTCCACTTACCCTGACTGGCGGGCCGGCTTGGTCGGCACAGCCGTTGACGGGCGGGGCCCCCTGCCGGCTGGCGGGGCGGTCGTCCCCTACCTCCCGCTCGAGGCAGAGCAGGGGAGGCAGAGCGCACGCCGGCGCTCACCCGACGATAGCCGGCGCCTCCGGCCATCTCCCATGGTGCTCCACCTATGGGCGTGCTCGGAGCGGAGCTGCGCATCCGCTGGTGTAGCTCACGGCCGCCGGAGGGGGCTGAGATGACCGCAACTTTGACGACGGCGGGGGAGGTCATCGGCCATTCATGGCTATCATTGTTTGGCCCCCCTACAATGGTTTGAGGAGTTGGAGAGGATCGCCGGACCACTAAGGGTCCCTTGGTGGAGGAGTGGGAGGAAGATGGGCTCCGTGTTGCTCGAATTTGAGCGTACCGAAGCGGAGGCTGGGCGGTGGTAGGAGGAGAAGGGAGGCACGAGAGGAGGAGTGGGACGGTCCACGAGGATCAGGGGAGGGAGAGGAGGCAAAGGGGCTCCAGAGGGAGGCCTAGGGCTGCCCTATATAGCGGGGCGGCGGTGCACTGTGGACTACGTCCACGGCCATGCCCTAGGCGATGGCAGAGGCCAAATCGGCGCTCTGGATCATGTGTATGGTGTTCGTGAGGGTCGTCCAGGTCGAGGAGAAAGGAAAGGGGGAGCGGGGCCTGCCAGAGGCTCCGCACGTGTGAGCTCACTCACTAGAGGTCTCGGGCGTCGGTGCGCGTGCAAGAGGAGACAACAGGAGGGAGAAAGAGAACTGGGCCGACAGCGTGCCGTGCTGTGGACGTCGAGGCGACCTCGACGGACACACTCGCTCTGCCCAATGCTGCCTGGGTACCTCGGGAGGGCTGAGCTACAGTGCCCTGGCGCACTGTAGCATGCTCCAGAGCACGACTTTGGCCAGCATGGTCATGTCCCTTGTGCCTTGGTTGTGTCCTCCCGTGTCTAACAGCTCTAGGGGTAGTAAACTATAGGGAAGAGGCATTGGATACTCTGGATGAGCTCTGGTAAGAGGAGAGGGGTGAGAGAGAGAGAGGGAACAGTGTGGTCCAGAGAGGTAAATGGGGGGTTTTCACCCACCAATGATTGAGCTGAGGGCATGGGTGAGTTACTGGAGGTAGAAGGTGACTAGGGGAGGTGCTGGTAAAACGATTAGCTCATGGAAGACAAGGAAAGAGGTGAAAATAGGAGTATTGGAAAATCAACAAAAGGTGTTTGATGTTGTTTTGGGCAAGCAAATGGAGTCCAAATGACATGATACTTAACAGGATCAAATGGCATATAGAAATAGGGTATTCCACCAAGTTTGAGCTCATTTGAAGAAAGTTTCCAATGTAACTTTGGTGAACCATAGAAATCAACAGAAATGGATTTTCCAAGATTTAGTCATGCAAATCATCCCTCCTTGATGCACCACTTGGTGTAGTGTCATCATTTGGGATTGTGAGTATGTCCACAGAAGTTGAGGCCACAAGTAAAAAGTTGGTAATGTAGAGTTGTTGAAATTTGGATCTGGTCAAAAAGGGTTTTGGGGCACTTTGTTCAAGTTATCCTTCTCAAAAACTTGTGCCATTTGGTGTAGATGCTTAATTAGACCATTTTAGCATGTGCACCAAGTTTGAGAGCATTTGGACATGTTTGGCAATGTAAAGTTGCTCAAACTTCAAAGTGGACATAAATGGTTTTGATGGGATTTGATGATGTTTTCTTGATCTTCAAGGCATGAGGATTTGCAAGATCATCAAATATGTCATATTTGACATGATAGAATTTCCCTGGAATTTTTTAGAGAATAATTCCTTTGTAAATATTTCAAAAGCTCGAAATATCCAAAAATGGTTTTTGAAGGATTTGTCTAATATTTTGAACATGACCATGTGTAGAAACTCTTATATATGGAAAATATATGTCCTATGAGCTTCCCTGAATTTTGAAATATATTTTTGAAACAGTTAAATAATTTCAACCTATTAAAGACCATTTCCGGCCTAAAGAAAAAGCCTTTAAATAAAATATAAAAATAACTTTTAAAATTATAATTTTGTGGTTTCCGGGAGTCCTATACCTAATAGGATTCAAATACACTTTTTGAAAGATTTTTCACACCCCAAATAAAGTACTTGCAGTACAAACCTCAATACAGTGGTTTTTGGAAAACTAATTTTAGAAAATACTTTTTGGCCAAATTATTTTTATAGGAAAATACTATACTGTTCTATACACATGGCATGATCATTGGGAAAAGGTTTTGGATCAAGGAGATGAAGTATACGAGTTGGATGATTTATTTGATTTTTAGAGCACTTGCAAACAGCAAATTGAAAACCAATCAAGCAAGGTCAAAAACACTCAAAAGTTTTTGTCAAACCATATTATAGCATGATTATTAGCTTAAGTGTTGTGGCATGAAAATCAAGGTGTGACAGACCTACCCCCTTACAAGAATCTCGTCCCCGAGATTCCCAGACTAGCTTTGAAAAGGAATACGAAAACATGGATATGGGGTAGTCTTCACTTCTTCTTGTTGGTTCTGCTTCCGAGGGGTGGTCCATGGAACCTGGATGTACTTGGTGGTGTGGCTTCTCGCATGTTGCCCTTTTTTATGCAGGTTGCTGAGGGGTCTCTTGCATAGGTTAGGTTGAGTTGGACGTCAAAGGCTCGGTGATCGATGTCCTCGGAAAGACTGGTCTAGTTTAGGAAGTTGGAAACGCTTCCTAAGTTATGTCGTGTGGAGAAACATTGTGCACAGGGGGTGACTCAGATGGTAACTCCAGTTGGTAGCCTTCTATTCCTCGTCTTGCAGTGATCTTGGAGAAGGTCGATAAATCTTGGTGTGAGCGTCCCTTCGACATGGAAATGCTTGGTTCCTTCGAGAGGAGTGGTTTGCAGATACGCCTGGTCTTCGACGCGGAAGTTTACTTCTTGATGACGGTGGTTGGTGCAGTTCTTCCTTCTTGACATGGCGGTCTTCAAATGTCTTCTAACCAGCTACACAACCCTTCTCGTGTCTTCAGGTAGTCAAGTATGTCGCCAAATAAAGATGACAACTAACTTGTCCAAGTACTCCATGAAGTCTATGGGGTACGCGAGGTAGGCTGGGGTATTGGTGGTGGTCTCCGTTGAGTATTGGCAAAGGTCTTCTTGACTTAGAGCCAAGGGCCATGGTCATGATCCGACCATGTTGTGGCTGGGTGGGGCTTAAGGGTTTCAAGGGTTCTAGTGTGCGAGTGAACGTTTATTATCTTATCCTTAAGAACAGTTCCCGAGATGCCAGTAGTGATATCTAGTCCTCTAAACAAATCACTTCATACCACCGAAAGCATCATCTTGCGTAGGTCACTCCAATCATCACTCATGCTATCCATATCCTCATGACTCCTGGAGGAGGTCTAACAAAATCGTACATGTCTACGATCCCCAAACTCATATGTATGCCTACCCCTAAAATCCATGGGTAGAGCATACAAGCTTCCCAACTTAAGTTAAACACCACATTCCAAGTGCTCAGCCTATTCTCCCAAGGTTCAAGATAATGCATCTCTATCCTAAGTAAACACGTCGTATGCCACTCCAAGATCTTGTTTCCTTCCTATGAATAAACTCCAAAAGCCTGTTACTTCCATCAATCACCACGTAATCCAATAATTCTACAAATCCGATGTCCACGGTGTTCCACAAGATCTCAAGTCCCTATGATACCCAAATACCTGGAAGGGCTATGCATTACTATAGTAAGTCCACCAAATTCCCACCATCATGGTCAAGTAAACTCCAAGGTCATGATTATATAGATCCCTAAATCAACTCCGACAAATAATCCAATCTCCTAGTTTTCCATTCACCGAGAAACATGGTATCATGATCAAGATCAACTGTCTAAATCCAATTTACTCCGAACCATGTAGACATACTCATCATCTATACTCAACTAGAATCACCTACTTAAATCTAAATCTCATGTCCAATGAGAATTCCTACACCCCCCCCCCAATTATTATCATAACATCAGCTATCTTCTATCAATATCCCCTGGCTAGGTCAAATCCTTATTCCTCCAAGAATTTCAATTTGCGATCACAATTGCCCTGCAAATCCAAGTTACTCCAGGGTGATGAAAGTTACGCTACTCTATTAATCATGATCCCACCAACATGAAAACCTCACAATCCATCAAGGTCTCAGATAATTCCTCGAAGTCACTGATATAAAGTCACCAAGTCATCTGTCCTCTATTCCTATATCCTCAATTAGTCTTCCTATGGCATCATTAGTTCTTGTGCTATATTAGGGTGACAATGTGCTCGTTCACTGTGTCCACTAGTTCCATTACCGACCCAGTGTTGTGCAAGGTTATAGAGGCTTAACTGGTTCTCTTGTAATTCTATGGTTTAAGCACGTGGTTAAGGATTCGAGCTGGGGTATCTCGTGAAGTCTCGAAGGGTCTTGGGATGGGTTTCTAATCTTTAGGGGAAACCATAACTCCATGGGGTTTCACTTGGTCGAGGAGGCTGCGGCAAAAGTCTTCTATGCCAGTTGGTTGCCGAAGTAGAATCCTTGGTGTATCTTGTCTTGTTGGTCTTCAGTTGAGGAGAGAGAAGAGACGGAAATAGTAGCATAGAGAAGGGGAATGCCCAAAGGGGGTTCTATAGTGCAAGTGCAAACAAACAGGTGCAAAAGGGCGAAACAAAAGAAACAAGGCAAGGAAGGTGATATAGCCGTGTACTTGTTGCCTAGGGCAAAAGTGCAACTTATATCAAAACACAAACAATAAAAACAAGCAATACACAATCATGGTTCTATTCGAACCATCACACAGACTCGACTGCGCATAGGGGGTACACGATTCATCCTACCCTAGGGGTTCTCGGACTCAGTAGTCATGCCTTGTGCCTCGTGCAGTCTTCTGAGTTTCCCTTAGGTGTTGCTACTTCTCTTGTAGTTGTTTGATGAACGATCCGGGTTGAGCCTGAAGAATCTTCAACAACTTATCACCTGATGAGGTGATGTGGTGAAGGTGTCTCCTCGTAGCTAGCATTGACTCGGTCTTCTGTTGTCTTCTTATTCATGACGATCTCTTTTGTCTTCTAGGGCGTCGACGGTACCAGGTAGGCAATGCAATGATTTTATCAAGGCATAATAGAGGTCCAACATGTCGGTGACGTTGATGACAACATCGACACCAAGAGCGGGGGACGAATAGAACCGTTTTCCTGCTCACTATAGTGAGGCCGACCAAATGGCGAGGTTCTCATCCACCGGTGGTTGCCGATACAACAACGGTAGTGGCAGGATTACTCTATTAGCGATGTATATCATGATCTTGCATATCATGTGCCCTAGTCATCGTAGGCTAAGGTTGCACCATCTTTGCGCAGTGTCAACGGTGTCACCATCTTTTAGGTCTTCATGTCCTCATTCCTCGAGGATGTATCTTCTGTTGGCACCGTCTTGTTATGGTGTCGCCAATCTTGTGTTCAGAAGAGGTGGGTGAGTGTTTGGCAAGGTGTACTCCTTCTAGTCTACCCACGAGGATTACAAGGAATCTCGTGGTTAGGGGCATAAGGGTTCTAGCGACCAAAAGTTTTGAAGGGGGAAGAGATCAATAAGGAAAGTATAGCCTAGTTTCCGAAAAACTGAGATGGGAAGAGAAATATAGATAGTTTTGAAAACTAGTAATAGTTTTGGAAATAGTTTTATCTTAACTAACGACCATGCTAACTAAGGCTTCCTACAATTAGGATGGCTCTGATACCAGCTTTGTGGGGACCCCGACTCATAAGTCGAGATCACCGAATGCACGTGTACAGTGATCCCAGAGATGAATGCTCACTGAACACACAGAAGCTGAATAACAAGAGTCTTACATCCATACATATCATGTTACACAAATTGTCACCTTTATGGTAAAGTCTTGAGCATATCATTGCAGCGGAAATCTTCAATGACAACTTGGACCCATGCCATCTGCCTTAACCCTACAGGCATTCTGACTGGGAAGCGTCCTAGCTCGCATGTTCGTCACCAAGAAATCTTCATCATATCCTGTTCTTTCATGCCTGGCCAATAAAATAACCAGTGGCAAGCCAATGAGTACTTTGAATGTACTCGCAAGCAACCCAAGCGTGATGACAGAATAATTATGCAGGGCTCTACTACTAAATTGGCATTTTTGCGTAAAGCTAGTTTTTCATATGCGAGTATGATCAACACATATCAAGGACATGCATGCATCTGCAACAAGTATCAGGAGGTTACAGACATTAGTATCGAGAAAGAGTTATGAACAACTCATGCTCAAGCTCATAGTGACTTCCTCACGAATTACGTCAACAGATTTACCATACCGTGTTGTTTTCCAGATACTTAAGGACATAGTCTAAGCGGCACCACCCAACTGTCCTTGACCGTGGACACGACTATTCGAATAGTTTGACACTCTGCAGAGGTTGCGCACTTTACCCACAAGATCCGGGAAGCTTTCGTGTCATCCACGATACCACAGTACCTCAAGTACTTGGGGGAAGCACCCGATCACTATCTTTCCCTAGATGACACTAACATAGGGTCCACTCATTGGTGCACAGCCCTCGTGTACAAATTAAAATATCGTGGGACTTTGCCCTTTTTACATTGTCACACATACATGAAGGGACCAACGGTGTGTCCGGTACCCTGTAAAAACAGTCATGGCCGCCTATCCAAGCACGACCCTGTCCCGGGAGTGACCACAAGTCTCCCCCGTCACAAGTAATGTGGGCACCATGCTAGTATCAGCCTAAGTAACCAATAATGCCCCGTCCCATAAAGGAGTAGAGTGGTTCCGCATGTTTGGTTGGGACGGTCGACAAATCTTAAATCTAATCCATCTCTGTAAACAACACTTTCATCGAGCCTCGGTACACTACTTCTCCACCAAGTAGTGCCCTAGTTCCTCATCATCTCCCAGGGGCATTAGTGGCACCCACTTGGTTATTTGCTAGTATGTCAAACCACACTTGTTTCTTTCAATGCATAATCCTGATCCATTTATGCGTAGCCAACTACTATAACATATTTCTACAACCCATCAACACAACTCTAAACGAGGATAGAGTCATGAACAATGCAAGTATCAACGGGGTATGCAACGGAGGCAAGCCTAACAAGGTTGCCATTCAAGTTATATCATGCACTCGATGAAACAATGAAAATGCTTTCATGATATAAAAGGGTTCAACATGATCAAAGGGATGCTTGCCTTGTCCTTCAGAGTCTTCAAATCTTCTGGTCCTTCTCCGAGTACTCCGTCTATTTCGTCAACTAACGACGAAAACAATCATAATAAGCAACACAACAAGGCAAAAATAGAAGTGCTCTAAAAATAGGAGTTGGACTTTTCTAAGATACCTTTGGTCATATGAAAAATGACCAAGGTGGTTTCATAGGCATTGGATCAATGGACAGTTTAACATTTCAATATGATGGAATCAAGGGGTTTAATGGATCTGTGAGAAGTGTACAGAAGAATTATTTTGAAAAATGAGCAGAGGCATCCATTTAACAAGGAATGATTTTAGATGCAGCTAGGAGTTGGTTTCACTTGATTTGGAGTTCAAAAGAATTTTCTATGATTTTGAATGTTGGCTATACATGGAAATAGACCAATATTTGATGTGGTACAGAAGGTATTGGGAAAAATGTTCAAAAACTAAGTTATGAGCATATGAGTACCTAGGAATTTGAATCAATGGATTTGAATCATCTATGAGCTCTCTGTGATTTTCTAAAGTTCATCATAGAAATGGAAAAATAGGATTTGCTAATTATTTGTGAAGAAAGTTTTTCTAGAAAAATGTGCAAGTTACACCATGTGATAGAGCATGATTTTATGAACCCCTAGAAATTTGAATCATCAAATTTGGAGTTCATTTGAGTTATTTATGGATTTTTGAAGTTTACTGGAAAAAGAAAAAGCAAAGGGAAAGGGTTTATACCCTTATACAACGCACCGAGCGGAAGACAGGAGTGGGCCGGCCCAACTTTTCGCGTGCGCCTGCTGGTGGTCCACGTCGATGGCGCGTTCACGGGAGGGCGCCACCCAGCGGGGAAAGCGGATCGGCCCGAAGCCGTCTCCACTTACCCTGACTGGTGGGCCGGCTTGGTCGGCACACCATTGACGGGCGGGGCCCCTGCCAGCTGGCGGGGTGGTCGTCCCCTACCTCCCGCTCGAGGCAGAGTGCACGCCGGCGCTCACCCGACGATAGCCTGCGCCTCCGGCCATCTCCCATGGTGCTCCACCTATGGGCGTGCTCGGAGCGGAGCTGCGCATCCGCTGGTGTAGCTCACGGCCGCCGGAGGGGGCTGAGATGACCGCAACTTTGACGGCTGCGGGGGAGGTCATCGGCCATTCGTGGCTATCATTGTTTGGCCCCCCTACAATGGTTTGAGGCGTTGGAGAGGATCGCCGGACCACTGAGGGTCCCTTGGTGGAGGAGTGGGAGGTAGATGGGCTCCGTGTTGCTCGAATTTGAGCGTACCGAAGCGGAGGCTGGGCGGTGGTAGGAGGAGAAGGGAGGCACGAGAGGAGGAGTAGGACGGTCCAGGAGGATCAGGGGAGGGAAAGGAGGCAAAGGGGCTCCAGAGGGAGGCATGGGGCTGCCCTATATAGCGGGGCGGCGGTGCACCGTGGACTACGTCCACGGCCACACCCTAGACGACGGCAGAGGCCAAATCGATGCTCTGGATCATGTCTATGGTGTTCGTGAGGGTCGTCCAGGTCGAGGAGAAAGGAACGGGGGAGCGGGGCCTGCCAGAGGCTCCGCACGTGTGAGCTCACTCACTGGAGGTCTCGGGCGGCCGGTGCGCGTGCGAGAGGAGACAGCAGGAGGGAGAAAGAGAAGGGGGCCGACAGCGTGCCGTGCTGTGGACGTCGAGGCGACCTCGACGGACACACTCGCTCTGCCCAATGCTGCCTGGGTACCTCAGGAGGGCCGAGCTACAGTGCCCTGGCGCACTGTAGCATGCTCCAGAGCGCAACTTTGGCCGGCATGGTCATGTCCCTTGTGCCCTGGCTGTGTCCTCCCGTGTCTAACAGCTCTAGGGGGTAGTAAACTATAGGGAAGAGGCATTGGATACTCTGGATGAGCTCTGGTAAGAGGAGAGGGGTGAGAGAGAGAGGAAACAGTGTGATCCAGAGAGGTAAATGGGGGGGGGGGGTCACAAAAGTTGAGGCCACAAGTAAAAGTTGGTAATGTAGAGTTGTTGAAATTTGGATATGGTCAGAAAGGGTTTTGATCAAGTTATCCTTCTCCAAAACTTGTGACATTTGGTCTAGATGCTTAACTAGACCATTTTAGCATGTGCACCAAGTTTGAGAGCATTTGGACATGTTTGGCAATGTAAAGTTGCTCAAATTTCAAAGTGGACAGAAATGGTTTTGATGGGATTTGATGATGTTTTCTTGATCTTCAAGGCATGAGGCTTTGCAAGATCATCAAATATGTCATATTTGACATGATAGAATTTCCCTGGAATTTTTTAGAGAATAATTCCTTCGTAAATATTTCAAAAGCTTGAAATATCAAAAAATGGTTTATGAAGGATTTGTCCAATATTTTGAACATGACCATGTGTTGAAACTCTTATATATTGACAATATATGTCCTTTGAGCTTCCCTGAATTTTGAAAAATATTTCTGAAATAGTTAAATAATTTTAACCTATTAAAGACGATTTATGGCCTAAAGAAAAAGCCTTTAAATAAAATATAAAAATAACTTTTAAAATTATAATTTTGTGGTTTCTGGGAGTCCTATACCTAATAGGATTCAAATATAGTTTTTGAAAGATTTTTCACACCCCAAATAAAGTACTTGCAGTACAAACCTCAATTCATGGGTTTTTGGAAAACTAATTTTAGAAAATACTTTTTGGCCAAATTATTTTTATAAGAAAATACTATAATGTTCTATACACATGGCATGATCATTGGGAAAAGGTTTTGGATCAAGGAGATGAAGTATAAGAGTTGGATGATTTATTTGAATTTTAGAGCACTTGCAAACAGCAAACAGAAAACAAATCAAGCAAGGTCAAAAACACTCAAAAGTTTTTGTCAAACCATATTCTAGCATGATTATTAGCTTAAGTGTTGTGGCATGAAAATCAGGGTGTGAAAATCCCGTGGGGCCCACAAGACACCAGGGCACGCCAAGAGGCCCAGGCGCGCCTTGATGCCTTATGGGGACCAAGGGGATCCCCTCCATCAAATTTTAGCTCTATAAATAACCAAATATTCCAGAAACCCTAGGGGAGTTGATGAAAAAGTGTTACAGCTGCCGCAAGTTCCAGAACCACGAGATTCAATCTAGAGCCCTTTTATGTCACTCCACCGGAGCGGAACACGATCACAGAGGGGTTCATCATCCTCATTGGTGCTCCTTCGATGATGTGTGAGTAGTTTACCACAGACCTACTGGTCCGTAGTTAGTAGCTAGATGGCTTCTTCTCTCTTTTTGATCTTCAATACAATTTTCTCTTCAGAGATCTATTCTATGAAATTATTTTTGTGGTGTGTTTGTTGGGATGCAATGAGTTGTGAGTTTATGATCATATCTATTCATATACATACATGATTATTATAGCCTCGTATTTCTTCCTTGATATTTCGGTTTTGTTCGTAACTTGATTGACTTATCTTGCAATGGGAAGAGGTACTTTCTAATGGGTTCGATCTTGCGATGCTCAATCTCAGTGATAGAAGGATAAGTGAGATGCATTTATTGTTGCTATTAAGGCTAAAATGATGGGGTTTATTCCTACATTAATCGATCTTGTCTACACCATGTCATTGTTCTTAAAGCATTACACCGTGATGCGGGGTCAACCCGATCTAGGCCGATCTTTCATGATTGGAGAGGGATCCCATGAAGAACATGAAGAACACAAGGGGAAAATATGAGATAAATGAGGGGAAAACACTCAAATCAACAAGAAGTAGTCACACATATGCTAGATCTAGGAACACATAGAGATACACGATCCAAAGTCAACAACGGACGATACAAGTGGCGTTAGTCTTCTCCGTGAGGAGGTCTTGATGTTCTTCTCCCGGAGGAGGTCTTCAATCCATGTGGATCTTCTCCGTAGAGGTCGCGGTCTCTCGTGGAGATGAACCACTAAGGATGAGCAATGCTCTTAGTCTAAATGAGCTATCACAATGCTAACCCTAAATAGAGAGAGGTAGGAGTCTATTTATAGTCCAAAGGGGCGAGGGGATACATGAGCTTTGGCCTAGAGGAAATGCACGCACGCATCAGGGGCCGGACGTCCGGGCATCGGGCCGGATGTCCAGAACTTCACGAAGCGCCAGATGTCCAGGCTTGGGGCCGGATGTCCGGGCTGGCAGGGTTGAGCCTCGGGTATACTTTTGTAGAGGTGCCGGATTTCCGGACTAGGGGCCGGATGTCCGGGCCCTGGCAACTGGCTGGATGTCCGGGGCGTGGCCGGATGTTCGGCCCTTGTAGCTTCAGTTGTGGGGACTCGGCTGCTGTAGTTGCTCCAGGGGCCAGATGTTTGGGTCTTGGGGCCGGATATCCGGGCCTGGAGTCTTCTCCAGTTCCGCTCGATGTTCCTCTTCTTCCATGAACTTGAGGACTTTTCCGTCATCACGAGCCTCTCCAAGGGGGTCTTCTTGGCACCTGGATATACATAGCAATTCCGTTTGAGGTAGTAGCCATATCTCACATGATTCATATGGAAGTTGGTTAAGGAGAGATGTCACCTCGGTCTCGAGAGCGCTTGCACAAGCACATGTCATGGGTCCACTTGGCACTTGGTGAGACGATGATAGGTCCATGGGGATGACCTTGGGATCCTCCGCATCACTCCGTTTTTCCATGAACTTAATACACTAGATGTATGTTGGATAGCGGTCGATGTGTGTAATAGTAGTAGATGCAGGCAGGAGTCGGTCTACTAATCTTGGACGTGATGCCTAAATACATGATCACTGTCTTGGATATCATCATAATTATTTTCTTTTCTATCAATTGCCCAACAATAATTTGTTTACCCACCGTATGCTATTTTCTCGAGAGAAGCCACTAGTGAAATCTACGCCCCCCGGCTCTATTTCTTATCATATATTTCCATATCTGTTTTGCCAAAAAACCAAAAATACATTGTTGCATTTTATTTTCTTTTATTTTATTTGCATCTACCAATCTATCTATTTATCATATTTTAATACCTTGGAGGGATTGACAACCCCTCTACGCGTTGGGTTGCGACGATTTCTTGTTTGTGTGTAGGTGTCGTCTACATATGAAAGCACAAGTGCTCCCTGGGTGATTTTAATTAATGACAACATATCTCTTGTTGGACTAATATTTTCATCTAGTGTATTTCAGATGAGTTCAACAGTGGAGTGGCAGGGCAAGAGGATGTGGAACCCCTTCCAGAAGCTAAGGACAAAGATTGGCAAAAGCTCAAGACTCTTTATTTCTATTTTAGTGATCCAAGATCACATTGAGTCCATAGAAAAGCCAATACTATTAAAAGGGGATGAGGTGTTGCTTAATGGTCTACTTTCTCAAAGTGCTTAGTAATATGCTCCAAAGCCTTCAACAAAACTTTCTATTTTCCACATATGTCCTAAACCTAAAGTCAAACTCGGCCCCACCGATTTGATCTATCCGGCACCACCAAGTTCACTTGACATAGCCACTGCCAGAAACCCTAATCAGTTCGGTCACACCGATGCGATCTCGGTCTCACCGATATGGGCTTGCAAACTCTCTGTTGCCTGTTGCTATTATTTCGATCTCATCGAGATATGCACTCGGTCCCACCGAGTTTGCTTGACCAACTCTCTGTTGGCTTATTACCAAAGTCGGTCTCGCCGAGTTTGTGTAATCGGTCAAACCGAGATGAGGTTTACCCTAGCCCTAGGACATTGGTCTCACCGAGTTGATCATGTCAGTCCCAGAAAAGTTCCTAATGTTCACATTTTGAACTGCTTCGGTCTGACCGAGTTAATCTATTCAGCCTGATCGAGTTGGGTCAAATGTGTGTAACGACTAGATTTTGTGTGGAGGCTATAAATACCCCTCCACCCCTTCTCCATCAGTGAGAGAGCCATCAGAACGTCTCGACACTTCCACTACTCATTTTCTCAGAGAGAACTACCTACTCATGTGTTGAGACCAAGATATTCCAATCCAACCACAACAATCTTGACTCTAGCCTTCCCCAAGTTGCTTTCCACTCAAATCATCTTTCCATCATATTCAAATCTGCGAGAGAGAGTTGAGTGTAGGGGAGACTATCGTTTGAAGCACAAGATCAAGGAGTTCATCATCAACACACCATTTATTACCTTTTGGAGAGTGGTGTCTCCTACATTGGTTAGGTGTCACTTGGGAGCCTCCGACAATATTGTGGAGTTGAACCAAGGAGTTTCTAAGGGCAAGGAGATCGCCTACTTTGTGAAGATCTACCCTAGTGAGGCAAGTCCTTCGTTGGCGACGACCATGGTGGGATAGACAAGGTTGCTTCTTTGTGGACCCTGATACGTCTCAAACATATCTACTTTTCCAAACACTTTTGCTATTGTTTTGCCCTCATTCTTGCATGATTTGAACTAAACTAACCCGGACTAATGTTGTTTTCAGCAGAGCTGCCTGTATGGTTTTATTGTGTGCAATAAAATGGATTTTTAGGTGTCTCATAAAATTCCAAGAAAAATCACAGAAAATCCACGCACCCGAAGGGCCATTGTGCCAGAAGTGGGGTCAGAGGGCTGCCAGGGGGGCCCCAGGCGCCCTGCTGGCGCGGCCCCACCCCTGGCCGCGCCAGGAGGCCGCCTGGGAGGGTCCTCCCCCCTCTGGTGCCCTACCTTGGCTCCTATTTATTCCCGTGGTGAGGAAACCCCAGAACAGAAGTCGTTTTTCCAGTTTCCGTCGCGGAGCCGCCGCCACCCTCTGTTCTTCTTCGGGAGGGCTAATCTGGAGGCTGATTTGGCCTCCGGAGAGGGGAGATCATCGCCATCGTCCTCATCATCACCACTCCATCCTCCCTCCATGACTTCTCCTTCCATGTGTGAGTAATTCCCTGCTGTAGGCAAAGGGGATGGTAGGGATTGGATGAGTTAGATCATGTAATAGTTTATCAGATTGTTGGGGGCATGTTGCCTATCATCTACTTTGGTGTTTATCATCTTTGCTTCAACTTGTTGCTCTTAATGCTTGTCACTTTGGGCCCGAGTGCCATGTTTTCAGATCTGAACCCTATGTGTTTGCATGAATATATTTGTGTTCTTGAACCTATCTATGAGTTCTTTGCACCTATTATGGTCCGGAACCGGCGATCCCAAAGGTGACAGCTTGGGACACCAAAGGGGATGGTCCATAGTTTGAGGATTCCATGTATCCATTGAGTTTATTGCTTTGTTCTGGTGCTCTTTGACAGGAGCACCTTAATCTCCATAAGTTCCTTTTGGCCCCGTTCGTAGCGGGATGGTAGGACAAAAGATGTTGTGCAAGTTCTTATTGCAAGCACGTACAACTACCTGTGGGATACATGCCTAATGTTTGATATTTGCCTATATGATCATTACTTTTCTATGTGCCTTGCCCCAAGTTAGATTCATGATGTATCTCATCCATGCAACGCCCAACCATCCATCTCCCTAGCCTACAGTGTTTCAATCCTGCTGGTTATTAGTTGTTACTTTTGCTGTTCACTTTTGCTGTCACCACCATCACTATCATATCACCGTTACCACTTATCTTTTGTTGCAAGTAAGTATATTTAAGGTGCGGTTGAATTGACAACTCAACTGTCAAAGCTTATAAATACTCTTTGGCTCCCCGTGTGTCGAATCTATAAATTGGGTTATTCTTACCCGCGAAGACTATCTCGATCCCTTACGGTTGAGGGTTATCAAGTACCGTTTTCTGGTGCCGTTGCCGGGGAGCATAGCAATATTTACATGTCTACTTGAAGTATCCTACCTGCTGCACTTCATCCGCTATGGGAAAGAAAGGAGACCCCAAGGTTCCGATCTTACTATCCACTACAAGAAGAGGTACTGTTCTGAACACTAGTGCTACACTTGATTCACCTTCTGTTATGAGTAAGTTTGCCTCACCACCACCACATGATGCTTCTACTGAATCTGTTACTATGTCCGATACTTTTGATGATGCTTCTACTACTCTTGATGATATTGGTTCACTTGGTTATGCTCTGGAGAAACAGATCGCTGCTGCTGAAAAAAAATCTGGAATTGAAATTCCTGTTACTCGCTACCCTATTGGTGGAACTTATGATTATCCTGATTTGAGTAAACTCAAGGAGAGACTCCTTGATGATGATTACATTACGCTTGATGATGATTTATGCAGGGAACTGACAGAGTTTTCCGACTCTGACCCTGAAGCTATTAAGAAGCTGCTTGAAAAACACTCCTTGAAGAACAAGACTGTTCCTGATCCTGAATTTGCTACATCTCCTATATGCATCAATGATCCTGATTATGATTTCTATGTTGATCTTTAACTTATATCTATGGTTGAAGCTGACCCCTTTTATGGCAGAGAAAATGATGATGCTATTGCACACCTGACCAAACTCACTAAGTTGGGTGGCTTGTTTACCACGAATGAAAAGATACGAAACTTTTATGTGGCTAAGCTTCTTCCTTTCTCTTTGAAGGAAGGTGCTAAAACATGGTATGATGCACTACCATGTGGTTCCATTAAGTTTCCTCAAGACTTAGCTCACTCTTTTGTTGATAAGTACTTTCCTGCTCATATGCAACATGCTGCTTTACAAAGAATTTATAACTTTAAACAGTTGCTGGATGAGCACCTCCCTAAAGCTTGGGGGAGGTACTGTAGTCTAATCCAGGCTAGACCAGGACATGGAGTCCCTAAGAATGAATTAACCGATATATTTTATGCTGGTCTAACTGATGAATCCAGGTCCTATTTGGATAGTTGTGCTGGTTGTGTTTTCAGGAAAAGAACACCGGATGATGCAGAAGAATTGATGGGCGGGATTGCCAAAAACCATGAAGATTGGTCCGTCCCTGAACCACCTCCACCACCAAAGAAGAGGGGCATGCTTGTTCTAAGCCCCGAAGATATGCAAGAAGCAAAGAAGTCTATTAAAGAGAAGGGTATTAAAACTGAAGACGTGAAGAATCTACCCCCTATTGAGAAGTTGTGTGAGCCTACCACTCACCCTCCTATGGTAGAGGTACACTCTTTTTTAGATTTCAACGCAAGTGACATCCCTCATGGTAAGCCTCCTGATCAATGTTTAGATGAGCTTGATAATTTTATTATGAAACAAAGTCATTTTAATGAGAGGATACAAAGTCAATTGCATGATAATTCCCTTGCTATCAAAAGTTTGCTTGATGTTCTAGGTAGAACAGTTAATGATGTTAAATGTCTTGTGAAGCATTTTCATATGGTTCAAACTCAGCTAGAACAAATTTCTAATGTGCAAAAAGATTTGCTTGCTAACAATACCAAACAAGATGATTTACAGGCCTTCGGGATTAAGACCCGAGGAGGAACTAGCACTCAAGATCCTCTCTATCCAGAGGGGCATCCGAGGAGAATCGAGCAAGATTCTCAAATGCAGGAAGAAGAAATTGTTGGCTCTCCAAAGAAGAAGAAGAAGAAACACAAGGAGGCTGACAATTCCAATGATCCTATTACAAGTCAAGAGCCAGCTGTTGATCTCAACAGTATATCTACCTCCGATGCTGAGACTGAAGATGGTGCCGAACCTGAAGATAAGGATAAGGAGAAGAATGATCCGCCTGAAGTTCGAGAAGAAGAAGCACCTGACAAACGCAAGAAGTACAATAGAGAAGACTTCGTCGCAAGAAGACATGGGAAGGAAAGAGAACCATGGATACAGAAACCCATGCCCTTTCCAGGTAAGTCTCTCAAATCTAAAGAAGAAGATCATTACAATACGTTTTGTGAGTGGATGAAACCTCTTTTTCTTCAAATCCCTTTGACTGATGCTATTAAGTTACCTCCCTATTCAAAATATATGAAAGATATTGTTACTAATAAAAGAAAAGTTCCTAATGAAGCAATATCTACTATGCTTGCTAACTACTCTTTCAGTGGCAAGATTCCTGAGAAGCTTGGTGATCCAGGTATACCCACCATTCCTTGCTCCATAAAGAATAATTATGTCAAAACTGCTTTATGTGATCTTGGAGCAGGAGTGAGTGTTATGCCTTTCTCTCTTTACAAGAGGCTTTGTTTAGAGAAGCTAATCCCTACAGATATCTCTCTTCAGATGGCTGACAAGTCAACCGCCGTCCCGATAGGTATTTGTGAGGATGTTCCCGTAGAAGTTGCTAATTGTTTGATCCTTACTGATTTTGTCGTGCTTGACATGCCCGAGGATGGGAGCATGTCCATTATTCTTGGTAGACCTTTTCTTAACACCGCATGTGCTATTATTGATTGCAATAAAGGAAAGGTTACCTTCAATGTGAATGATAAAGAACACACGGTGTATTTTCCAAAGAAGACCGACAAGAGGCATGGCCTCAACTCTATAGAAAATATCGAGACCGTGAAGATTGGAGAATGGGACTGTCCACTACATGTGCACCACAAATACAAAACTATTATGGTGGGGACAATGTCCATTAAAGTAAAGGTGCAATGATCACTTTGTAAGAGGTGGGACTTTTTGCTCTATATATCGCCGGTTTGTTGGTAAGACTTGATCAACCTTACTAGTGAGCATGTTTTATATAGGTAAAAAGTTGAGCTTGTTATGTTTTCATTTGTTTTAGCTTTTGTTCTCCTTGCTGTACCAAGTGTTTGTGTTTTTGAAGCTTCACAATACTAATCACTGCTTTAAGTTTTCAGAAAGTTTTGCAGCTTTTTGAACTTCGAAAAAATTTCAACAGTGAAGTTTTCAGAAAAATTCCAGAAAAATAAAAATTAAAATTTCCATGCCGGGAGTGACCCAGAGGCACCTGGGGCTGACCAGGGGGGCCACCAGTGGCCCAGGCGGCCAGCTGGCGCGGCCTGCCCCCTGGCCGCGCCCATAGGGCGCCTGGGGCCCACAGGTCCCGCCTCCAGGTGAGTTTTCTTCCTCTCTCTCTCTTTCTCTCCGAAAACACGAGTTCTGCACCTGTTCTTGCGTTCTTGCTGTTCTTGGAGGCAATTTTCGATCTCTCTCTACAGCCTATCATTCGAGCTGAGATTTTGAACAAATACTCCCTGGTATGTAACTCCTCCACCCCTCCAATTAGATTTTTGGTTGGTGGCTTCATTTGTGAGTATTTAGTAGTTCTTGGTGCTGTGTAGATGAGCTTGCATGCATGTGTAGAAATTTATTTTCCAAGTTTTGATGCAAGTTTATGCCTTAGGTAAGTGAGTTGAGTAGTTTGCCTTAACCCACTTTGTTTAAATCCTTGTTTTTGTAATTTGTCAAAAATTTCAGAAATGAGTTTGTTAGGAAGGGCAAAGGGGTGGCTTGAGAAGAAGAAGCCCACGCGCTCCGATCGAGTTACTAGAGCCGCAGCTTCACCCTCGACTGCTAGGGTGAGCTACAATGAAGATCATGTGCCCCTAGAGTTGTTGGAAGACACAAATCCAGCACGTGCGATGATGTTCCCATGTGATGAATTCCTTGAAGCTGCAGGAATTAAGGATGAGTTTTATAACGTTTGTGCTAATGCAGGTCTGACACGGCTCGTCACGTGCCGTGTTGCTCAGTATCAAAAACTCACCTCCGGTTTCATTAAAAGTTTTAGATATAACCTTGATACCGGTTCTATTGAGTTTAAAATTTACAATAATCTTTTGACCATGCCCTTGGAAAAGTTTTGTGAAATAATAGGTGTGCCAAATGTTGGGCGGACGGCGAAGATGACCTCTCAGCCCTCCGAGCTGAGAACCGTTTTCAACTCTCTCTGCAGCATGGATACGAGGGATATTCATCGGTCAAAAATCTCCAGCATCTTATTCCCTCACCTTAGGTATTTTGTGTATTATGTTGCTAGAGGGGTGTTAGCTCATGACAACACGAGCAACATTTCTGCGCCGGATATTGCTATCCTGGCAACCGCCCTCTCAGGGAGGTTTGATTATAATGTGGGTGCCTTAATTGCTCGACGCCTTGCTATGAACGGTAACAAGGGAGATTTATTTGGCGGCGTTTATGCTACACTTATCTTAGAGTATCTTAAAGGCACCCCACACCCTGATGATAAGCCTTTTACTTATTTAAGTTTTGATCTTGCTGCTATGAAAAGGCATAAGTTTGTTACCATGACTTCTGAGTTTGGTAACCTTGTTTATATCTTGCGTTTCGGAACTACCGCGGAACGCAAGATCCGTCTACCTGCACCTCTTTTGTTTGATTTTTCTCGCAGGAACGGATGGTCCTTTGATGTTATCCAGTTCGATGAGTTCATGGTCCAGCATCTGTTTCATAACCCCATGGAGGGGGTTGTGCCCGACGAGGAGGAGCACAGTGAGTTACCACCTTTTCAGGGGGAGACCGTCACCCAGTTTGGTGAAGGGTCTTCCTCTGCTTGGAGTGCGGACCCTTCTTCGTGGGAGGATCCGAGGACTTCGGTGTACGCGCCGGAATCCTTATACGACCCTTGGACTCACCAGTACCACCCCGGAGCAGGAGGCTCCTGGGGGCAGTAGCTACTACCAACTTAGGCCAAAAGCCTAAGCTTGGGGGAGTACGTGCCCTTCTCACTTTTCCATTGTATTATCCGTTTTATTTTTGTTCGCTTTGATCTTTTCGAAGTTTTTGCCCATTCTTCTTTGTTTCTTTCTTTGCAAAAACAACAAAAAGATTTTCTCTTTCTTTTGCTTTCGTTCAACCTTTGAAAAAACCCAAAAATATTTCCTTTCTCTCTTTAGTTTGCTTTGTTTTCAGAGTTCAGCTCGAGTCCGTGATGGCATTTAATTATATTTCCTACGTTCGATCGTGCAAGTGACAAGGCAGTAATGACGAAGATCGACGGAAGGGAAGCAACAAGGAAAACCGGTATGAACTCTTCTTGTTTCTA
>LR738713.1:299951764-299970516 GCA_902687465.1 Secale cereale
ACCCTTCTTCGTGGGAGGATCCGAGGACTTCGGTGTACGCGCCGGAATCCTTATACGACCCTTGGACTCACCAGTACCACCCCGGAGCAGGAGGCTCCTGGGGGCAGTAGCTACTACCAACTTAGGCCAAAAGCCTAAGCTTGGGGGAGTACGTGCCCTTCTCACTTTTCCATTGTATTATCCGTTTTATTTTTGTTCGCTTTGATCTTTTCGAAGTTTTTGCCCATTCTTCTTTGTTTCTTTCTTTGCAAAAACAACAAAAAGATTTTCTCTTTCTTTTGCTTTCGTTCAACCTTTGAAAAAACCCAAAAATATTTCCTTTCTCTCTTTAGTTTGCTTTGTTTTCAGAGTTCAGCTCGAGTCCGTGATGGCATTTAATTATATTTCCTACGTTCGATCGTGCAAGTGACAAGGCAGTAATGACGAAGATCGACGGAAGGGAAGCAACAAGGAAAACCGGTATGAACTCTTCTTGTTTCTAGTTTTGTACATATGCATGTACTTATGATCTTGAGACAAGCTTGTAGCGACATAGTGCTATGTTTACAATGCTTTCCCAGTGGTTCATGCTTTCCTTGTGGCTAATCTCAAATAGCTAGAGTATATAATGTGTTATTGAAATGATTTACATGCATTGCATTGTTCATAGTTTGGTATACTAAGGTGGTATTTCCCTTTGGAGAATTCTTGGATTGACTTGGCACATGTTTACACATGTTTAAGACTAAAAAGTCTGCTTTGCCTTGATGATCTTTGAGTTTCAGAATAGTTATATCACTTTCATGCCCAATTCAATGTTGCTTTGTCGCTCTGCATGATTATGACCGTTATTGCTCACTAGTTAGTCGCTTCCCGGTCTCTTGCTAGCCTTTGCTCGCACTAAGCGGAATTCTGCTTGTGCATCCAAATCCTTTCAAACCAGTTATTCCATATGAGTCCACCATACCTTCCTATGTGGTATTTACCGGCCATCCTAACGAAGACTTTCTTGTACCATCTCGAAATTATTCAAATTTACTCCTGTTTTGTGCCTCTGTTTTAGCTCATGAGGAAGTAGTAGGTAATTCATGATCTTCTTATGTTGGACATGTTTTATCCCGGGATTGCATGTCTAATCTGCAAACCCCTAATACGAGGAGGGACTGGCATGAGTGCGCCCAGCTCACAAAAGATAATCACAACCAACAAACCCTCTTCATGCTTTGTTTATGAGAAATCAGAAAACTTTGGTAGTGATAAACAAAGGAGATTAAGGGGATGTGATCGTCCCCATCTTGGGAGCCGTTCCTTGAAACATGTCTAGCATAAGAAGTGATTGGGTTGTCTACTAGCATTCGTTGACGAAATATGCACCTCCCAAAATCATTTTTACCTCTGTTTTCAAAACCAAGAGCTCTGGTACATGTTTAGTCTTTGCTTCCAACCACGGGTTTTCAACCTCGCCATCAAATTCCACGGTTCGAAAGTCTCCACCTTCTTTCTTCAAAGCACCAACAAGGAGAGCATAATAGTCATTCTGAGTGTAATGTGCATTGTCCCAAAGTATTACATTGTCTTCTGCATGCTTGTGGTATTATTTATTCTGAAATTCTTAGTTCTACTCTCCTTTAAAACTCTGGAGGAGTTTCTGCATTTATGTTTTGCTTCACTCATGGAGGCTAGTGAGATACCACTCTAGTATGTTCAAGCTATGTGCAATGTAATCTTGTCTTGATTTTCAGTAGCATATTATTTACTTTTAGTTATTTGTGATTGGTCACTTGAAAGAAGGATTGCTTCATGCATTGTCCTCATAGCATTGTTTCAATACTTGCTAGACTCTTTTCGTAGTACATGCTTATATACATCTAATAAAGCAAAAGAGTTTGTCAAAGTTTTCTTTGTCGCGTCCAGTTCGTTGAACTGAATTGCTTGAGGACAAGCAATATGCTAAGCTTGGGGGATTTGATACGTCTCAAACGTATCTACTTTTCCAAACACTTTTGCTATTGTTTTGCCCTCATTCTTGCATGATTTGAAAAAAACTAACCCGGACTGACGCTGTTTTCAGCAGAGCTGCCTGTATGGTTTTATTGTGTGCAGGAAAATGGATTTTTAGGTGTCTCAGAAAATTCCAAGAAAAATCACAGAAAATCCACGCACCCGAAGGGCCATTGTGCCAGAAGTGGGGCCAGAGGGCAGCCAGGGGGGCCCCAGGCGCCCTGCTGGCGCGGCCCCACCCCTGGCCGTGCCAAGAGGCCGCCTGGGAGGGTCCTCCCCCCTCTGGTGCCCTACCTTGGCTCCTATTTATTCCCGTGGCGAGGAAACCCCAGAACAGAAGTCGTTTTTCCTGTTTCCGTCGTGGAGCCGCCGCCACCCTCTGTTCTTCTTCGGGAGGGCTAATCTGGAGGCTGATTTGGCCTCCGGAGAGGGGAGATCGTCGCCATCGTCATCGTCATCACCACTCCATCCTCCCTCCATGACTTCTCCTTCCATGTGATAGTAATTCCCTGCTGTAGGCAAAGGGGATGGTAGGGATTGAATGAGTTAGATCATGTAATAGTTTATCAGATTGTTGGGGGCATGTTTGCTATCATCTACTTTGGTGTTTATCATCTTTGCTTCAACATGTTGCTCTTAATGCTTGCCACTTTGGGCCCGAGTGCCATGTTTTTAGATCTGAACCCTATGTGTTTGCATGAATATATTTGTGTTCTTGATCCTATCTATGAGTTCTTTGCACCTATTATGGTCCGGAACCGGCGATCCCAAAGGTGACAGCTTGGGACACCAAAGGGGATGGTCCATAATTTGAGGATTCCATGTATCCATTGAGTTTATTGCTTTGTTCCAGTGCTCTTTGATAGGAGCACCTTAATCTCCATAAGTTCCTTTTGGCCCCGTTCGTAGCGGGATGGTAGGACAAAAGATGTTGTGCAAGTTCTTATTGCAAGCACGTACAACTACCTGTGGGATACATGCCTAATGTTTGATATTTGCCTAGATGATCATTACTTTTCTGTGTGCCTTGCCCCAAGTTAGATTCATGATGTATCTCATCCATGCAACGCCCAACCATCCATCTCCCTAGCCTATAGTGTTTCAATCCTGCTGGTTATTAGTTGTTACTTTTGCTGTTCACTTTTGCTGTCACCACCATCACTATCATATCACCATTACCACTTATCTTTTGTTGCAAGTAAGTATATTTCAGGTGCGGTTGAATTGACAACTCAACTGTCAAAGCTTATAAATACTCTTTGGCTCCTCGTGTGTCGAATCTATAAATTGGGTTATTCTTACCCGCGAAGACTATCTCGATCCCTTACGGTTGAGGGTTATCAGACCCTTCGTGGGTGGAGCCCTCCGTGGACTCATGCAGTCGTTACCCTTGGTGGGTTGAAGTCTCCATCAACATGGATGTAGGATAGCACCACCTATCGGAACCACGCCAAAAACATCTGTGTCTCCAATTGCATTTGCACACTCCAATCCCATCCCTTTACTTTCTTGCAACTTGCATGCTTTACTTTCCGCTATGCATATATTCTTACTATGCTTGCTTATAATGTATTGTGAATGTTTGAAATTGTGCTAAAACTCCACCTCAACTTAAAGAACTTAAAAACTGCTACTTTTCTTGTTGAGTGTCTAATCAGCCCCCCTCTAGACACCTCTTCTTCGAACCTTTCAATTTATATCAGAGCATTGGTCTCCATTTCTTTGGTTTAATCACCATTGCAGGAAGATGGATGAGTCTACTATTGGGAGTATTAGGCTTGAAGTGCCTATCCTTGAGGGGAAGTTTTATAAGGAATGAAAAAATGATATGCTTGATATCTTCAATGAATATCATTTAAACAAGTATATTGCTATCCCTTATGTGCCCCCCATTGACCCTTTGAATCCAACTTCCAATGAACATCTTGACATGGTTCGCAATCTTAGAACTGTTGATCTTATCACTAGAGGATTGTGTAGAAATTTGCTTGTTTGCTTACCAACTTTCAAATGTGCTTACACTATATGATTCTTGAGGAAGGATTTCCAAACTACTTTTTGAAACATCTAGATGCGATCCTTCAAAATCCATTGCTTTAAATAAAATGAGTCCTAGTGATCCTAAATTTGATGATTGTCTATTTGAGCTTTGTGACCTTATGCCTGCCAAAGGAGATGTAGGAATCATTAGTAATATCATCTCAGAAGTCATTAGAATTCATAAAGATGAACATTGTCATGATCATATAACTAATGAATCACTATCTCTAGGTAATGATCAATCACAAGACGATCTTGATCATGGATATTATGATGAGGATGATGATAGTGACTTTGACCTTGATGAACAAATGAGACACTTTGGTCTTAAGGCTAATCTTCGTGGTTACGCAGCCGGAGGAAAGGAATGGGTTTTTGATAGCGGATGCACAGATCATATGACCGGAGATAAAGACATGTTTGATGAGCTTGCTAGAAATGATGGTCCACGAAAGTATGTTACCTTTGGTGAAAAATCTAAGGGTAAAGTTACAAGTTGCCATGCCATACATAGTCAACCATATAGCCAACGTGTATAGTATAGCTAGTTGATAAGAAGTACTACTTTATTAATGCATGACACACTATACACTCTCACAATATTTCTTGGAGCCCGTGTTGTAGCCAACTGTTAATCTACAACCCGCTTCCATTCTCTCTAATCTTCTCTCTCATCCAACTCAACACAGATATAATTCTTTAATCATTATAGCATGCTGACTGTAGCTTATTATACTCCTAGTTGCTCTTCTAGTACGTGCAAAGTAAGTAGGAAACAAAATATGAGCAAGTTTTTGTTTCGGGAGATGTCTCTCTTTTTCAGTCAATATTTTTTCAAATAAATGATGGGGGAGCTCAATGAAGCCCCATGGCACATGTAGAGGTGTTGTTTGCCAGCTTGTTGCATGGATTGATCATACTGACGTGCTGATGCTTCTCAAAGAACGTGACACTGCTGGGTACAATGAGGTTACTATAGACACGAATCCTAGCCATTTCGAGTCACTTAGACCGTTGGATTACACATGAAATTGAGAATTTCTAAACTGATTATAGAAATAGCCAGCAGCGGGCTACTCATTTTTTGCTCCGAGATGTTGCGGGCGTCACCATTTACATACAAATTAAGTTAGGCGGTAGACTTAGAGCCCGTCGCGCTGGCGTCGCCCCAACACACGGTCGGTACTACCCGCCGCTCACCAAAGGGACGTGCATCATCTTGGAGCGTCACTGAAACGTGCGACCACATGTAAGAAGTAGCACCAACACACGATCGGTCCGGCCCGCCGCTTAGCATGAACAGACGGTATGTCTGGACCGCCGCTCATAGAGGCGACGCGCATCGGCTTGGTACATCGCATATGTTCGACTGCATGTGAGTAGTAGCAAATTGACAAGGCCAAGGTCCCCCGCCTACCACGAGCCAAAAGCCCAGCCTTTTATTGTAGGTCGCTTTAAAAAAATGAAGATCGCACATAGGAGCAGACCATGGCAGTTCCGAACGCTCGTGTGATAGTTTCATGGGTAGGGGAGGGGCGTGGTGTGGCAGTTTTGTTAAATGGCATGGCACTTCTTTTTTTACTGATGTTTTTGTCCAATAGCTGGCATCGTCGGATGCAGATCTTATGGTTATTGGGGTGTTCTCCAGGAATAGCCTCGTGGCAAGCCATTGACTAGTCTTTTTTCACACAAATTATATTGACACATATCACGTCTCTCCCACTTTCCCACGCACACACCTATCCTCATGAGTCTCTCGGGACTTATCGTACACATCATCTCTTGCACACGCCACCAACACGACACGAGCTTGGTGCCTTGGTATGCCGCGCGGTCGGGTGAGTACTACTAGTAGTACTACATTGATGTGTCGCATTAACTTGGAGAAGTATGCAACACTTCCTTAACAAACAAGCATATAAGCAACTTTTATTTACGTTTATTTGTTACACAAAGGACCTTATATCCAACAGGCACAAAATATCCCTTCGACCGTTGGAAATTACTTTGACTACCGATCTGATGTTGAAGTAATTACTGCATCACCATCAAGATCCTCCATCTCTTAAGCTAAACTAGACTATACTAAACCCTACTTCGACTGCTGATCTGATGTTGGAGTATATTATCATATTAGTACTAAGACAAATAGAAGGCACCGTGGAATCACTTAGGAGGTGAGCTTGTCAATCTGAATGTGGAGGGACACCGTCCTCGAATATCCAGCCCCGGTCAGTAGCTTGGGTGGCACTATGAAGAAGGTGCGCTCCTCCACGGTGACGGCGTCGGGCTCCTTGCTGCTTGTCACCTCTATTTCCACTTGACGGTGTCGGTCGTGCCTCTAGGCAACCCTGTCGGCCCGTTCGCCCAAACCTTGGCCACATAGTGTGGTGATGAGGACGCCCCCGCTCTAATGCTGATGACCGACACGACGATAGGCGCGCCGATGTAGAGCACCCCACCGACCACGAAAAATGCATGGCCGTCCTCCTCCGCGAATTGCAAGCCACGCGGCTCCGACACCGGCACCTGTAGCTGGAGCACCTTGCCGTACTAGATCATGTGCACGGGCATGGGGTGCACGGTGCTGATGTGGCAGGGGAGCGCCGACGGCGGGCTTTCGTAGCTGCAGCTGGGCACGGGGCCCGTGCAAGGCGCGAGCGGACACGCTATCTAGTGATCGGCGAGCTTGTGGTAAGTGACGTCGAGCCCACAACCTTCGTGCAGGCACCCCACCCTCGCCGAGGAGAGGACAGCGTCCATCGGCATGTTGCATATGTCGAAGCCGCCACCGCGCTCTCACTTTTGGCAGTGTCACTGGTTCTCGGGGCGCTCACCGTGGCAGTCCGCGCAGGCCAGGTGCCCTCCCTTGCACTGCACAAATCAATCGAAAACTACATCAATCTAGAAACCCGCACCTTGCTTGCAGCAAAACAGAAAAGATGTATTGGAACCTCGTAAACTAGAGACTTCAAGGGGCGGAGGCACAAGGGGCAGTGGAGCAAGGTGAGGTCCATATAGACCTCCGTCATATGGTCCCATTCTGTCATCATGATCTCACCCTCCTCGTGCACAACCATCTCTCGCTTTGGGCTGGGGCATTAGAAAGTTTTACCATCATATATTCATACTAGTTCAAGGTGCATTAAATCAACACATGCAAGGATAAAAAGGGAGGAAACTCACGGGATGCATGCTTTGTAATTAATGCATCGGTAAACACAAATTTTGGAAATATATCTAGTGCACTGCTTTGACGTGTCACGCCAACTCGTACAACAAGAAAAAGTTTGATTACAAGGCCCTCTCCCTCACCCAGGAGTGTGGTGGCTCGCATGACAAGGAGAAGCTTTTGCTACACGCTCTCCCTCCCGCACGCGGTGGACATGCAGCAGTTCATCCGGTGTTAGATGGTCAGAAGCATATTGTAGTAGTACCATCATTGTTCGACTTCCCGAAGAGGCAAAGAGCCAAGCACAACTCGAACACTCGTGTGACAGTTTCATGTGTAGGGGAGGTAGTACTAGTAGTAGAAAGTTACTCTCCATTTTTAAGGCCGGTTTTACTACCCACTATGGAGGTAGTGCCTCTAAGGCCCCTCCCAATGCTCCACCTTGTATAGGTGCTAAGCCTGCCATGTAGGCGAAAAATCTGATGTGGCAAGACAATTAAGAGGAGATAGATGAGTTTCGTGACCTCAGGAAGAATCAATGCCAAACACGTAAACCTAGACCAAACATTTAAAAGAAGCAAGCTCACCAATGCATGAAAGGGTTTAGTAGCAAAGTCCATAAATGAAAGAAGCTTAGCCACAACAATTTAAGCACCTATGCATTGGGGACTGTAGTTGCTAAACTATTTAATGCGCTTAGCACCTCATCTAAGCACCCGTGCATTGGAAGAGGTCTAAGCCCGATGCCATACACTACAGACCGGATGCCCCTAGGCTTAAAATCATTGGAGTCGCCTCCATGCTAAGAGGCCGTCTACAAGCATTCTATCGATTAAAATAATCTTCTAGCTCTACCTATCATCCTACTGATTGAAGTTTGTATGTTGATCTGGTCAAGAGAGGAATATATATTTTAACTTGTGGTGGGGTAAATGTTAGAGGCTGCAGCAAATATTATACACTACGGGTCTTTTAGACAAGTTAACAAGCATGACACTCGGGAATAGGAAACATGCTAATGTGGCAGAGAATTAAAGAAGAGAGAGGGGGCTAGAGTAACATAGGTAGATACCATATCGTGTAAAATGCTATGCTACTTTGTGTCATGCATGGCAATAAATACGATCTTCTACTTTTGGTGATATATAACTCTTATTTAGTTAGTGAAATGGATGACCTTAAACTATGTGCACACCCTCTAAATCGAGACTGAGGGCGTACTATGCACTATGAAGGTAGTATCATACACTAGTACCATATGCATGATACTAGTATATGATACTCCCCACTATGAGTAGCCTTAGAGGCAGTGCTGCCTCCAAACACTAAAGGTGCTCTCCACTGTGACATATTTATCATCACATGTTCATACTTCAATGTGCATTAAATCAACAGATGCAAGGATCAATAGGAAACTCACGGCATGCATGTTGTAATTAATGCATAGGTAAACACAAGTTTTTGAGAAAATCGTGATATGATGTCTTGCATCAACTCGTACAACAAGAAGCTTGATTACTAGTACACCCTCTCCCTCACCCATGCGCACGATGGCTCGTAGATGAGAAGTTTTTGCTTACAAAAAGAAGCTCTCCATCCCCCGTGCGGTGGACATGCAACTGTTGATTCGGTACTGTAGAAGTAGTAACATTGTTTGACTTCTCAAAGAGGCGAAGAGCCAAGCGCAACCCGAGCCTTTGGTCGCGGTGCACAATGCAGTGGCTTGAATTCCAACGAGGGGAGGGTAGCGGTTCCCGAAACATTGAATGGTCAATGGTGCATCCTCATTCAATTAGCGTGCAGAGGGAATTAATTGGAGAAGCGCCCCACCAGTCCAATCCATCTACCCCTAGTCTCTGCGCAACACTGCTCACTCCAATCCAAGACAAAGACCAAGTTACCAAAAGCCACAAGCACCCATCACGTCGATGGACTAGAGTGGTAGTCAGTTGAGCGAGATCATCTAAGATGCCGGTCAACGGCCCCGCAGCACCCAGCGTTTCCAGACGGTGCTGGCGACCGCTGGCGTCATAGCCCTTGTTGACGCCAGCTTCGCCTCTCGCATGGATGAGACAATGGTCCGCTCCATCCGCAAGTTCACCACCGTCAAGAAGCACGCTGACGACCCTGCCATACTCCTCCAGCCCACGAGCCCAGGTTCCTCGTTACCTGCCACCCTCATCGGCCACCATGGTGACGAACTCTTTCAAGCACTGGTGGCCCTGCAGCTGCCGGAGGTCGCGACGAAGAATGTGCACCTTGAGGCCGCGCTCGCCGCGCAACGCCTCGCCATGCAAGAAATCGTCGACCTACACATCCACGTCTATGAGGAAATAGTCTACATAGGCCACTACAATGCCACTAAAAGGCCAGGGAGGACAGAAAGATGTTGGCCTTCTTCGACCGTCTGGAATCTTTGAACGCCATTGTTCAAAAGCACGTTGACCTGGCTGATGGAAATATTCCCTATAGGCAATAATAAAGTTTGTTATTATTTAATATTTCCTTATTCATGATAAAGGTTTATTATTCATGCTAGAATTGTATTGACCGAAAACCAAAATATATGTGCGAATACATAAACAAATATCGTGTCTGTAGTAAGCCTCTACTAGACAAGCTCATTAATCAAAGATGGTTAAGGTTTCATAACCATGGACATCAGTTGTCATTTTATAACGGGATCACATTGTCGGATTACGGGCTCCGCAAACCCAAATAAGTTTGAACACAGGGGCGTGAACAAAGATCTCTCCCGCTCACGTCTACCTAGTGCCACGCCCTTGCCCGGTGGTGAGATTCAAGCAAGCAACAAGTAAAAGCACACATGAGTTTACCCAGGTTCAGGCCACCGTGCGGTGTAAAAGCCTACGTCCTGCTTGAGTGGATTGGCCTCAGGAGGGCTTGAGTATGAACAAGTACAATCGTTCTTGAGCTCAGGAGGAGAGCTCAAGAGGGTCAGGAGGCAAGTGTTCTTGCTCCTTGAAGCGAAGGTGGGGTGTTCAAGATGAGGTCCACCCAGATCTCCTCCACAGTGAAAGCCCTAGGTACTTATATAGGCGGCCAAGGATCCCACAACGGCCATTTTGAGTGGGAACACAAGGACGTTCCTATCCTAATGAAGCAATGTAACATCCCAAATTATCAATTTGCAATGTTATACATAGATCATACTGCATTGCATATTTTTATTGCATTTGTGCGTGGCGATCCTCGAAAATTCTAACCAACTCAAGGACCTACGGAGAGAGTTGGGAATTCTATCGTTTTCGTATTTGAGTTTTCTCGAATACCGGTACGGGGATCAGTGTGGTTTTACTTATTTTTCTACCCTAAAAATATTTCTTAATAAAATACATGAGCAGAGATAATATGACTTCTCCAAAATAAAAGAAGTATTGGAGGAAAAATATTAAAATCACTTTCGGAATTTTATTCGGATTTATTTGCGTTTTTTTTTGCATAGGAAAAATGCGCATTTTTCAAAATTGTATTTAGGTCTGGGAAAAATGTTCACTTTGTCCTAAATATTGTTAGAGGGGGCGAAAATTTACTTCGGAATTTTTGGAGTCCGTTTAGTATTTTTTTTCGCCCATTTTAGTGCGTCAGTACTGTTTAAAAAAAGGGGCAACCGACCTACGGGCCGTGTGTGGCTAGGACTCTCCTAGCCCGGGGCCTTTAAAGCCCAAGCTGAACGCCCCGCAGCCCACCTCTCGCCCCCTAGAAACCCTAGCCCGTCGCGCCGCCAGCCGCCGCCGCTGCCTCGCCGCCGCCGCGCCTCACCGCCGCGCCTCGCCGCAGCGCCGTCCCGCCGCCTCGCCGCCGCCGCCGCCCGAGTACCGCCTCCCCGCCGGAGTGCGCCACCGCCGCCGTCCCGATCCGAGGTAGCCGCCGGTTTTAAAAAAACCGTTCGGTTTTCTTTCCGAAACCCTAGAAATCTTTTTTTTATAGATCGGTTCGGTTTTTTTCGGTTTAGTTAATTAGCGGACGTTCGTCCGTACATTCGTTTTAATGAACGCGGTTCGCCCGTTAGTCACATACAGTGAACGTTCGTTCGTTAGCTTGTTCACCAGTTTTCTTTTTCGGGGCTTTTTCCGCGATTATTTTCGATCGCGATTTTTGCCCCGATTTTGTTTTTAGTTTTTCTTTTCGCTCGAGAGTCGGAATTAGGCGATTCAAAAGCCCGGATCTTCGTCTCGAAGCCCTCTTTCCATTTAACCAACTTGAACCAGGTTTTGCTACTGTAAATTTGACTTTAGATCAATCTAGTAAACGGATCTTGTTTCTTTCGCAGTTTGAGTTTCGTTGCTCCATTTGATTTGATACTTTTTGCAAACCAGAGTTCTTAAGGTGAAATTTCTGGTTAGGTCTTCTTGTTTGGAGTTCTGTATGTGCATCTTTGCTTCTTTCCTTATGTATGCTATTGTTTGCTTGCGATAGAATTCCCGTAGTGCAAAGCATGCTACTATGAGTCTCTAGGTTTTGCGAATCATCAACAAGGCAAGTAACACTTTGATCATACCCTTTATTACCTAGTTTTTATGCATTAGATCAAATTCTCACACATTGCAAGAGTAGGATCTCTTAACTTGTGGGACTAGGGAGTAGATTGAGGTAGAACCTATTACCTGCATTATTTTCAAACCCTTGGGAGTTACTTCTACGTTATGCTTAGGTTGCCATGCTATGCTCGTAGACGTGGTTTGGGTTTGAGTGAAATACATGACAGATGTGAGTTGTTAATTAATGGTTAAACTTAAGGTGGCTACTTGAATACACATCTGGGTGGATTGGTTGCAGGGCACCTGGAGAATACAGTGTTGTCCTAGAAAATTCCTGGGGGTACCGTGTTTTTATCCTATGGAATGCCACCCAGGCTCAAAGGGATAATAAAACTATTCATGCTAGAAACTTCCGTGTGCAGCCACAATGCCATTATGGGCTCTGGCATAGTATGAGTAAGTTGTGTGAGCTCTTTCAGTGGTGGACTAGAAGATGTAGGGGAAAGTAGGTGTACCGGTCCACCCGGGGTAAAGAGTGAATGCTTCTGAAAGACTATGTCTCGGTCATCCGTTTCCCAAACACCATGAAGTGCGAGAAATCCAACGGAGGAGATCGAGTCTTGTGTGGAAAAGTGCGCAAACCTCTGCGGAGTGTACAAACTAATCATGATTAGCCGTGTCCCTGGTTATGGACAATCTTGAGTATCTGGTACTTGAATTATTGGTTGATCTCATCACTCTAAAAATTAATTTGTTGGGTTAATGATGACTACTTTAATTGGGATTGAGTTGGAGGTACCTTCTCAATGATGTTTCAACTACCATGATAGTTACAATAAAATTTATTCCTTTGTTTTAAGAAAAAATTGGCTTTACGCAAAAACTTTAACCTTAGAGCCTCCACCAGCCAAATATGCATATAGTGTTAGCCTTTATTATGTTACTTGCTCTACTATGTTATCTTGCCAGCATATTCCATGTGCTGACCCATTTCGGGCTGCAACATGTTACGTTGCTGACTTTTCAGACGAGGAGTAAGGCGTACTAGGTCGTTTGTCATGCACTCAGCTATGCCTTTGGAGTTGATGGACTCCCTTATCTTCCAAGCCTTCCGCTGTTATTTTGATAGATGACCTTATGCCTTAGACTTTTGTAATAAGTTCCCTTTTGAGACATTCGTTGTAATAAGTGTGTGATTGCCACTCTGTTATAAATCCTTCAAGTATTGTGTGTGTCAGCATTACCGATCCAAGGATGTCATGGAAACACACAGACTTCGGTCCATTCGGATCGTGGTCGCTACAAGATGGTATCAGAGCACACGCTGACTGTAGGACACGACCACTAAGATATACCCTAGGTCACTCTTCTCTATCCATTTTTGACTCCTCTCCATTCTCTACTCTTTTGGATGGTGGACCCAAGGAACAAGTTCACTCAACCAGATGAAGACACACCTTTTGGACGACACTTGAAGGAAGTCGCTAGGTACCTGAACATCGGAATACCAAGCTTAACCGGGACCTACACCACCACTTTACCAGAAGAGGAGCGATGGAATATTCAAGTTCAAATTCCCGGGTGGACCTTCACACCATCCACTGAGCCAATAGAGTTTTCTTTTGATGCACCAACCTGGAGTCTAGGCAAGAGTATGGCAGCCCACATTACCATGGGACGTATTGGAGAAGTCTACAAGCATGAGCTGATATCTACCAGATTTGTGGACGCCGAGATGAGCAATGGGACATGATCAGTACCCAGAAGGATAGGTCCATTGCAACGTTCATCCAAGAGTTAAACCTGCACATTCGTCGACAGGAGCACCAGATGTGCGCAGGGATGATAGATTTGAAGAAGGCGCTAACCAGGAACTTGGAGCTAGAAGAGGAACTCAAGTCTACACGTGACGGTTACGAGGAGGAGATGACAATTCTTGTGGAGAAGAATGATGAGTTGACAAGGAAGCTAGGAGTATTCATGGGAGATCTAGCACAAGGAGGAGAAGAAGAAGAAGAAGAACCCAAGGACATTCGTTCTGAGGACTACATCATCACCGACGACACGGACTCAGACCCCGATGATAGTAATGATGACTATGAAGATGAAGCTGGAGCAGCTATCATGGAATCTTCCGCCGATCAAAATTTCTAGATGACCACCCTATGACTAGTAGTTTTCCCCTTAAAGTAGAATTTAGAGCACTTTTGTAACGTTAGTTAGAAGCTTTGTAAGCCCTTGCTTGAAATTGATTGGTGTGATATGATTGTGTTTGTCTCATGTGCATATGGGTAGTGAATTTCCCTTAGACCTCATTTCTATTCTAATCTCTTCCCTCTACACCCATCAGATGCCTTCGAGACGTGAGCCCGGATTTCAGTTTCCCCCTGAGCTCACTCAGTTGATCCAGGAGCAGAACAGTTCGATGCAACTTATTGTCCAGAACAATCAGAACAACAACAGCAATAACAACCCTCCACCACCATCACCCGTGGACAACCTGACACGTTTCATAAGGTTGCAACCACCGGTGTTTTCTAGCAGCATTGAATCAATAGTTGCTGATGACTGGCTGCGCAAGATTGGAAGGGATTTGACCACCGCAAACTGCATTGATGCTGAGAAGGTGCGATTTGACGCACATCAATTGGCTAGACCAGCAGCAGCATGGTGGGAGAATTATACAACCACTTTCCCTGTAGCCAATGTCACCTGGGATCAGTTTCAGCAAGCTTTTTGCACTGCCCATGTCTCAACTGGAGCTATGAGCATGAAGAAGCGAGAGTTTCACAACTTGCACCAAGGAAATCGTACTGTGGCTCAGTACGTAGAAGAATTTAGTACCCTATCTGGTTATGCCCCAAATGATGTGGCCACAGATGCCGCAAAGCAACAGAGGTTTATGGAAGGGCTGAATGATGAGATGAGCGTACAGTTGATGGTGGCAACCTTCACCAAATATGAGGAGTTGGTAGATAAGGATCTTATGATTGAACGGAAGCAGCAGCAGATTGGCAGCCGCAAGAGGAAGTATGGACAAGGAAGGAATAATTCTGGAGCCCAGCAGAAGCCCCGATTCACCCCAAATTCGGGAGGATACACCCATAACCATGGAGGCCACACCCATAATGGAGGGAGTACTCACAACCACAATGGCTCCAAGAATGGAAATGGGAATGGAGCAAACCATAATCAGAACCGCTCTACTCCATCCACGCCCGCCAAGAGGGATTTAAGCCACATACTTGTTTCAAGTGCGGGAAGAATGGACACTACGCCACGGACTGCCCTGAAGCTAAGAATGGGAACGACAATGGAAGCGCCGGGAAGAAGCCCAACCCGTTCAACAAAGGACAAGTGAACCACGTGACCGTGGAGGAGGTTGAAGAGCAACCAGATGCAGTTGTCGGTAAGTTTTTGGTTAAGTCATTTACCATAATAGTTATTTTCGATACCGGTGCATCGCATTCATACATTTCAAGGGGATTCGTAAATAGACATAAGTTGCCCACCCAAGTCCTTAAGACTCCCATTATAGTAAGTTCACCAAGAGCGGAGTATATGGCACATCAAGGATGTTTTCAGACGCCATTGATGATTGGACGACATCTTTTCCCCTCAGACCTGATAGTTTTGGAGTCACAAGGATTTGATGTGATACTAGGTATGGATTGGCTATCGATGTATGGAGTGAACATCGATTGTGCGAGTAAGTCAATTTCGCTTACCACCCCGGAGGGAAAAAGGATCAAGTATGTATCTAGGCATTCGCCTAGAAGGACACAAGTACATTCTCTCACGGGAGTTGTTCGGGAGGAAGTGCCTGTAGTAAAGGATTACCCGGATGTATTTCCAGAGGAGCTACCAGGCATGCCACCGGATAGGGATATTGAGTTTTTGATTGAGCTATTGCCTGGCACCGGACCAATATTGAAGAGACCGTATCGGATGCCAGCAAATGATCTGGAGGAGATCAATAAGCAGATTAAGGAGTTATTGGAGAAAGGATTTATTCGCCGAAGTTCATCACCTTGGGGAGCCCCAGTGCTTTTGGTCGAGAAGAAGGATGGATCTTTAAGGATGGTCGTTGATTATCGGGCACCGAACAAAGTGATGGTTAAGAATAAGTACCCGCTGCCGATGATCAATGATTTGTTCGGCCAGCTTCAAGGAGCGAAAGTATTCTCCAAGATCGACCTACGATCAGGATACCACCAGTTGAAGATCCGAGAGAAGGATATACCTAAGACAGCCTTCACCACAAGGTATGGGCTATATGAGTATACGGTTATGTCATTTGGATTGACTAACGCCCCTTCCTATTTCATGAGAATGATGAACGAGGTGTTCATGGAGTTCTTGGATAAGTTTGCCGTGGTATTCATTGATGATATTTATGTGTACTCGAAGAATGAAGAGGAACACGCGGAGCATTTGCGTTTGGTTCTGGAGAAGCTCAAGTAACATCAGTTGTACGCCAAATTTAGCAAATATGAGTTTTGGTTGAAGGAAGTTGGATTCTTAGGGCATCTTATATCAGGAGAAGGTATAGCAGTGGACCCCGTCAAAGTACAGGCAGTCACTGAGTGGTTGGCACCCACTTCAGTTGGAGAAATCCATAGTTTTCTTGGACTCGCGCGATATTACCAAAGATTCATAGAGAATTTCTCCAAGATTGCAAAACCGATGACGACATTGTTGAATAAGGACACAAAGTTTCATTCGACTGAAGAGTGCGAAGAAAGTTTCCAGGAGTTGAAGAAACGGTTGATGACAGCCCCAGTGCTGATCTTGCCAGATATACGCAAGGATTTCCAAGTGTATTGCGACACTTCACGCTTAGGACTTGGAGGTGTACTCATGCAGGATGGAAGAGTTGTTTCTTATGCATCTCGTCAACTTTGACCGCACGAGTTGAATTATGCTACTCATGATTTGGAGCTAGCAGCAGTTGTGCATGCGCTCAAAATTTGGAGACATTTCCTTATTGGAAATCGTTGTGATGTGTACACGGATCACAAGAGTTTGAAGTACATTATCACTCAGAAGGAGCCGAACCTCAGACAGAGGAGATGGTTGGAGCTTATAAAGGATTACTATATGAAGCTGCACTATCACCCAGGAAAGGCCAATGTCGTTGCAGACGCTTTGAGCCGGAAGAGTTATGCAAATACCCTGGTGAAGGGAGGATTACCAAAGGAGTTAGCGGAAGATCTCAGGGAGCTTCATTTAGAGATAGTTCCTAGAGGTTTTGTTGCAACATTGGAGGTTCATTCAACATTGATGGGAAAGATACGGGAAGCCCAGAAGGATGACAAAGAGATTGCCGAGATAAAGGAGAAGATGAGTGAAGGAAAAGCCATGGGTATTCGTGAGGATGAACACGACACCTCGTGGTTTGAGGATCGAATCTATGTGCCCAACGACCCTAAGATCAGGAAGTTGATACTACATGAAGTACATGATTCACCATACTCGATACACCCCGGAAACACAAAGATGTATTTGGATTTGAAAGATCGTTTCTGGTGGACGAGAATGAAGAAGGATATTGCCGAGTATGTAGCAGTATGTGATATATGCCAGAGAGTGAAGGCGGAACATCAGAAGCCAGCAGGATTGCTACAGCCTGTGCCGATACCCGAATGGAAGTGGGATAAGCTTGGCATGGACTTTGTCACTGAATTGCCCAGGACCAAATCCGGATATGACTCAATCTGGGTATGATGGGCCTCTAACCCCTCGTTGGTTACCCCAAGTGGAAGGTGTAAGTTGCAGTGTTGTGGAAGTTTTTCCCTTAGCAAAGATGCCAAGGATCGAATCCCCAGAGACTCCTAGGTTCAACAAGTAGGTGTCAACTGCTAACGGCGCCAGATATTAGCAATCAACGTGGACCTGCACACAGATACAAATAACTTTGCTCCCAACGAGTACAGAGAGGTTGTCAATCCCTCCGGCCTTGTAGTTCACAAAGGATTAAACGCAAATGATAGTAGTGATAGATAATGTTTGCAATAGTAAGTAAATAGCGGATGTGATCAATGATGGTAATATGGACCGGAGTCTCATGATGTTCACTAGTGATGTCTCTCTCCCAAAAGACAATAAAACAGCTATGTGAGGTCAACGAATTACAGCTGGGTAATTGACAGGACCACGAACGCAAACCAATGCTGACTACATTGCAAGAAAGGTTGAGGTTCAAAGCGTGGGCGGTACGCCAAAGTAAGTAGACCGAAATCCATCAATATCTACTACTAATCACCCACCTTGAGATATCTATCCAGAACATCTCGCTGGTATTAAGTTGCGAGTCCCACCCATAGTGTAAACTCAATGCAACAGACAACTGCATTAAAAGAACTTTGCGTAAAGTAAACAATCCTTGCACCCACGGGCACAAGCACCATTGTTTTCCCCCTTGTGGTAACAGCACATCCCCTAGACTCATGTTTCTGTCACTCAAGCTAGTCAACGAGGGGCATGAACCCACAATCAAGCATAACGTTCCCTCTTGGAGTCACTACCCATTACTTGGCCAAAGCAATAAATAACAACGGAGAACATGCAAGAATTACTTACGAACATAAATATAAAAGAGGTAGATCAAATATATTACTCAATCACAATCTGAACATAATCTCATAATCCATCGGATCCCAGCAAACTCATCATAGCAACAGCATAAGGATTACATATGTGCCTCGATCATGTAGGGCAGCTCACGAGGACTAATTACTGAAGCACAAGAACGGGAGGAGAACATCACATAGCTACTGGTCATGGACTCATGGTCCAAGGGAGACTACTCACAACTCATCCGGGAGGCGTCCATGGTGGTGGAGAGGCTCCCGATGGTGATCCTCCCCTCCGGCAGGGTGCCGAGAAGAGTTCTCCTGGTGCTCCCGATCTTGGAAGCGGCGGCTGCGGCGGAACAGAGATGAGATCGCGAAAGAGACTTCCCGTCTCGACGGTTTCGGAGGACGCTCTAAATATATGCCAAAGGGGGGCACCAGACAGGGCTCGGGGGGCCCAGGCCCCCCCCCCCGGCGCGGCCC
>LR738713.1:299975628-300028345 GCA_902687465.1 Secale cereale
CCCCCCCCCCGACGCGGCCCAGGGGGGCGCGCTGCCAGGGCGCCTGGAGCCCTGGTGGCCCCCCCGGCTGTCCTTCGGGCGCACGATAGGTTCTGGAACGCTGATTTTTTATATAATTTTTCTGGATTTTTCCGGACAGTTCTCGTAACGTGAAAACCTGAAATACAAAAATAGACGAAAACAGAAACTGGCATTGGGGTGCACTGGATTAGTAGGTTAGTCCAAATATGATCGAAAGTGTATGGAAGTGTATGAATATCATAGCAATATCACCCAAAAGAGGCATGGAGCAAGCAGAAATTATAGATACGTTTTGGACGTATCAGGGTAGTAGTGGATCGTTTAACCAAAGTAGCCCACTTTATCCCCGTAAAAACCACATATAACAGTGCGAAGTTGGCCAAGATATACATGACCAGGATCGTATGTCTGCACGGAGTTCCGGGGACCATTGTATCAGATAGAGGAACACAATTTACCTCAAAGTATTGGCATCAGCTACACCAAACTTTGGGAACGAGGCTGGAATTCAGTACAGCTTTTCACCCACAGACAGATGGACACGCCGAGAGAGTCAATCAGATTCCGGAGGACATCTTGAGAGCTTGTGCGTTAGATTATGGATCTAGTTGGGATGACAACTTGCCCTACACGGAGTTCTCGTACAACAATAGTTACCAGGCCAATTTGAAGATGGCACCTTTCAAAGCATTGTACGGGAGGAGATGCCGAACGCCGTTGATGTGGGATGAATTCGTAGACCGTCAGTTGTTTGGACCAGATCTGATCAAAGAGTCAGAGGAGAAGCTTAAGCTGATTTGAGATAGACTGAAGGTAGCTCAATCCAGGAAGAAGAGTTACGCAGACTCAAAGCGCAAGGAAGTAGTCTATAAAATTGGAGAGAGAGCATACTTGAGAGTGTCGGAGTTAAGGGAAAGTTAGCCCCGAGATTTGTGGGACCATACCATGTTTTGGAATGCATGGGAGAGGTTGCCTACAAGTTGGAGTTACCCGAAGGATTGTCAGGATTTCACGATGTGTTCCACGTCTCTCAACTTAAGAAGTGTCACGTGGAGATGGCTGATATTCCTTTAAGAGACACAGTGCCCCTAGAAGCAAATCAGTTGGATAGTGATCTGACCTACAAGGAGAAACCCGTCAAGACCCTCGAGTTTTCAAGCAGAGTCACCCGCAGTAAGGTTATCAAGTTTTGCAAAGTTAAGTGGAGTCACCACACCAAGGAAGAAGCCACCTGGGAACGAGAGGACGATCTACGCAAGGACCACCCACACCTGTTCTCTAGCCTAGCCGAATCTCGAGGGTGAGATTCATTCTAAGGGGGAGGGGTAGGTTTGTAACATCCCAAATTTTCAATTTGGAATGTTATACATATATCATATTGCATTGCATATTTTTATTGCATTTGCGCATGGCGATCCTCGAAAATTCTAGGCAACTCAAGGACCTACGGAGAGAGTTGGGAATTCTACCATTTTCGTATTTGAGTACCGGTACGGGGATCACTGTGGTTTTAATTATTTTTCTCCCCTAAATTTTTTTCTTAATAAAATATATGAGTGGAGATAATATGACTTCTCCAAAATAAAAGAAATATTGGAGCAAAAATATTAAAATCACTTTTGGAATTTTATTCGAATTTATTTGTGATTTATTTTCCATAGGAAAAATGCGCGTTTTCAAAATTGGATTTAGGTCCGGGAAAAATGTTCGCTTTCTCCTAAATATTGTTAGAGGACGGTGAAAATGTATTTCGGAATTTTTGGAGTCCGTTTAATATATTTTTCGCCCATTTTAGTACGTCAGTACTGTTTAAAAAAGGGAGGGCAACCAATCTACGGGTCGTGTCCGGCTAGGACTCTCCTATCCCGGGGCCTTTAAAGCCCGAGCCGGCCGCCCCGCGGCCCACCTCGCGCCCCCCCCCCCCGAAACCCTAGCCCGCCGCGCCGCCAGCCGCCGCCGCCATCCCGCCGTCGCCCGCGTTTCTGCCGCCGCTGAGCCGCCGCCCCCCGCCGGAGTGCGCCGCCGCCGCCATACCGATCCGAGGTAGCCATCGGCT
This sequence comes from Secale cereale, assembly GCA_902687465.1. NCBI lineage: Eukaryota > Viridiplantae > Streptophyta > Magnoliopsida > Poales > Poaceae > Secale > Secale cereale. Next base: position 299,977,706 of record LR738713.1, read on the forward strand.
TTAAAAAAACCATTCGGTTTTCTTTCCGAAACCCTAGAATCTGTTTTTTATATAACGATTCAGTTTTTTTTGGTTTAGTTAGTTAGCGGATGTTCGTCCGTACGTTCGTTTTAACGAACGTAGTTTGCCCGTTCATCACAGACAGCGAACGTTCGTTCGTTAGCCTGTTCGTCAGTTTTCTTTTTTGGGGCTTTTTCCGCGATTATTTTCGATCGCGATTTCTGCCCTGATCTTGTTTTTAGATTTTCTTTTCGCTCGAGAATCGAAATCAGGCGATTCAAAAGCCTAGATCTTCGTCTCGAAGTCCTCTTTCCGTTTAAACAACTTGAACAAGGTTTTGCTACTATAAAATTTGACTTTAGATCAATCTAGTAAACTGATCTTGTTTCTTTCGCAGTTTGAGTTTCGTTGCTTCGTTTGATTTGATTCTTTTTGCAAACCGGAGTTCTTAAGTTGAACTTTCCGGTTAGATCTTCTTGTTTGGAGTTCTGTCTGTGCATCTTTGCTTGTTTTCTTATGAATTCTATTGTTGATTGCGATAGAATTCCCGGAGTGCGAAGCGTGCTACTACGATTCTCTAGGTTTTGTGAATCATCAACAAGGCAGGTAACACTTTGATCATACCCTTTATTACCCAGTTTTTATGCATTAGATCAAACCCTCACACATTGCATGAGTAGGATCTCTTAACTTGTGGGACTAGGAAGTAGATGGAGGTAGAACCTATTACCTGCATTATTTTCAAACCCTTGGGAGTTACTTCTATGTTATGCTTAGGTTGCCATGCTATGCTCGTAGACGTGGTTTGGGTTTGAGTGAAATCCATGACAGATGTGAGATGTTAATTAATGGTTCAAATTAAGGTGGCTACTTTAATACACATCTGGGTGCATTGGTTCCAGGGCATCTGGAGAATCCAGTGTTGTCCTAGGAAATTCCCGGGGGTACCGTGTGATTATCCTATAGAATGCCACCCAGGCTCAAAGGGATCATAAAACTATTCATGCTAGAAACTTTCGTGTGCAGCCACAATGCCATTATGGGCTCTTGCATGGTATGAGTAAGTCGTGTGAGCTCTTTCAGTGGTGGACTAGCAGATGTAGGGGAAAGTAGGTGTACCGGTCCACTCGGGGTGAAGAGTGAATGCTTCTGAAAGACTATGTCTCGGTCATCCGTTTCTCAAACACCATGAAGTGCGAGAAATCCAACGAAGGAGATCGAGTCTTGTGGGGAAAAGTTTGCAAACCTCTGTAGAGTGTACAAACTAATCATGATTAGCCGTGTCCCCGGTTATGGACAATCTTGAGTATCTGGTACTTGAATTATTGTTTGATCTCATCACTCTAAAAATTAATTTGTTGGGTTAATGATGACTACTTTAATTGGGATTGAGTTGGAGGTACCTTCTCAATGATGTTTCAACTACCATGATAGTAACAATAAAAGTAATTCCTTTGTTGTAGGGAAAAATTGGCTTTACGCAAAAACTTTAACCTTAGTGCCTCCACCAGCCAAATATGCATATAGTGTTAGCCTTTGTTCTGTTACTTGCTCTACTATGTTATCTTGCCAGCATATTCCATGTGCTGACCCGTTATGGGCTGCAACATGTTACGTTGCAGACTTTTCAGACGAGGAGTAAGACGTACTAGGTCGTTTGTCGTGCACTCAGCTATGTCGTTGGAGTTGATGGACTCACTTATCTTCCAAGCCTTCTGCTGTTATTTTGTTAGATGGCCTTAAGCCATAGACTTTTGTAATAAGTTCTCTTTTGAGACATTCGTTGTAATAAGTGTGTGATTGCCACTATGTTATAAATCCTTCAAGTACTGTGTGTGTCAGCATTACCGATCCAGGGATGACACGCAAACACAGAGACTTCGGTCCATTCGGATCGTGGTCGCTACAAGCAAAGCTGCACGGCATAGTACAACTTGTCCTGAGTGGGAGATACTAACACGGCGCCAGCTCCTACGCCAAGGCGTGAGAAGGCACCGTCAAAGTACACCACCCATCTGTCTGGGGCTTCATCACCGGGGTCCAGTGAACGATCCTCGCCAGCCCCCTGTTCCGGCGCGTCTGTCCATTATGCCACAAAGCCTGCCAGAGCCGCTCCTTTGATCGCTCGTGTGGTGCTGAACTCCAACTGGAACGCTTGTAGCTCGATGTTCCACTCAGCAAACCTCCCGACAATGTTCGGGCCCCGGAGCACCTTCTCGAGAGGGTACGACGAGACAACCTTGATGGGGTTGCCCTGGAAGTAATGGTGCAGCTTCCTGGAGGCAACAAGGAGTGCTAGGAGCAACTTTTGAGGCATCGGGTAACGCAAGCGCGTGTTGCACAGTATGGTGCTGACAAAGTACACAGGTTGCTCCAGCGAGTCGGTGCCGCAGGATCTTGAGGCGCTTCAGGAGTCTTGGGTGCTTCTTGCAGGACGGCGGGGTCATCAGCAACCGTGGTCGAATCTACCCCCGGAGTTGCGTCGGGGGGCGACAGAGCTCCTGAGGATGTCGAATTTTGCCCTGCGGCCTCGCTCTTCGGGGCCTCTCTCGCGCTCCACCACCAACGCTGCACTGGCGGAGTGAGGCGTAGCGGCGAGATAGAGAATCATGGGCTCCAGGGGTCTTGGCGCCACCATAACCGGTGGACTGGTGAGGTATTCCTTGGACTCCGGAAGGCGGCGTCGGCCTCCGGAGTCCACTCGAAGGGCCCCTTCATCTTCATGAGCTTGAAGAATGGGAGGGCCCGTTCGCCAAGCTTAGAGATGAAGTGCCCCAGGGACGTCACGCAGCCCGCAAGCTTCTGCATCTCCTTCAGGGTCGTAGGCGGCTTCATTCTTTCGATAGCTTTGACCTTCTTAGGATTAGCTTTAATGCCCCGGTGCGAAACTAGGAACCCTAGCAACTTGCTGGAGGGTACGCCAAACACGCACTTCTCCGGGTTGAGGCACCGCTTCACTTTGCGTAGGTTGGCGAATGTTTCTTCAAGGTCTTGGATGAGAGTCTTGGCCTCTCTGGACTTGACAACGATGTCTTCGATGTAGGCCTCCGCGCTCCTCCTGAGCTGAGGGCAGAGGGTGATGTGCATCAGGCGCTGAAAGGTGGCGCCCGCGTTTCTCAGCCCGAAAGGCATGCAGGTGTAGCAATAGACCCCGCAAGAGGTCAGGAACGTCGTCTTCTCCACATCCTCCACCGCCATCCTGATCTGGTGGTAGCCCGAGAAGGCATCGAGGAAGCAGAGCAGGTCGCACTCAGCCGTCGAATCCACGATCTGGTCGATGCGCGGGAGAGGGAACGGGTCCTGAGGGCAAAACTTGTTGAGGCTCGTGAAGTCGACGCACATGCGCTCCTTGCCTCCTTTCTTCGGGATGATGACAGGGTTGGCCAGCCACTCCGGGTGTCGTACCTCACATATGATGCCTGCTTCCTCTAGCTTCCGAACCTCCTGAATGATGAAGGCATGCTTCTCCGGGGCCTGCGTGCGTGCTTTCTGCTTGATAGGGCGCACGTTGGGGCACACCGTAAGGTGGTGCTCGATGATGTTCCTAGGCACCCCGACCAAGTCAGCGGCCTTCCAAGCGAACACATCCTTGTTAGCCCTGAGGAAGCTAACCAACGCTGCCTCTTCCTCTGGGTCCAAGCCTGTGCCGATGGTGAAAGTGGCTCCTGAGCCCTCCTCGTCAGCAGGCACCTGCTTTGTCTTGGTCGGGTCCTGAGAGAAGAGCTGCTTCTTCTTGGCTAGCGCGGATTCCGACGTCTCCGGAGCCCCCATCGTACCTGAATGGGCCGCGGCTGCAGCCCTGTAAGCGCGCCCGAGGACCTGAAGGGCGGCCTTGGGGTCCCCTTTGACGGTGATGATGCCGCTGCTCCCGGGCATCTTGACGGCGTTGTAGCCCGGGTGAGTCACCGCCACGAACTTTGCCAAGGCTGGGAACCAAGGACGGCGTTGTAGGGTAGGTGGATGGGTGCGACGTCGAAGTCGATGAGCTCGGTCCGGTAGTTAACGGGTGTGCCGAAGGTGACCGGGAGGCGGACCTGGCCGAGCGGGAGGCCGAGCCCGCGACCCCCGAGAATGGCTTGGTGGGGAGGAGCTGCCTATAGGACAAGGGCAGATGACCAAAAGCCTCCGCAGAGAGGATGTTGAGCCCGGCCGCGCCGTTGATGAGGGTCCTTGTGACAGCCACCCCGCAGATGGTGGGGGTACATACCGTAGGGAGGACGTTCGTGCCGGCTGCAGCTATGGTGCGGTCGCCGGGGCCGAAAACGATGGCGTGCCCCTGCGCGTCCCGCCCCCGCGGGCCCTCGTGCGGCTGGGCGGCGGCCCTGATCTGTCGAAAGTGTGACTTGATGTGCCGGGCCGACGCCAGTGCTTGGGATCCTCCGATGATGCATGCGACCCGGCGACAGGGAAACCCCCCACCGGCAGCGCCCAGTAGCTCGTCGACACGGGCCACCCAAGCGTCGAGCTCCTCCGTGGGTGGTCGGCGCCGGAGCAGCTTCTGCGCTACTAAGAGTGCCCCAGGCGAGGCCACGGGGAGCGAAAATGGTGAAGTAGGCCGCTCCCTGATACGTCTCCAACGTATCTATAATTTTTGATTGTTCCATGCTATTATATTATCCTTCTAGGATGTCTTATGGGCTTTATTATACACTTTTATATGATTTTCGGGACTAACCTATTAACCCAGAGCCCAGTGCCAGTTTCTGTTTTTCTCCTGTTTTAGGGTTTTACAGAAAAGGAAAATCAAACGGAGTCCAATTGACGAACCAATTTTAGACGATTTTTTTCTGGACCAAAAGAAACCCCCGAAGCAAAAGATTTGGGCCAGGAGAGCCACGGGCTGCCCTCGAGGGTGGGGGCCATGCCCTGGACAGGGGGGCGCGCCACCCTATCTCGAGGACGGCCCATAGCTCCCCTTTACTTGGCCCCGACTCCAAAAGTTCCTATAAATACTGGAACCTCCAGAAATTATCCTAGATCGGGAGTTCCGCCGCTGAAAGCCTTTGTAGCCACCGAAAACCAATCTACAGCCATTCTGGCACCCTACCGGAGGGGGGATACCTCTCCGATGGCTATCTTCATCACCCCGGCGGTCTCCATGACGAGGAGGGAGTAGTCCACCCTCGGGGCTGAGGGTATGTACCTGTAGCTATGTGTTTGATCTCTCTCTCTCTCTCTCTCTCTCTCGTGTTCTTGAGATGGCACGATCTTGATGTATCGCGAGCTTTGCTATTCTAGTTGGATCTTATGATGCTGCTCCCCCTCTACTCTCTTGTAATGGATTAAGTTTTCCCTTTGGAGTTATCTTATCGGATTGAGTCTTTAAGGATTTGAGAACACTTGATGTATGTCTTGCACGTGTTTATCTATGGTGACAATGGGATATCATGTGATCCACTTGATGTATGTTTTGGTGATCAACTTGCGGGTTCCGTGACCTTGGGAATCTATGCATAGGGGTTGGCACACGTTTTCGTCTTGACTCTCCAGTAGAAACTTTGGGGCACTCTTTGAAGTTCTATGTGTTGGTTGAATAGATGTTTCTGAGATAGTGTGATGCATATCGTATAATCATGCCCACAGATACTTGAGGTGACAATGGAGTATCTAGGTGACATTAGGGTTTTGGGGTATTTGTGTCTTAAGTTTTTATTCTAGTACGAACTCTATGATAGATTGAACGTTACTACGGACTCTTGAATAGATCAATCAGAAAGAATAACTTTGAGGTGGTTTCGTACCCTACCATAATCTCTTCGTTTGTTCTCCGCTATTAGTGACTTTGGAGTGACTCTTTGTTGCATGTTGAGGTCTAGTAATATGATCCAATTATGTTATCCTTGTTGAGAGAACTTGCACTAGTGAAAGTACGAACCCTAGGCCTTCTCTACTATCATTGCAACACCGTTTATGCTCACATTTACCACTTGCTACCATGCTGTTTTTATATTTTCCTTTTACAAAAACCAATATCTACCATCCATATTGCACTTGTATCACCATCTCTTCGCCGAACTAGTGCACCTATACAATTTACCATTGTATTGGGTCTGTTGGGGACACAAGAGACTCTTTATTATTTGGTTGCAGGGTTGCTTGAGAGAGACCATCTTCATCCTACGCCTCCCACAGATTGATACACCTTAGGTCATCCACTTGAGGGAAATTTGCTACTGTCCTACAAACCTCTGCACTTGGAGGCCCAACAACGTCTACAAGAAGAAGGGTGTGTAGTAGACATCAAGCTCTTTTCTAGGGCCATTGCCGGGGAGGTTACTGCTTGAAGGTATATCTTTAGATCTTGCAATCGAATCTTTTAGTTTCTTGTTTTATCACTAGTTTCGTTTATAAAAGAAAACTAAAAAATGGAATTAAGGCTACCTCATATGCTTCATCTTTTTAATCTCTTTCGTGAAAATGATGGGAAGGAAAATTGAGCTCAAGTACTAGAAGAAGAATTACATAGAATGATTGGCATGAAATATGTGAATGATGAGCATGATTGCAATGTTGTTAGTGTGAATCCCTTGAATATCCATGATGCTAATGATATGCAAAGCCACAAGCTTGGGAATGCTATGTTTGATGAAGATGATATTTTTAGTCCCCCAAGTTTTTATGATAAAATTTATTATGATGAAAGCATGCCTCCTATTTATGATGATTATATTGATGAAAGTGGATTCGGAGAGGTCATGACTTTATTTAGTGATGAATCTACTATTTCGGAAGAGGTCCCAATTGATTATGAGAACAAAGTTGCTATCTATGATGATTATTGTGATGACACCTATGCTATAAAGTATAAAGATAACCATGAAACTTGTCATCACGATTTTAGTTTTCAATTGGGTTATGCTTCACATGATAGTTATTTTGTTGAGTTTGCTCCCACTACTATGAATGAGAAAAAATTTGCTTACGGTGGGAGTAGTAAATTTTCTATGCAAGTAGATCATGAAAACAATGCTTTATGTGCTGGTTATATTGTTGAATTCATTCATGATGCTACTGAAAATTATTATGAGAGAGGATCATATGCTTGTAGGAATTGCAATAATATCAAGTTTCCTCTCTATGTGCTTAAAATCATGAAGTTATGCTCGTTTTCCCTTCCTATGCTAGTTGATTCCCGTTACCATAAGTTGTTTGCTTACAAAATTACTATGCATAGGAAGTGGGTTAGACTTAAATGTGCTATTCATATGCTTCATGATGCTCCCATTATGTTTCAATTCTTATCTTTTATGTGAGCATCATTATGCCTAGCTAGGGGCGTTAAACGTTAGCGCTTGTTGGGAGGCAACCCAACTTTACTTTAGTTTCTTTGCTTTTACTGCTGTTAGGGAATAAGTATTGCATCTAGCCTCTGGTTAGATGTGGTTTCATGTTTTGTTTAGTGTTTGTGCCAGGTAGAATCTTTGGTAAGACTTGTGTGAAGTTTATATGATCTTGCTGTGAAAAACAGAATTGTTAGCGCTCGCTAAAGTAGTCGTGGGATTTTACTGGAGCGTTCTTTTTAGTTGATTCTTTTTGCAGATGATTGGTAGAGAAATCCGCAAATTTACCAATTTAGTTTGAATTTTTTGGAGTTCCAGAAGTAGGGGAACCCTGTAGATTACTACAGACTGTTCTGTCTTTGACATATTCTGTTTTTCGTGTGTTGTTTGCTTATTTCAATGCATCTATGAGTAATATTGGGAAGTATGAACCATAGAGAAGTTGGAATACAGTAGGATTAACAACAATATAAACAAAGAATGAATTCATTGCAGTACCTTTGAGTAGTGGTTTGCTTTCTTATACTAACGGAGCTCACGAGAATTTTTGTCTATGTTTTGTGTTGTGAAGTTTTCAAGTTTTGAGTATTGCTTGGATGGACTATGGAACAAAGAGTAGAAAATGCCTAACCTTGGGGATGCCCATGGCACCCCAAGTAAAATTCAAGGATAATAAAAAGGCTAAGCTTGTGGATGCCCCAGGAAGGCATCCCCTCTTTCGTCTTCATCCATCGGTAACTATACTCGGAGCTATATTTTTATTCACCACATGATATGTGTTTTGCTTGGAGCGTCAATTTAGTTTATTTTGTTTTGCTCGCTGTTTGAATAATATCCCAAGATGTGAAGTTCTTAAATGTTAGAGAGTATTCACATAGTTACATAATTATTCAACTACTCATTGATCTTCACTTATATCTTTCGGCATAGTTTGTTATTGCTCTAGTGCTTCACTTATATCTTTTAGAGCACGGTGGTGATATAATTTTGAAGAAATTGTTGAACTCTCATGCTTCACTTATATCCTTTTGAGAGTCTATTAAAACAGCATGGTGATGTGCATAGGCCATAAATCTAGTATTCACATGATAGACATCCAAGATCAATGTAGTAAAAACTTTCATAATAAGTGCATTAAATATGATGAGAAGTTGGATGCTTGATAAATGTTTTGAGATATGAGGATAGTGATATTAGAGTGATGCTAGTGGAGTTATTATGAAATTGAGAAATACTTGTGTTAAGGTTAGTGATTCCCGTAGCATTCACGTATGGTGAACCGTTGTGTGACTAAGTAAGCGCATGAGGTATTTGTAGAGTGCCAACCTTTGTGTGGAGGTTGGGGGCGCGCGATGGTTAACTCCTACCAACCTCCCCCCTAGGAGCATGCGTTGATTGCTTTGTTTTGATGACTCGTAGATTTTTGCAATAAGTATATGAGTTCTTATGACTAATGTTGAGTCCATGGATTATACACACTCTCACACTTCCACCATTGCTAACCTCTCTTGTACCACGCAACTTTCGCCGGTGCCATAAACCCACTATATATCCTTCCTCAAAACAGCCACCATATTGTTCCTCAAAACAGCCACCACAACTACCCATCATGGCATTACCATAGCCATTCCGAGATATATTGTCATGCAGCTTTCCACTGTTCCGTTCATATGACACGCATCATATTGTCATATTGCCATGCATGATCTTGTAGTTGACATCGTATTTGTGGCAAGGCCACCATGCATAACTTTTCATACATGTCACTCTTGTTTCATTGCACATACTGGTACACCGCCGGAGGCATTCGTATAGTCATACTTTGTTGTAGTATCGAGTTGTAATATTGAGTTGTAATGAAAGTGTGATGATCATCATTATTAGAGCATTGTCCCATGGGTGGAAAGGCTAAATCTATAAAGCCCCTCCGCGAAAAAAAAGAAAAAAAAAGGAAAAAAAGAAGAAAGGCAAAAAAAGGCCGAAAAAATAAAAAAAAAAGAAAAAAAAGAAAAAAAGAAAAGAAAAAGGGACAATTGCTACTATCTTTTTCCACACTTGTGCTTCAAAGTAGCACCATGTTCTTCATTGTAGAGAGTCTCGTGTTTAGTCACTTTCATATACTAGTGGGAATTTTTGTTATAGAACTTGGCTTGCATATTCCAACAATGGGCTTCCTCAAATGCCCTAGGTCTTCGTGAGCAAGCAAGTTGGATGCACACCCACTAGTTTCTTTTGTTGAGCTTTCATTCATATTTAGCTCTAGTACATCTGTTGCATGGCAATCCCGACTCACTCACATTGATATCTATTGATGGGCATCTCCATAGCCCGTTGATACGCCTAGTCGATGTGAGACTATCTTCCTCCTTTTTGTCTTCTCCAAAACCACCTCTCTGTTCCACATAGTGCTATGTCCATGCCTCACGCTCATGTATTGTGTGAAAGTTGAAAGGTTTGAAAAGATAGAGTATGAAAACAAGTGCTTGGCTGAAATCGGGGTTGTGCATGATATGAATATTTTTGTGTGATAACGAGGGAGCATAGCCAACACTATATGATTTTGTAGGGATAACTTTCTTTAGACATAGTATTTTGAGAAGACATGATTGCTTTGTTAGTATGCTGGAAGTATTATTGTTTCTTATGTCAATATGGACTTTTATCTTGAATCTTTCAGATCTGAACATTCATGCCACAATTAAGAGAATTACATTGAAAAACTATATTGGTTAGCATTCCACATCAAAAGTTCTGTTTTTATCATTTACCTACTCGAGGACGAGCAGGAATTAAGCTTGGGGATGCTGATACGTCTCCAACGTATCTATAATTTTTGATTGTTCCATGCTATTATAGTATCCTTCTAGGATGTCTTATGGGCTTTATTATAAACTTTTATATGATTTTTGGGACTAACCTGTTAACCCAGAGCCCAGTGCCAGTTTCAGTTTTTCTCCTCTTTTAGGGTTTTACAGAAAAGGAAAATCAAACGGAGTCCAATTGACGAACCAATTTTTGACGATTTTTTCTGGACCAAAAGAAGCCCCCGAAGCAAAAGAGTTGGGCCAGGAGAGCCACGGGCTACCCTCGGGGGTGGGGGCCACGCCCTGGACAGGGGGCACGCCCCCCCTATCTCGAGGACGGCCCGTAGCTCCCCTTTACTTGGCCCCGACTCCAAACATTCCTATAAATACTGGAACCTCCAGAAATTAACCTAGATCGGGAGTTCCGCCGTCGAAAGCCTCTATAGCCACCGAAAACTAATCTACAGCCATTATGGCACCCTGCCGGAGGGGGGGATCCCTCTCCGGTGGCTATCTTCATCATCCCGGCGCTCTCCATGACGAGGAGGGAGTAGTCCACCCTCGGGGCTGAGGGTATGTACCAGTAGCTATGTGTTTGATCTCTCTCTCTCTCTCTCTCTCTCTCTCTCTCGTGTTCTTGAGATGGCACGATCTTGATGTATCGCGAGCTTTGCTATTCTAGTTGGATCTTATGATGCTTCTCCCCCTCTACTCCCTTGTAATGGATTGAGTTTTCCCTTTGGAGTTATCTTATCGGATTGAGTCTTTAAGGATTTGAGAACACTTGATGTATGTCTTGCACGTGTTTATCTGTGGTGACAATGGGATATCATGTGATCCACTTGATGTATGTTTTGGTGATCAACTTGCGGGTTCCGTGACCTTGGGAATCTATGCATAGGGGTTGGCACACGTTTTCGTCTTGACTCTCTGGTAGAAACTTTGGAGCACTCTTTGAAGTTCTATGTGTTGGTTGAATAGATGTTTCTGAGATTGTGTGATGCATATCGTATTATCATGCCCACGGATACTTGAGGTGACAATGGAGTATCTAGGTGACATTAGGGTTTTGGTTGATTTGTGTCTTAAGGTGTTATTGTAGTATGAACTCTATGATAGATTGAACGTTACTACGGACTCTTGAATAGATCGATCAGAAAGAATAACTTTGAGGTGGTTTCGTGCCCTACCATAATATCTTCATTTGTTCTCCGCTATTAGTGACTTTGGAGTGACTCTTTGTTTCATGTTGAGGGCTAGTAATATGATCCAATTATGTTATCCTTGTTGAGAGAACTTGCACTAGTGAAAGTATGAACCCTAGGCCTTCTCTACTATCATTGCAACACCGTTTATGCTCACGTTTACCACTTGCTACCTTGCTTTTTTTATATTTTCTTTTTACAAAAACCAATATCTTCTATCCATATTGCACTTGTATCACCATCTCTTCGCCGAACTAGTGCACCTATACAATTTACCATTGTATTGGGTGTGTTGGGGACACAAGAGACTCTTTGTTATTTGGTTGCATGGTTGCTTGAGAGAGACCATCTTCATCCTACGCCTCCCACGGATTAATAAACCTTAGGTCATCAACTTGAGGGAAATTTGCTACTGTCCTACAAACCTCTGCACTTGGAGGCCCAACAACGTCTACAAGAAGAAGGGTGCGTAGTAGACATCACTCCCCGGTGGCCCGGCCGGCGAAAACGTCGTCGGGGGAGGGGGGAGCGCCCATGGGTGGTGCGGTCCGCCGACGCCACTCGAACGACGGGGACAGCACCAGCCTCCACGCGGATGCGGCAGGCTGCGGCCATCATGGCGGCGTGGAGCAGGAGAGGGGAGGCGAGGTCGTCGGAGAGGTGAGATTTCGACACGCCCCCTACCTGGCGCGCCAAATGTCGGATTACGGGCTCCACAAACCCAAAGAAGTTCGAACACAGTAGCGTGAACAAAGATCTCTCCCGCTCACGTCTACCTAGCGCCACGCCCTCGCCCGGTGGTGAGATTCAAGCAAGCAACAAGTAAAAGCACACACGAGTTTACCCAGGTTCAGGCCACCTTGCGGTGTAAAACCCTACGTCCTGCTTGAGTGGATTAGCCTCAGGAGGGCTTGAGTATGAACAAGTACAGTGGTTCTTGAGCTCAGGAGGACAACTCAAGAGGGTCAGGATGCAAGTGTTCGTGCTCCCTGGAGCGAAGGTGGGGTGTTCGAGATGAGGTCCATCCAGATCTCCTCCACATTGGAAGCCCTAGCTACTTATCTAGGCGGCCAGGGGCCTCTTCCCCCGAAATGTTCAGGCGGGAAGGGATCCCACAACGGCCATTTCGAGCGGGAACACAAGGACGTTCCTATCCTAACAACAGCGGTCTTCGCCTGCAAAGAGATCAGATGATGACATGGTGGTGGGCTCGGTGGTGACATCCTCCCTGTCGTCCTTGCGGTCTTCGGTCTTGTTGCACCGAAGGGGAAATCTTTCTCTCACCCCTCGGGAACCTGCGGCTATGTTATCTCCTTTGCACCAAAACGATAACTGCGCCACTGGCACGCGCTGGCACCCGCTGGCGCGGTGCGTCACTGCTCGCGTCACTGCCTCCTCCTGATGCAGGCTTGGCCTTGAGTTCTCCGCCCCTCCGGAGCAGCCTAACCGAGGCCGCTCTTGAGAGGGTCTTGATGTCATTCTCCTCGCGAGGCTTAGCCCCCCTCGCGAGGGTCTTGAGCAGCTGGGCCGTACCAGGCTGTAGTAGGAGCGCGTCGCGGGCTGCAGGCAGGCAAGTATGGGTACCCTGGTTCCCAGGACGCCGACAGTAGCCCCCGGGCCCAAGGTGCGCACGGACTTGGCTTCGGGGCGAAGCCTTAGTCATGGATGAAGTGTCGCTGCTCCCAAAAGACCGCAGGCCAGGCTGGCGTGTGACGGCTGGATGGGATGTGGGCGACTCCGCTCCGCACGCAGCCTTGGTGACCGTGTGACTTGACGTCTCCCTGGCACGGACGACAGGGTCATCATGGCCGTGCGTGAGTGGCCGGCGATTGATCTTCTTAGCCTATAAACAGGGGGTGAAGCGCCACCTCCGTTCACTTGACTGTTGCAGATCAAACCCCGGCTCCTTTTTCCATGGCGCCGATACGTAGGTTCTCAGCTGCACAGAAAGGGAAGGCTCCGATGGTGGAGCCCGAGGAGCTCCCGCCGAAGAAGAGGCGTCGCGACTCCTCTGAGGCTGGCAGACGCCCGTACGTGGTGCACATGGGCACCGCCGGGATTCTCGCCTCGCCTGGGTGCCCTGGCGACAGGCATGCGATGCGCGGGTGGCGGCGACGGGGGCGGTGCGGTCAGCCACCCGGAGAGGCGAGTGATTTCACGCCTCCCGTCGCCGTCCCACACTGAAGACGACGTCCATGAGTTTGTCGTGTGGGCGGGAGCCCCTCCGTACTCTTGGATCCTCTTTCCCCCATTCTTGAAGGAGGTGCTCCCGTCTCGCGGACGGGTAACGATGCAGCTGCGGCACGAAGGGTGCCATCTTCCCCCTTCATACACCGACGTGGAGGTGATCTCCTCCGGCAGGGTCTACATGACCTGGGCTTGGGGCGTGGTGCGCCGCGCCTGCGCTCCTGCCGGGAGGCACATTCTTCATTTCACGCTGGACGGGTTGGCCATGTTAACCTTCAAGGTATTCGGGGAGGACGGCCGGCGGCTGGCATGCAGCATGGAGGATGGGCCCGCCGGCGACCATCTCCCATGTTGCAGGGCGACGAGGCTCGCGGCGAAGCGTTCGCCGTCGGCTTTGCCTCCGACTCCACCAGCAGCAGCTATGCTTCTCCTGAGACGGCCTCGAGCTCTGACGAGTGCTACGAGCCGTCGAGTCGCCACTCTCGTCGCCGAAGGGGAGAAGCGTCCTCCAGCCGCCGTCACCACTGAAGGAGCCCGGGCCGTGTCCCTCCGGGAGCAGCCTTCTTTTTCTTGGTCCCTGCGAGGCAACCATGGATGGCCCCTTGAGGGCATGTAAATCTTTTTCTACACTCTTGCTCTTATCCGATGTCATGAACTTATGTTCCTCATGAGATCCTTCGCTAGAGCAAGATATTCCCTTTCTTCCGTCCCCGCGGTAGCTTAGGGCCCTACGCCTGTGAGACCCAGTCCCTACGCAGGCTTCAGCCGTCGCTGGTATGCCAGGTCGCGATGCCGTGGTCAAGGCCAGGAGGTGAGAGGCCCAGGGTCCGGTAAGATCCCCCGAGGCGCGATTCTCGGGAGGCCCCCCCTTGGCGTGCAGGTAGCGACCACGAGAGACGGCGAGAGGGGCCTTCGTGCTCCAACAAATTCACAATTACGATGGGTGGAGGCGTAGGTACGCGAGTGAATGTGGGAGTTGAACACTTATCTTAGTGATCCCTTGCAATTGGGCGGCACTGATGCTTGATCGCGCCTTGTCCTGCCAACTGCTGATGGCCACGGGGCCGCGCCTGCCGCGTTCCCCACGAGGCAAAACTCTGCGCTCTCGGGACCCGCCCCCTGAGGTGCCTAGGCCGCCACTGGTATGCCGGGTCGCGATGCCACGCGCAAGGCTAGGGGGTAAGGGCTTAGGGGCCAGTTGGGGCCCTGAGGCGCGATGCTCAGGAGCTCCCCCTTCTGCGCCCAAGTTGCCTTCGCGAGGGGATGGCAGCAGCCGCTCCCGAGGCCGCCGAGCCGGGCCGGGTCCTGAACTTCCGGAGACATGCCTGCGTGTCAGTCATAGTCTTGGGAAGGTGGCTTCTCCCGAAGTCCTATCCTGGGTTCCTCTTCGTAAAGGTGGAGGCACCAAGGACCTGGTGAGGTGACGTGCCCGTAGCCGGCCGCGAGCCAGAGCTCGGTTCCTTGGATTTTCCCGCGATGCAGGGACGGACCCGAGCACAGACGCCGTGCCAGTGACCATGCAGCTGAGTGAGTGTATTTGACAAGGAACATGCGGAAGCCAGGCGCTGATCATGTATCATATGGGTAATGCGGAAAAAGGGGAACATCTAGCTTGATTCATGCGCAAAAGAGACACCTGTGGGGGTGAGCCCCCATCAGCTCGAGGACTGCTGTGCGGGTAAGCCCCAGACAGCTCGAGGATGATGCAGCCCGGGGGGCGCCCTCGATTTAGTACCTGAGACATCACCTAATACTTGTCGTCGAAGAAGAGTTGGGGTAGCTGAAGACGCGAGTTCTGCGGGTCGCTCCTGAGGATCGCCGGGCTCCTTAGGCCTAGGGGCTCCGGAGGCCCTCAGTGGTCACGGGGGTCCGGCTCCTGCTCCGTCAAGACCGCCTTCCACTGAGCCTCCTGAGACCCCAAAGCCTACCGCGTGAGGTACTGGAACATGGCAGCTGCGTTGCGGAAGCCGAAGAGCGTGCAAATGTAACTGCAGGGGAGAGTCCTCCTCCAGCCGACAGCCGTCGGCTAGAAGGGCTCCAGAGAAGTGGCTCGGTTGAGGCATGCGATGTCGACGCAGACGTGGAATTGGTTGCTTGGATTGCGGGTAGGTGAGCTTGGTGCCATTCGGTTGCGCCCACCGTGTATGAGCCTTGTGTGCTGAAGTTCTTCGGTAGCCTAGTCGATGAAGTCCTGAGCCCCCAGCGCTGTATGGCTCACGCTGGGCTCACAAAAATGCGCGTCGAGACACGCCCACAAGTGGTGCCCGAACACCTCCCTCGTGACGCTGGTCAGACTAGAGGCACTCTAGAGGAGAGCCCCCGAGACCGTCCTGAGAGGGGCGCCGAGCACGCCTCCCTATGCGAGGGTGGAGGGCGCCTCGTTAGCAGGCGCGGGACCCGAGGCGGTGCCGTCAGGAGCTCCTGCGTACTGAGGTCCGTTTGCGGTAGGTGCTTCTTCTTCTTGGGGGCGGTCTACAGGGAGAAGACGGCTCCATCTCCGTCGGAGCTCTCGACCGCTGCAGTCTGGTAGGCGCGCTCCAGGGAACGCACTGATTCCTTCTCGTCGCAGGCGATCGTTATGACCCCGCCACTCCCGGGCATATTGAGGACATGGTAGCCGTGATGGATCACCGCCGTGAACTTGGCGAGGGCCGGATAACCTAAGATGGCGTTGTACGGGAGGTGAATGTTGGCGACGTCGAAGTTGATGAGCTCAGTGTGATAGTTGTCGCGATCACCGAAGGTGACGGCGAGGCGGACCTGCCCCATCGGGAGTGTGGAACCATCTGTGACCCCGTAGAATGGCTTGGTTGGGTGCAGCTGATCGTAGGGGACTTGGAGCGTCTCGATGGTCCGGACAGAGAGGAGTTGAGCCCTGCTCCACCGTCGATGAGGGTCTTTGTCACGAGGATGTTGCTGAGTCCAGCTCCTACTGTAGATATGATTTTTTGGTTGTGGCTCTAGAGCCGGGTAAGATGAATATCGTGAAACTTAATCTTTTGATGATGTAAGGATGGGTTTAAGCACTCCCTTGTGACGTTCACTCCTGAGGCTGGGACATCGGTTCCTTGTTGTGTTTCCGAGAGGGGCGTCCGCCGACCCTGTTTGAGCGCGTCTGGCGAGTACCTGCAGCTGATGCAAGAGTGATTGGCGGTCCGGCCGCGGGCCAGAAAGAACGTACGCCCATGCCCCGGCCCCTGTTCGCGAGGGGCGATCGGGTGGGGTCGCAGCTGTAGTCAGGCTTAGACGAGCGAGGCGAAGAACGGATTGGGCGAAAGAAAACTCAGTCAATAATGCAAGACGTGGATAAACCCCCCCCCCCCCTCTTTGTTTCAAAGATAAGTCACGTAGCCGCGAGCTCGACTCGAGAAGGCAGATACAAAAGAGGCAAAGGCGAATGGCAAAAGGAGGGGCCGCGTCCGGCCCTTGAGCAGGTCTTCAGTCTTCTCCCCAGTGCAGAGCATAGGGCTACCACCGGTGGATGTGGGCATAGCCATTGGAGGGCAGTGTCGAAGGCCAGCGCGGAGCATGGTGCTACCACTAGGACGTGGGAGGGAGCCCCCGTGAGGCCCTAGGGCGGCGCTCAGGAGACTCCGGGGCATGTACAACCCCAACTCACTATTACACGAGAGTGTCATGAGCAGAGACCTTCACGGGCACGGAGCCTTGATTACGGATAGAACCTCATGAGGTGCTGAATGTTCCAGAAATTCTAGATAGGTACCCCATCCTACGTCTCCAGGCGCACAACACCAGGCCTAGAGACACAGGCGATTCTGAACGGGCCCTCCCACATGGGCGAGAGCTTGTGTAACCCCTCCCTGGAGAGGACCCGCCTCAGGACCAAGTCACCAACTTCAAGTGTTCTTGTGCGGATGCTGCGGCAGTGATACCGCCGCAGCGCCTACTGATATCGTGCTGCCCTGAGTGCAGCTCGGCGGCAGCCCTCCTCGCTGAGCACGAGGTCCATCCGCCAGGCGGCGTCCTAGCGTTCCTCATTGAAAGCAAAGACCCGTGGGGAGCGATGCTTGACCTCGTGAGGGAGGACCGCCTCCGCCCGTAAGCGAGGAAGAAAGGTGTTTCTCCCCATGGGTTTGGTTGCGGTGGTACGGATTGACCACAGCACGGACTGGAGCTTGTCGATCCAGCCCCTGCCGCAAGCCTCGAGCTTTTTCTTAAAGCTGCGCGTCTTGAGGCCACGCAAGACTTCTGCGTTGGCGCGTTTGGCCTGACCGTTGCTCCTGGGGTGAGCCACCGAGGTGTAGCAGATCTGTGTTCCAAGGTTAGCACAATATAACCTGAAGAGATTGCTTGTAAACTGCGAACCATTATCTGTGATGATACGGTTGGGGACCTCGAATCACCTCACGGGGCCCTTGATGAACTTGACCGCTGACCCGGCAGGGATCGCGTGAACAGGCTCTACCTCCGCCCACTTAGTGAACGTGTCGATGGCGACGTACAGGAAGCAGTAGCCCCCCACCGCCCGGGGAAATGGACCTAGGATGTCCAATCCCCAGACCGCAAAGGGCCAGGAGAGCGGGATCGTCTAGAGGCCCTGCGTTGGTTGGTGGATCAGCTTACCGTGAAATTGGCTCGCTCACAAGCCTGCACAAGCTCCGTGGCACCGCTGAGTAATGTGGGCCAGTAAAAGCCGCTGCGGAAGGCCTTGCCCGCGAGGGTGCGGGACGACGAATGGTGGCCGCAGTCTCCGCCATGGATGTTGGCCAACAACTCGCGTCCTTGCTTCCTCGAGATGCACTTTAGTGAGATGTCATTCGGGCGCCTCCTGTAGAGCTCGTCGTCTTGGATGCAGTAAGCCGAGGCCTGCCGAGCCACGCGCTCCGCGTCTTCCTCCTTGTCTGGCAAGGTGTCGTGTAGCAGGTACATCTTGAGATCTTTGTTCCAGCAACCATCCTCGGGCTCCGCGGCGAGTAGCAGGCGGGCTGCAGAGGTCGGCCCACAGGGCGGAGCTCCGGCAGCGCGCGCCGCAGGCAGCCCCTCCCACGGGATGCTAGCTCAGGAGCGGGCGGTGCTGCCGACCGCTTGAGCAACCGCTCCTCGAAGATGCCCGGCTTCTGGGGTACCCGCCTGGAGGCTCGTTTGGCGATGTCGTCCGCCTCCTTGTTCGTGCCCCTTGGCACGTGCTGCAGCTCCAGTCCTTGGAACCGCTTTTCCATCTTGCTTACCTCCTCTAGATATGCCTCCATGTGCTCGTCCTTGGGCTTGTATTCCTTGTTGGAGAAGTTGACGAGGAGTTGCGAATCGCCTTTAATGTTGAGGCGCTTGACCCCTAGTGTAGCGGCGGCCTTGAGCCCAGCAATCAGGCCCTCATACTCTGCTATGTTGTTGCAGACCTTCTTGCCTCGCTGGAAGCAAAGATGCACGGCGTAGTACAACTTGTCCTGAGTGGGAGATACTAACACGGCGCCAGCTCCTGCGCTAAGGCGCGAGAAGGCGCTGTCGAAGTACACCACCCATCCGTTTGGGGCTTCATCACCGGGCGCCCGCGAGCGATCCTCGCCAGCCCCCTGTTCCGGCGCGTCAGTCCATTCTGCCACAAAGTCTGCCAAAGCGGCTCCTTTGATCGCTCGCGTGGTGCTGAACTCCAACTGGAATGCCTGTAGCTCGATGTTCCACTCAGCGACCCTCCCGACGACGTTCGGGCCCAGGAGGACCTTCTCGAGAGGGTACGACGAGACAACCTTGATGGGGTGGCCCTGGAAGTAATGGCACAGCTTCCTGGATGCAACAAGGAGCGCTAGGAGCAGCTTTTGAGGCATCGGGTTACGCGAGCGCGCGTCGCACAGTACGGTGCTGACGAAGTACACAAGGTGCTCCACGAGGGTCGATGCCGTAGAATCTTCAGGTGCTTCAGGAGTCTTAGGTGCTTCTTTCTGGACGGTGGGGTCATCAGCAACCGTGGTTGAATCTACCCCCGGAGCTGCATCGGGGGGCGATGGAGCTCCTGAGGATGCCGACTTGCCTAGCGGCCTTGTGCTTTGGGGCCTCTCCTCGCGCTCCACCACCAACGCTGAACTGGCGGAGTGAGGCATAGCAGCGAGATAGAGAATCATGGGCTCCAGGGTTCTTGGCGCCACCATAACCGGCGGGCTGGTGAGGTATTCCTTGAGACCCCTGAAGGCGGCGTCGGCCTCCGGAGTCCACTCAAAGGGCCCCTTCATATTCATGAGCTTGAAGAATGGGAGGGCGCATTCGCCAAGCTTAGAGATGAAGCGCCCCAGGGACGTCACGCATCCCGCAAGCTTCTGCATCTCCTTCAGGGTCGTAGGTGGCTTCATTCTTTCGATGGCTTTGACCTTCTCCGGATTAGCTTCAATACCCCGGTGCGAAACTAGGAACCCTAGCAACTTGCCAGAGGGTACGCCAAACATGCACTTTTCCGGGTTGAGGCACAGCTTCACTTTGCGCAGGTTGGCGAATGTTTCTTCTAGGTCCTGGATGAGAGTCTTGGCCTCTCTAGACTTGACCACGATGTCGTCGACGTAGGCCACCGTGTTCCTCCCGAGCTGAGGGCCGAGGGTGATGTGCATCACGCGCTGAAAGGTGGCGCCCGCATTTCTCAGCCCGAAAGGCATGCGGGTGTAGCAGTAGACCCGCAAGGGGTCAGGAACGCCGTCTTCTCCACATTCTCCACCGCCATCCTGATCTGGTGGTAGCCCGAGAAGGCCTCGAGGAAGCAGAGCAGGTCGCACTCAGCCGTCGAATCCATGATCTTGTCGACGCGTGGGAGAGGGAACGGTTCCTGAGGGCAGAACTTGTTGAGGCTCGTGAAGTCGACGCACATGTGCTCCTTGCGTCCTTTCTTCGGGACGATGACAGGGTTGGCCAGCCACTCCAGGTGTCGTACCTCCCGTATGCCGCCTGCTTCCTCTAGCTTCCGAATCTCCTGAACGATGAAGGTCTGCTTCTCCGGTGCATGCCTGCGTGCTTTCTTCTTGATAGGGCGCGCGTTGGGGCACACCGTAAGGTGGTGCTCGATGATGCCCCTAGGCACCCCGACCAAGTCAACGGCCTTCCAAGCGAACACATCCTTGTTAGCCCTGAGGAAGCTAACCAGCGCTGCCTCTTGCTCTGGGTCCATGCCCGTGCCGATGGTGAAAGTGGCTCCTAAGCCCTCCTCGTCATCAGGCACCTGCTTTGTCTCGGCCGGGTCCTGAGAGAAGAGCTGCTTCTTCTTGGCTAGCGCGGCTTCCGACGTCTCCGGAGCCCTCTCCGTACCTGAATGGGCCGCGGCTGCAGCCCTGTAAGCGCGCCCGAGGACCTGTATGGCGACCTTAAGGTCCCCTTCGACGGTGATGACACCGCTGCTCCCGGGCATCATGACGGTGTTGTAGCCCGGGTGAGTCGCCGCCATGAACTGTGCCAAGGCTGGGAAACCAAGGACGACATTGTAGGGTAGGTGGACGGGCGCGACGTCGAAGTCGATGAGCTCGGTCCGGTAGTTAACGAGTGTGCCGAAGGTGACTGGGAGGCGGACCTGGCCGAGAGGGACGGCCGCGCTCGCAACCCCCGAGAAGGGCTTGGTGGGGAGGAGCTGCCTGTAGGACACGAGCAGATGACCAAAAGCGTCCGCGGAGAGGATGTTGAGCCCGGCGCCGCCGTCGATGAGGGTCCTTGTGACAACCACCCTGCAGATTGTGGGGGTACATACCGTAGGGATGACGTTCGTGCCGGCTGCAGCTATGGTGCGATCGCCGTGGCCGAAAGCGATGGCGTGCCCCTGCATGTCCCGCCCCCATGGGACCTCCTGCGGCTGGGCGGCAGCCCCGATCCGTCGAAAGTGTGACTTGACGTGTCGGGCCGACGCCTGTGCTTGGTATCCTCCGATGATGCAGGCGACCCCGCGGCAGGGCAACCCCCCACCGGCAGCGCCCAGCAGCTTGTCGACACGGGGCACCCAAGCGTCGAGCTCCTCCGTGGGTGGCCGGTGCTGGAGCAGCTTCTGCGTCGCTAATAGTGCCGCCGGCGAGGCCACAGGGAGCGAAAATGGCGAAGAAGGCTGCTCCCCAGTAGCCCAGCCGGCAAAAACGTCATCGGGGGAGGGGGCGAAGCGCCCATGGGTGGTGCGGTCCGCCGACGCCGCTCGGACGACGGGGACAACACCAGCCTCCACGTGCACGCAGCAGGCTGTGGCCATCATGGCGGCATGGAGCAGGAGAGGGGAGGCGAGTTCGTCGAAGAGGCGAGATTTTGACACGCCCCCTACCTGGCGCGCCAAATGTCGGATTACGGGCTCCGCAAACCCAAAGAAGTTCGAACACAGGGGCGCGAACAAAGATCTCTCCTGCTCATGTCTACCTAGCGCCACGCCCTCGGCCGGTGGTGAGATTCAAGCAAGCAACAAGTAAAAGCACACACGAGTTTACCCAGGTTCAGGCCACCTTGCGGTGTAAAAGCCTATGTCCTGCGTTAGTGGATTAGCCTCAGGAGGGCTTGAGTATGAACAACTACAGTGGTTCTTGAGCTCAGGAGGAGAGCTCAACAGGGTCAGGAGGCAAGTATTCTTGCTCCTTGAAGCGAAGGTGGGGTGTTCAAGATGAGGTGCATCCAGATCTCCTCCAAAGTGGAAGCCCTAGCTACTTATATAGGTGGCCAGGGTCCTGTTCCCCCGAAATGTTTAGGTGGGAAGGGATCCCACAACGGCCATTTTGAGTGGGAACACAAGGACGTTCATATCCTGACAAAAGCGGTCTTCGCCTGCAAAGAGATCAGAAGATGACACGGTGGTGGGCTCGGTGGTGACATCCTCCCTATCGTCCTTGCGGTCTTCGGTCTTGTTGCACCGAAGGGGAAACCTTTGTCTCGCCCCTCGGGAACCTGCGCCTACGTTGTCTCATTTGCACCATAACGGCAACTGCGCCGCTGGCACGCGCTTGCACCCGCTGGTGATACGTCTCCAACGTATCTATAATTTTTTATTGTTCCATGCTATTATTTATGATGTTTTGGATGTTTAATGGGCTTTGTCAAACACTTTTATATCATTTTTGGGACTAACCTACTAACCCAAAGGCCTAGTCCTGATTGCTGTTTTTTTGCCTGTTTCAGGGTTTTGCAGAAAAAGAATATCAAACGGAGTCCAAACGGAATGAAACCTTCGCGACAGATATTTTTGGAGAAAATCACGCACGGGAGACTTGAGAACCACGTCTAGGGAGGCACGATGTGCCCACGAGGGTGGGGGCGCGCCCCCCTTCCCAAGGCGCGCCCCCCTGCCTCGTGGGGCCCTCGTGAGTCCCCCGGTGTTCTCCTTCCTCCTATATAAGCCTAAATACCCCGAAACCATCAGCAATAGAGAGAAAACCCTAATTCCACCGCCGTAACCTTCTGTTCCCGTGGGATCCCATCTTGGAGCCTGTTCTGAAGCTCCGCCGGAGGGGGATCCATCAAGCAGTTCTTCTACATCATCATCATCACCCTCACCATGAGTTGTGAGTAGTTTACCACAGACCTTCGGGTCCATAGCTAGTATCTAGATGGCTTCTTCTCTCTCTCTGGATCTCAATAAAAAGTTCTCCTCGGTCTTCGAGGAGATCTATTCGATGTAATCTCTTTTTGCGGTGTGTTTGTCGGGATCCGATGAATTGTGAGTTAATGATCAACATTATCTATGAGAAATATTTGGTTCTTCTCTGAACTCTTTATGTGTGCTCATAATATCCTTGCAAGTCTCTTCGAATTATTGGTTTGGTTTGGCCAACTAGATCTATAGTTCTTGCAATGGGAGAAGTGCTTGGCTTTGGGTTGAATCTTGCGGTGTCCTTTCCAAGAGACGGTAGGGGCAACAAGGCACGTATTGTATTGTTTCCATCGAGGATAAAAAGATGGGGTTTATATCATATTGCTTGAGTTTACCCTGTACATCATGTCATCTTGCTTAAGGTGTTACTCTGTTCTTATGAACTCAATACACTAGATGCATGCTGGATAGCGGTCGATGTGTGGAGTAATAGTAGTAGATGCACGCAGGAGTTGGTCTACTTGTCTAGGACGTGATGCCTATATACAATGATCATGCCTAGATACTCTCATAATTATTCACTTTTCTATCAATTGCTCGACAGTAATTTGTTTACCCGCCGTAGAATATCGCTATCATGAGAGAAGGCACTAGAGAACACTATGGCCCCCGTGTCTATTCTCAACATATCAATCTACATCTACTTTACTTTTTCTGCTTTTACTTTCCCTCTATCAGATCTCACTTTTGTAAGTGACCATAAAGGGATTGACAACCCCTTATCGCGTTGGCTGTGAAGTTCTTATTTGTTAGTGCAGGTGCGAGGGACCCACACGTGGTCTCCTACTGGATTGATACCTTGGTTCTCAAAAACTGAGGGAAATACTTACGCTACTGTGCTGCATCTCCCTTTCCTCTTCAAGGGAATACAACGCAAGCTCGAGAAGTAGCAGCTGGCGCGGTGCGTCACTGCTCGCGTCACTGCGTCCTCCTGAGGCAGGCTTGGCCTTGAGTTCTCCGCCCCTCCGGAGCAGCCTAACCGAGGCCGCTCCTAAGAGGGTCTTGGTGTCATTCTCCTCGCGAGGCTTAGCCCCCCTCGCGAGGGTCTTGAGAAGCTGGTCGATCAGCTGGGCCATACCAGGCCGTAGTAGGAGCGCGTCGTTGGTCGCAGGCAGGCAAGTCTGGGTGCCCTGGTTCCCAGGACACCAACACACATCATTATGAGCATGATGTGATGGACAAGACCCGTCCGTTAGCTTAGCATTTGATCGTATAGTTTTATTGCTACTCGTTCATGTATGTCAAATACATATTTCTTTGACTATGAGATCATGCAACTCCCAGATATCGGAGGAATGCCTTGTGTGCTATCAAATGTCACATGTAACTGGGTGATTTTAAAGATGCTCTATAGGTATCTCTGAAGGTGTTTTGTTGGGTTGGCATGAATCAAGATTAGGATTTGTCACACCGAGTATTGGAGAGGTATCGCTGGGCCCTCTCGGTAATACACATCATAATAAGCCTTGCAACCAAATGACTAATGAGTTAGTCATGGATGATGTATTGCGAAATGAGTAAAGAGACTTGCAGGTAATGGGATTGAACTAGGTATAGAGATACCCGAGGGAGTGCTGGATTAAGGGGTCCTCAGGTGACCGAATCATTCATTATGGGCCGGACTGGTGGGCCGAGAAGATTATCGATGAGGACTATCTTCCGTATCCGGGTAGGACTCCCCGTGTGTAGAATAGCAAGTTTAGAGTCCGGGTGTAATACTTTCCTTCCTCTGCAAGGTGATCATGTACAACCCTAGGTCCCTCCGGTGCATATGTAAACCTGAGGGTTTAGTCCGTAGAGACGAGAATATAATCATAGCAATCTCATAGGCTAGACTTTTAGGGTTTAGCCATTACGATCTCGAGGTAGATCAGCTCTTGAACTCATATTCATCAAGATCAATCAAATAGGAAGTAGGGTATTACCTCGATCAAGAGGGCCTAAACCTGGGTAAACATCGTGTCCCTTGTCTATTCTTACCCTCGATCCTCAGACGCATAGTTTGGGACCCCCTACCCGAGATATGCTGGTTTTGACACCGACATTAGTGCTTTCATTGAGAGCTCCACTGTGTCGTCAGCGGAAGGATCAATGGCTTGCTTTGTCACCCACGACGCCACCACCGAGGGAGTTTTTATCCCCGGCCATCTCTTCTTATTTGGCGGCTTCGTGCTTCATGCCAACACTGAAGGCCACCTCGAGCAGATTGACAGCTATGCCCCTGGTCACCAGATCAGATTTGGGAGCTTAAACTACGTTGCTGACATCCGCGAAGATTTGATCTTCAACGGATTCGCACCCATGGCAGCTGCTCCCTGCCACCATGATGAACATGACTTAGATCTATCATCAGACCCTGTGCAGGAGGTAACACTTGCAACAGCTCTGGCCCTAAAGCCGGAGCAGATTACTTCATCCGAGGATGGGAAGATTAACCCCGCCACGGAGATTCTAAACTCAACAACGTTTGGGCCGCACACGGGCCCGGCCTTGAGATGGACTTCCCTCATCGGATCTCCGGACTCGTTTCCACCTACAAGTTGAGCACTCTCAGGATCTACATCTTTTGGGCTCGATCGAGTGGCTATTGCTGAACTCAGCCCTGCGGACATCCGAACACATGCCCGGCACTTGCCTTTAGACGAAGCGCTGGACTTACTAAAATATCTCTCCCTAGCAGAGGATTCCTAGCCGAATTATGCCCAGTTTGAACTGGGAGCTGAGGACAGGGAATTTCGCTTTCCACCCACCACCCACTTGGTAGCCACGGTCGAGGACTTAACCGGCCTATTACATTACGCTTCCGAAGACATCGACTGGATGGACCACGATGCCAAAGCCGATCTAAGTACAAACCCGCCAGCAACCAGGCGGTGGACGGGTACTTCTACATATGATGTATACATAGTGGACACACCCCATGAAAAGGAGGGCGACGACAATATCAACCAAAGCAGAACAAGTCTGTTGATGAACCTCCTAGCCGGTGTCAGAAGGGTAGAACTCGATCCTGTAAGGGGAAAGAGAGCAACACTGTCACTGAGTCGGCGATAGAGTAGGACGAACGTGAGGATGGCGAACATAGTCCAAACGAACCGCTGATCGATCACAGAGACGCGGATGACAGCAGCTATCAACCTGTCTCCGAAGAGGAAATCAGTCTGGGAGATGAAGAATACATTATCCTAGAAGAACCGCTCGAACAGAAGCATTTCCAACAACAACTCATTGCCATGGCAAGAAGCCTGAAGAAGCGGCTTAGAGCCGAACAGTATATGCTCAATCACAAATGGAGCGATCTACTAGACGTTGAAGAATGGAACGCCTCTAAAGGCTAAACAAAGAGCTATCCGAAACGCAAACTGCTGCCTCAATTCGATGACAAGGCCCCAGCACCAATTCCGCTGAAGTATGATCAGGCCGACCAACCAGACCAACCACCCCGTGGACGGGACAAAGCGGCCAGTAACGCTGTACACAAGTCCGCACCTGCTCATCGTAAAGGCAAGGATACAGCGTCTCAGGCCCATAAGTACGACCTACGCTAGGACCTGAATAAAAAGGCTGGCCAGACTAGATCAATCTACGGACCAAGGGAACGTACATACACACGGGGTGGTGACTATCAAGCCAAACAGACTGGTCACATCCCAGTTCGGAGTCAACACCGAACACCAATACCATCCGAACTACGCCACGAAATCGCAAAATACAGGGGTGCTTTACACCCTCTTTGCTTCACACCCTCTGTGCTTCACGGATGCGGTGATGGATCATGAATTTCTTGAAGGGTTTAAACCTGTAAACATCAAGGCGTACGATGGAACAATAGATCCAGCTGTATGGATAGAAGACTTTATTCTTCACATACACATGGCTCGGGGAGATGATCTCCACGCCATTAAATACTTACACCTCAAGCTGAAAGGGCCAGCTCGGCACTGGCTTAATAGCCTCCCATAGAACTCTATAGGAAGCTGGGAAGAACTTGAGGATGCTTTTCGGGCCAACTTTCAGGGGACTTATGTCCGGCCCCCGGATGCTGATGATATAAGTCATATAATCCAGTAATGCGGGGAGTCAGCCCGTAAGCTTGGGAATCGGTTCTTAACTAAAAAGAACCAGATTATAGAGTGTCCAGACGCCGAAGCATTGCCGGCATTCAAACACAGCGTCCGGGACTAATGGCTGGCTAGACACCTTGGCCAGGAGAAGCCGAGAACAATGGCGCCCCTAACCACACTCATGACCCGCTTTTGCGCGTGCGAGGACAGCTTGATGGCTCGTAGCAGCAACAGTACCAGCGATCCTGGCACGTATGAAGTCAGCGATGGCAATGGCAAGCCACGGCGCAATAAAAATAACAATGGCTAGGAAGCGGAGGAAACTGGACTCCGTCAAACCTCCTTGGCAGAGTTTTCCGAAACCCCCGGTAGGGGGCTTGGCAGGAAAAACTCCCGTTTGATCGATAAGACGCACCCTCCCGCCGAACATTCAACATATGCGATGGAGGGATGCGCTTCCGGGAACGAGAAGGTGCCGCTAATCCTCGTTGCCGAGCCACATGCTCCAACTTGGGCACACCACATTGTCCATTTCCACCAAATAGGAGAACTTCCCGAAAGGAAAGAAGAAGCTGAAAGAGTAGCCCGGAGGGCCAGTATGTATCAGTTCATTGATGGCACGCTATATAGAAGGAGGCCCAATGGTGTGAAATTGAAGTGAAGTTGCCGGAAAGAGGGAAAGGAACTGCTGGCAGAGATACACAAGGCTATGTGTGGTTCCCACATTGGATCGAGGGCTCTAGTTGGGAAGGCTTTCCGGCAAGGATTCTATTGGCCCACCGCCCTCCAAGATGCAATTGAGCTAGTCACCAGATGTGAAGCCTGCCAGTTCCATTCCAAGAATATCCATCGGCCTGCCCAAGCTCTTCAAACGATCCTTTTGTCGTGCCATTTTCAGTCTGGGGGCTTGATATCTTGGGCCCCTTTCCCTGTGTTGCCGAGGGCTTTGAATTCTTGTTTGTCGCAATCGACAAGTTTAGAATGTGGCCACAAGTGGAGCCAGTGAGAAAGCTGATGTAGGATCGAAAGTATGTCTAGAGGGGGGGTGATTAGACTACTTGACTAAATAAAAAATCTAGCATTTTCCCAATTTTAATTCTTGGCAGATTTTAGTAACTTAGAACAAGTCAAGCAATCATCCTACACATGCAATTCTAAGAGTGTAGCAATGCAAAGTAAAACAATTCCATATGAAGGTAAAGGGAGGAGTTTGGAGGGAGCAAACGCAAGTGAAGACAACGATGGTTTGGTCTTGGTTCCGATAGGTGGTGCTATCGTACATCCAAGTTGATGGAGACTTCAACCCACGAAGGGTAACGGCTGCGCGAGTCCACGGAGGGCTCCACCCACGAAGGGTCCACGAAGAAGCAACCTTGTCTATCCCACCATGGCCATCGCCCATGAAGGACTTGCCTCACTAGTGGCAGATCTTCATGAAGTAGGCGATTTCCTTGCCCTTACAAACTCCTTGGTTCAACTCCACAATATTGTCAGAGGCTCCCAAGTGACACCTAACCAATCTAGGAGACACCACTCTCCAAAAGGTAATAGACGGTGTGTTGATGATGAACTCCTTGCTCAAATGCTTCAAATGATAGTCTCCCCAACACTCAAACAACTCTTCACATATTTGGATATGGTGGAAGAAGGATTTGAGTGGAAAGCGACTTGGGGAAGTCTAGAGAACAAGATTCATATGGTAGGAATGGAATATCTCGATCTCAACACTTGAGTAGGTGGTTCTCTCTCAGAACATGAATGATGGAAGTGTAGGTATGTTCTGATGGCTATCTCCACGAGTGAAGAGTGGGTGGAGGGGTATATATAGCCTCCACACAAAATCTAACCGTTACAAACAATTTACCAAACTCGGTGGGACCAATTCAGAGAACTCGGTCAGACCAATTTAGTTCATAATGTGACCGTTAGGTATTCCGGTGGGACCGATATAATCAACTCGGTGGGACCAATTTCATTAGGGTTAGGGCATAACGTAATCTCGGTGAGACCAATTACACAAACTCGGTGAGACCGATTTTGGTAATGAGCACAGAGAGAGTTGGTCAGGCAAACTCGGTGGGACCGATTCACTCATTTCGGTGAGACCGAAATGTTACAAAGAGGCAATAGAGAGTTTGCATTACAAACTTGATGGGACCAATCGCTCATCTTGGTGAGACCGAAATGTTACGAAGGGAAACAAAGAGTTTGCAATCCCATCTCGGTGAGACCGAGATCCCTTTCAGTGAGACCGAAATGATTAGGGTTTCTCGCAGTGGCTATATCAAATGAACTCGATGGCGCCGGATAGATCTTCTCGGTGGGGCCGAGTTTGAATTTTCGTTTGGGACATATGTGGATGTGGGAAAATGGTTGAGGGTTTTGGAGCATATCACTAAGCATTTTGAGCAAGCAAACCATTATGCAACACCTCATCCCCTTTTAATAGTATTGGCTTTCCTATGGACTCAATGTGAACTTGGATCACTAAAATGGAAAATGTAGCGTCTTTGGCTTGAGCCAATCCTTTGTCCTTAGCATTTTGAGGGGTCCACATTTGTAACACCCCAGATGTGATACCTTCCAATTATGGCAATATATGAAACGTTGACTTCATCAATTCCATTCTGGGCTCTTCTTTCATTTCGGGTTTCTTCGTTTTGTTGCGTGCGTGTGTGCATTTCATCCATGTCATGTTATCATGTGCATTGCATTGCATTCGCGTTGTCACCTGCACCTGGTCCCACTCGCCTCTTGCCGTTGTCCGTTTCGAGTTCCGACACTCACACACGTGCACGTGGCACCCCCGAGTCCTTCTTTCGTGTGTGGCGTGTAACGTTCCCGGAATGAGGTGAGACTTGTCGTACGTTGTTGTTTTGGTACGTGTAGGCCGCCTGTCAAGTTTCATCGCGTTTGGGGTTCGTTTGGTACTCCAACGGTTAACCTAGTGGGCTAAAAGCTCCTCTTCCTTTTGGCCCAAGACCCCCTCCACAACAGCCCACTAACCTAGCACAACCACCCCGATCCTCTCGGTCGTTGGATCATGATCGTGTGCGCGAAAACCGCACCCCATTTGGACACTCCTAGCTCCCTATGCCTATAAAAAAGGCCCCATCCCCTCCATTTTCGGGAAAAACCCTAGTTCTTCCTTTTTTTTCCTTTTTCCCCGTGCCCCGCAGCTCCTCCGGCCGCCGGACACGCCCCGCCAATCAGATTGCGCCGCGTGTCCCGCCGCCGCCTCTCTCTCCTCCCCGCGCCGCCGGCCCGCTGGGCCCAGGCGGGGCCCGCCCGGCCCGCGCGCCCTCAGCCGCCAGTGCCCGCGCGCGCCTCCCGCTCCACGCCGCGTCCGCCGCCAGTGCCCGCGCGCGCCTCCCGCTTCCCGCCGCCTCGGCCACCGCCCGCAGCCGCGGGGCCTCGCCGCCGGCCCGTCGCGGAGCACCGCCGCCGCCGTCGCCTCGGGCATCGCGGGCCACCGCCGGTCGCCACCGCCGCCTACACCGCCGGTCGCCCCGGCACCTCCTCCATCGGCCGCCGCCGCCGCGGGCCGCCCCGGCACCTCCTCCGCCGCCCGGCCTCGCCGGCCACCTCGCCTCCGGCGACCGCCGCCGTCGTCCTCGTTCGGATCCGGTGGATCGGGACGAGATCCACCGGGATCCGAACCAAACGCGTCCCCATCGTTTCGGTCCACTCCGTCCCAGGACATCCCCGCCCCGTTGACTTTCTCAGAGAGGTATAATTTTCTCTAAGTCCCCAGATCTGCTACTTTTTGTTGCCCTCTTTGACTTGCAATAACTTCGTGCTCGTAGATCCGTTTTGGGCGTGTAATATATCAAATGTCCGTTGACATGTGCGCTTCATTTTGTTCCTCTGTGGCATGCTTGTTTGAGTTCATCTTGATGGCCTAATCATCGTTGCAAGAGTGCTATATGTTTAAAACTGTTGTTATTGTAAATGTGTTGCCATGTTTGAGATGTGATAACTTTCTGCATGTTGGTCCAAATGGAGCATATGATATGTCAAAATGTTCATTGTGAAGTGCTCTACATGATGGTTGCTGTAGCATTCATGTTAGGTGTCATATTGCAATGTTAATCTCTGTTGCAAAAGTGCATGTGGCTGTTAAGTGCTGAAACCTGTTGCAAGATGCTGTTTTGACTTGCTCATTGCTATTGATGTGTTTGTCTACATGCCACATGTCAATATGTTTTAGAAGCACAACCAAATGGTCTTTGCTGTGGTGCAATCCATTTTCCATGATATGCCTTGAGGTGACTTCAACAAGCTTGTAAACATGCCATGCCAATGTTGCTGTTTTATACTTAGTGAAAAAACTGCTAAGTCTGGAATCTGTTAACCTGATGCTATGTTTGCTTGATGCCTCACTCAAATCCATGCATGTTATAGTATGTCAAATGATCATTCCTTGTTGTCCATGTTATGCTCTATCCATCCATGCCCTTACTTGCACATATGGCCTGTTGTAGCTTATTTATTTCTTGCTCTCAAGTTGCTATAAATTTTACATGTCAGGTTTTTATCAGCATGTTCAATTTGGTGAAGCTTGTTGTTATTGATCCATGCCTCCTATGGAGTTGCTCCAATGGAGTTGTTTGATGTAGGATATGTCTATTACATGTCCATGATCTTTATATACTTAGTGTAGTTGATATGCATGTTGATTTGTGCCTCCGAAGGCAGCATCGTGATGATGTTTTTGCCTTCCCAGATTTTGACTAAGTCTGGATAAAATTATTGCAACTTGCCATGCTTGGTTAATTGTGTTCCAGTAGGTTTTTGGGTGTGTTCTAAGTTCATGCTTGTTAATTATCATGTCTACTTCACATCCATGCCCTTTGTCCCCATGTTTGAGTGCTATAGCGTAATTATTTATTGCTCCAAAGATGCCATGTGGATGTAAACTGCAGTTTTGTGTGAATATTATTTTGCTTGCCATTTGCAAACCGAGAGTCCGTTTCCGGTGATCTTTATAACGATTTCAACCGAAATCTTCCCCTCTATCTAGTGGCTTGCTTGGTTTTCCAAGATGAGGCCTTCTCCTTCATATTCTCCTTAGGCTCAAGTGCGTCCACATGCATACACACATCATACTTGCATCATGTTGTTTGTGCATTGCACCTTGTTTGATATTGTGCCGTGTTGTGATCTTGTGTTGAGTAGAGTCGGGAGCCGATTCGGAGTACGAGATTTCTACCGAGGTTGAGTGTGAGGAGCAAGGTTACGATCCCTCCGTGGAAACAACAGTCAAGATGACCTTACCCATATATCACTACTATCTTTGCCTATGATAGATGTCTCGCTCTTTAGCTTATTGCCTCGATGCCTATGTTTGTTTCTCAGCCTCCTATTGTTGCCTTGAACCTCTCTAACCACCCAACCTAGCAAACCTTTGATTGTCTACATAAGCATCGCTCAGCCCCTCTTATAGCATTGCTAGTTGTAGGAGAAGATTTGAAGATTCTTGCTTCATGTTGAAGTTATTGTTGGGATATCACAATATATAATCTGTTTAACCAAATCATCTATATATTTGTAATGGGTGGAAGGCTA
Source organism: Secale cereale (assembly GCA_902687465.1). NCBI lineage: Eukaryota > Viridiplantae > Streptophyta > Magnoliopsida > Poales > Poaceae > Secale > Secale cereale. Next base: position 300,010,358 of record LR738713.1, read on the forward strand.
AGCCTCTTTCTTGGTGTTTTGTTCCACTAATGCCGCCCTAGGAACCGTTAAACCGGTGTTATGTTCCTTGATTTTGCGTCCCTAACACGGTTGGGGTTTATGGGCCCCCCTCGATAACCCGCTTAGCGCTAAAGCATTTCCAACAAGGCCCGACTTTGGTTTACCATTTGCCATAACTAAATAACTTGCATAGGGACTTTCCGGACCCCGAGGACTTAATTTTACAACCCAGGCCAGTGCTCCTCATGAGTGTTGGTCCAAACTAGGCTGACTGCAGGGCCGCCTTGGGGAAACCCGAGGTATCTGGTGTTACCTGTAGGCTGACCTATCTGGTCGTGGCCTGAGACGAGATACGCGCAGCTACTATCAGGGTGTCGGCACGCCGGGAGGTCTTGTCGGATTAGTTTTACCTTTGTCGGAATATCTTGAGCACGGGATTCCGAGAATACTCGGGTCTTCCCACCTTGGAGTTGCGACTCCGCAGATCGTGAGCTTGTGATGGGCTAAGTTGGAACACCCCTACAGGCTTTGATCTTTTGAAAGCCATGCCCGTGGTTATGTGGCAGATGGGAATTTTTTAATATCCGGTTGTAGAAAACTTGACACCATGTTCAGAATACACTACCAGCGTTAGTAACCGTGACGGTCATTTTCCGAAGGGGTTCGGGAAGTGAACACGGTGGGGTTATGTTTGGCCGTGAGTAGTTAGGATCACTTCGTGATCACTTTGTCGATCGTTGGCACTTCTCTTCTCGCTCTAAACACGTAATCTAGTGTTAGTGTAGCTGCAACCTTGTTTTGAGCCTTTTCCACACCTAAGGCTTTGATAGTATTGCTACCCGGGAACGGGATTGCTGAGTCCTCCGTGGCTCACAGATTCTACAACACCAGATGCAGGTACCGATGAGTACTACATAGGATATGGCACAGATTTGTATGGGGAGTTCGATGAAGAGCGTGGGCGATACTACGTGTCTTATCCCGACGATCAGTAGTGGCTTCTACTAGGGGCGATTCAGACCTTGTGTTATTTAATTTATGGTATCTTTCATTTGGATCTTCATCCGTAGTCGGACTGTGATGTTTTGGATGATGAATGTTTATGTAATGCATTGTGTGACGTGGCGAGTGTAAGCCAACTACTCTTTTGCAATTTCATCCCTCTTTTACATGAGTTGTGCAAAGATACCATTCTTGAGATCATTCCAGTATGATATTATCCCTTTAAGTCGTGCCTCGACACGTGGGAGGTATAATCTCATACTGGGCATTACAACATTCGTAATCCATGCCATGGCAATCATTGAACTTTCCTGAGATATCATCTTGAGATAGCATTAGATCAATGAGCTATATGTTGTTAGTAATTACCAAAACCACCCGGGGATAGTTGCACATTGAATCTCCCCCTTTTTGGTAATTGATGACAACATATAGATCAAAGCTTCGACAAATGATAATAATATTTAAATACATCGTCGCTTTGAGAAGTATGTGATAAACAAGATCTCCCCCTAAATTTGTGCATTATTTTAAATTTGCATTTGAATGCAAATGCACAATCGATTAGGATCATGGGTTACTCCTCCATGTCACATACATCTTGGTGGAGCGCTCAAAATGATATACACTAAAGCATGCACTCATCACCAAGCAAAGTGAATGATCATTTGGAAATATAGAGATAATATCATCGAAGCAAACATTAATGTAGCATATGATCAAACACACGATCACACAAGTATCTCACACACGGACATAGAGTATGAAGCAAACGCACAATAAAGTTCAATCAAAAGCAACGGCAAAACACTCTCTCTCGAAGCCTATGATCTATACATATTTCTCCCCCTTTGGCAACAAGTTACCAAAAAGTTTGAAAATGCATAGTGCTATGCGTCTCTCAGGCTTGGTCTTCGGGAGGCGGTGTAGAGAGAACTCCAAGGATGAAGGCTTCAGACAAAGTAGCTGGAGCTGGTGGAGTGGCTGCTGGAGGTGGCACTGAAGCTGTGGCTGCTGGTGCAGATGTAGTACCTCTAGTATCTGGAACTAGCACTACAGCAGATCTCTGACCTCGAGGCACTCGCTGAAATGCATATGTGGTAGCATGTCCTCCTCTCTCTTCTGCTTCCTCCTGAAGCTTCTCAACTGCAGACTGGATCTTTGTCACCTTTAGCTTAAGATCATACAACTTAGTTTAAATGATCCTCTCCAAGCTCTCCTGATTCTGAGTTAGGGTGGCCAAGCCCTTCTCAATCCTCATGGTTGCTTGAATCAGATATGCCATTTTATCTTACTTTGACTTGAGAGTCATTTGAGATGCTTCTGATGCACTTGGCATCTTGGCAGCTTTCTTTGCTTTGGCTTTCTCTCTCCTTTCATGAGCTTGCACTGAATATGGTTCATTCTCATCCATGACAACTGTGTTGTCCTCAAAGTCAGGCACCAGTGGTAGATATTCTCTGTCCAATAGATGTGTGACTGTGCCCATCTTGGAGTTAATGAGCATCTAGATGTGTGGAGTATACCCACATGATCTCTTCTGATCTGCAGCGGTCCTCTTGATTGTCTCTACAATCAGGCTCATAACTTTGAATTTCTGTGGCGCATCAAAAATATGCAGCATGTTGATAGAATGTCCTCTGATCATCTTTGCATCTCTAGATTTAGGCAACAGTGTATGCCTCAAGATTGTGTTGATGGTGGCTAGACCACCCTACAAGTGATGTACAGATCCAAACTTGTGTGTTTCCAAATCATCATTACGGATCACCTTGTACATATTTGCCATGTAGTTGTGGTCTTGCTTCTTCTTGGCATAGACATCCAGATCATCCTCATGCTCTTCAGGGGCATTGATTAGCTTGGCCCACTCAGCAATAGTTGACTGGTACCTTGTACCTTCAGACATCCATACAATCCTACCATCAGTATAGAAGTGAGTTGTGGAGTAGAATTGCATGATGAGTTCATCATTCCACTTGGTCAACTTTTGAGCCACAAACTTGTCAACTCCACATGCTTTGGAGATCTCATGCACATTGGGGAAATACTCTGCATTATCATCAATGAAGTCCCAGTCTGCCCTTCTCATATCACATACAATGGGATTCTTATCAAGCAGGACTATCTCATAGAATTCTTGTTGTTCCTTGGTGTGAAACATGTAGTCCACAGCAGTCCTTCTCCTTACAGCATATGGATCAGACTTTCTCCACAACCTGAGACTTGCATCCTTTCTCAGCTTCATGTTCTCAGCAACTAAATGAGCATCATTGTGATCAGGGATCTTGGGCTTCAACTTTCTGAGCACTTGGGCCTCGGCTTCCTCAGCAACTTCAGGCATTGGGGCCTTGGTCTTCTATGAAGCGGGAATATTTCTTGTGCTCCTCTTGGGTGCAGACTTGGTGGCTTGAGCAGCTTTGGGAGCTGTCTTGGGCTTAGAAGGAGCAGCCCCAGAATTGATAGCATCTCCCACAAGCTTTTGAGATTTAGGAGCTGGTGCAGCTACCTCTTCTTCCTCAGCTTCATCCTCCTCATCATCCCTCATGGATGGCTTGCCAATCACTCGAGCTGTTGGCTTCCTAGCTCTCTTCTTAGTGCCTACAGGCTCATCATCCCTCGATTCAAGTGTGAACACCATAGTCTCTTGAGTAGAGGCTCTGGTCTTAGACATGGGAATCCTCTTGGCAGGGATCTTCCTTTTCTGACCTGGCTTAGTTGCCCCGGCTGTGCCATACTCCTTCCTGAGCACTTTCTTCTTAGAAGTGGCCTCATCTGCCACAAAGTCCTCATCCTCAGTATCTGAAGTTTTCTTCTTCCTTGACTTAGTAGCAGCCTTTGGAAGATCACTAGGTGTGCATCTGCTACCCTCATCAAAGTTGCTAGAGGGACTAGTGCCCTCACTCAGGTGTACCTCCTCCTCAGACAAATTCTGGTTATCACTTTGATCTGACATCTTGGCGCTGAAAGCTGACCTTGTGAATAGATGTAGATGAGGTAGAGTGGATAAGCAGCACAAAGCACATAATTTTTGCAAAACAGATGACATGAAAAACTTAGTTTTAGTTCTCTACAGAAAGCATTTCGGAGCTACCAATTTGTTAAACTCGGTGACACCGAAGCAATTCTGGAGCCTGAACTAGTGAACTCGGTCAGACCGAGTCACAGTTCGGTGGCACCGATATTGCTAGGGTTTCACACAGAGTTGAACTCGGTCACACCGATTTGCAAATTTCGGTTAGACCGAAAAGAGTAAGTGCATTGGCCTAAGCCAAATCGGTGGGACCAATTTCTACAGCTTGGTCGGTCCGAGATGAGTTCGGCGGAGACCTAACCCTAAATTTTTCGAATCAAAACTACTTTCTATGGAGTTTTTGCTGGATAGAAAGATCTCATACGCGGAAGGGATCATGGCAATGCAATGCGCTACGAATCGGAGTTAAGGAATAGCACAAAGAATCAAGTTCAAACCCTAACTCGGCGGTGAACTTGCTACGGCGGCAACGGCGGCGAAGATTGCCATTGACGGCGGCGGAGTCCAGTAGCGGTAGGTCGCTGGCAGCGGGAGACGATCCGGAGACCCGAAGAGACAGAGCAGGTCACGCGCGCGCTGAACGGTTTGGAAAGTTTTCCAAAATTTGGCCCGTGGGTATATGTAACCTGACACTGTCGGTGTGACCGAGTGGAACAACTCGGTGGCACCGAGATGCAAAACTGCTAGCAATTACTGCAACTCGGTGGGAGCGAAAAGTTCAAATCGGTTGCACCGAGATTGAAAACCTTGATCATTTTAGTGAACTCGGTGTGACCGAAGTGGATGAGTCGGTCATACCGAAATGCACAAATAGGTTTTGGATGTTTAAGCCTATGACGAATCGGGGACTCCAAGTGCTCCTCACACAGAGTGGTTCGAATCTTACTTGATCAAGCTTTGTGATGTAGCATGAATAGAGTTTGAGACGAGAAAATCATAGATAGCTAGAGGGGGTTCTTAGACATTATTGTCCATCCATTTGGCAAAAGAAAAAGAGCCAAACAATCAAAGCAACCAATGGATGTCCTCGAATGAGAAAAATATGCATTTAACATGCTCACACAATAAGATAGCAAATGAAACATGTGGCAAAGCATGCACAACCATTCTAGCATCTATCAAGCAATTGGTGATGACTAGGTCATCTATATATGAGTATGACTTAGGATCCAAATGAGAACATTTGATCATAGGTCATACTCATCATTTAAGCGCAAGTGGGGTTACCACTTTTACATAAAGCATTGTTGTGTTCACATCATTAGAGTTGCTTTAGCTCAATTGTTAGTGTAAAGCTCCCCCTAGATGTGATATACCCCCTAAGAGGGATGAACTAACCTTGGGTATTGTCGATGATGATTTCATGTAGGTGTTGAAGATGTAGATGCTCAATGTTGATGTAGATCATTTGGAGCAATCTGTTGGAGTTAGTTGCACTTTCAATACCTACACGGTTTAGTCCCACAAGGAACAAACAAGGATATCCATAGACATAGAGTGAATTGCACACATGATGATGTCCATGAAAGCATTAGGTTACCTTGTCCCTTGTCTTACCAACAAGAGGGTTTGTGACTCCTTGAACTAGTGCAAGATATGAGAGTTGTTTGCACTTGTCCTTTGCCAAAATGATATGAGTGAAGTGTGTTGGCAGAGTCACCCTCAAGAACTTTCTAGGTCTTCTTCTTCGGGATCCACACCATCTTGATGGGAATCATTGGAGTTGTAGTCGTACCTGATGAGGTAGAACTTGATGTAGTCTTGGGAACCCACTTGACCAAGGCTTTAGGAGCTTCTTCAAATGCATCAATCTCTTCTTGAAGCTTATCCTTGCCATTTAGCTTGTGGTCTTGTGGTGGAAGATCATCTTGTGCTTGTGTCCCTTGAAAAGAAGTAGGATCATACTTCTCTTGTTGAGGAACAAACTTTGTCTTGGGGTATTGATCTTCCTCCCACTCAACTCCATGGGCATTGAACTTTCGTTCAAAACCAACACCTTGATTCTTCCAGTGTCTTCCTTGCTTGCATACAATCTCCTCAAATTGCTTACTCCCGGAAAGACTCTTGTAAACACCTTTCTCTATAATTCCCTTCAATAAGCTATTTTCTTGCTCAAGTGTAAATTGGCTAAGAGAATCATTAGTTGAATCAAGAGAACTACTAGAAGCTACATCATTGGATTTAGCATGGTTATTGTTACTACTAGAGGAAGAATCCTTCTTGTTCTTGTTGCTAGATTTTACTTGTGGCATGTAGGTAGACAAGAGTAAACACCTGGCAATGTAAGAGGAACTTTTCTTGTGAAGATCATCGTTGATTGCCTTTAAGAACTCATGCTCTTGCACATGGTTGAGCTTTTCAAGGCGTAACTTCTCATGAGTCTTTAAAAGTTCTCGATGATCTTCCAAGGTAGTTTCATGAGCTAACTTAAGAGTGTTTAGTTCTTTAGTTGGGCGCTCAATCTTCTCCTTATCATTGTCATTCGTTCTATCTTGATTAGCATGATTAATAGCAATTTCATCATAGTTTTCATCAAAAGTTTCATCACTATTGCTACCAACAAGTAAATCATCATCTCCTAGCAAGTCATCTTCATCACTAATGAAATCAAGATACTCGGGGTGTAATACCTTAGGGCCTTTGTCCATGAAGCATCTTCCAATTCCTTCATTTGGTGAGTCAAATATGTCGTAGGAGTTGGTTGACACAAGAGCAATTCCTGCAACATCTTCATCTTGAGTACCTTCGGAATCGGAGTAGTAGCTCCTCTCGGAGTCGTTATCAGAGTCGGAACCAGATGCCCATTCACCAACATGAACTTGGTGTCTTCGTCTTGTATAGCTCCTTGATGATATGTGCTTCCTTTCTAAGTATTTACTTCTCCGAGAAGGTCTTCGTTCATAACGATTATCTCTTCTCCTTCTCTCTCTTGGTGGTGAATCCAATCTTCTGCTTCTCCTTTTAGGTGAGTCTTTTCTTCTCTTGTGGGGGCCGTACACTCATTGGAGTAGTGTTCGGGTCTTCCACAATTGTAGCAATTCCGATCACGGCTTGAAGATCTCTTGTCATTTTAGGACCTTGACTTGGAACTTCTCTCTATGATTCTACTCTTGTAGAACTTGTTGAAGTTATTCACCATTAAGCTCAATTCTTCATTGAAGTCTTGTTTCTCACTTGATGATGTAGGAGCATCACATGAGGCTTTGTAAGCACCACTAGACTTGTTATGAAGCTCTTCTTTATCTTTGAGTGACATCTCATGAGCAACAATTCTTCCAATGACTTCCGTTGGCTTGAGATCTTTGTAATTGGGCATCATTTTGATCAATGTGCACACAGTATCATATTTTCCATCCAAGGCTCTTAGGATCTTCTTCATGATGAGTCTGTCGGTCATCTCTTCACTTCCTAAGCTGGCAGTCTCATTTGTGATGAGAGCAAGCCTAGAGTACATTTCAGCGACACCTTCACCATCCTTCATCGTAAACTTGTCAAGTTGACTTTGAAGCACATCCAACTTGGATTCCTTTATGGATTCGGTACCTTCGTGCATATCAATCAAAGTATCCCAAATTTCCTTTGCATTCTCAAGACGGCTGATTTTGTTTAATTCTTCGGTGCACAATCCGTTGAAGAGGATATCACAATCGTGAGCATTGTATTGCAGCATCTTCAACTCTTCCATGGTAGATTCACGATGCGGTTCCTTCCCATCAAATAATTCACCTAGCAAACCAATACACACAATAGCCCAAATGGTGGGGTTATGTCCAAGAATATGCATTTTTATCTTATGCTTCCAACTAGCAAAATTAGTACCATCAAAATAAGGACCTCTACGGTGGTAACTTCCCTCGCTAGACGCCATACTCTCCTAGGTTGTGAAACCAAGGCTATGATTACCAAAGCTATGGAAATCACGGCAAATGGAGACCAAAGCTCTGATACCACTTGTAGGATCGAAAGTATGTCTAGAGGGGGGGATTAGACTACTTGACTAAATAAAAAATCTAGCCTTTTCCCAATTTTAATTCTTGGCAGATTTTAGCAACTTAGCACAAGTCAAGCAATCATCCTACACATGCAATTCTAAGAGTGTAGCAGCGGAAAGTAAAACAATTACATATATGAAGGTAAAGGGAGGAGTTTGGAGGGAGCAAACACAAGTGAAGACAACGATGTTTTTTGTCTTGGTTTCGATAGGTGGTGCTATCTTACATCCAAGTTGATGGAGACTTCAACCCACGAAGGGTAACGGCTGTGCGAGTCCACGGAGGGCTCCACCCACGAAGGGTCCATGAAGAAGCAACCTTATCTATCCCACCATGGCCTTCGCCCACGAAGGACTTGCCTCACTAGCGGTAGATCTTCATGAAGTAGGCGATCTCCTTGCCCTTACAAACTCCTTGGTTCAACTCCACAATCTTGTCGGAGACTCCCAAGTGACACCTAACCAATCTAGGAGACACCACTCTCGAAAAGGTAATAGACAGTGTGTTGATGATGAACTCCTTGCTCAAATGCTTCAAATGATAGTCTCCCCAACACTCAAACAGCTCTTCACAGATTTGGATATGGTGGAAGAAGGATTTGAGTGGAAAGCGACTTGGGGAAGGCTAGAGAACAAGATTCATATGGTAGGAATGTAATATCTTGATCTCAACACTTGAGTAGGTGGTTCTCTCTCTCAGAACATGAATGATGAAGTGTAGGTATGTTCTGATGGCTCTCTCCACGAGTGAAGAGTGGGTGGAGGGGTATATATAGCCTCCACACAAAATCTAACTGTACACACAATTTACCAAACTCGGTGGGACCGATTCAGAGAACTCGGTCAGACCGATTTAGTTCATAATGTGACTGTTAGGTATTTCGATGGGACCGATATAATCAACTCTGTGGGACAGATTTCATTAGGGCTACGGCATAACGTAATCTCGGTGAGACCGATTACACAAACTCGGTGAGACCGATTTTTGTAATGAGCACACAGAGAGTTGGTCAGGCAAACTCGGTGGGACCGATTCGCTCATTTCGGTGAAACCGAAATGTTACGAAGAGGCAACAGAGAGTTTGCATTACAAACTCGGTGGGACCGATCGCTCATCTCGGAGAGAGCGAAATGTTATGTAGGGAAACAAAGAGTTTGCAATCCCATCTCGATGAGACCGAGATCCCTTTCTATGAGACCGAAATGATTAGGGTTTCTGGCACCGGCTATGTCAAATGAACCCGGTGGAATCGGATAGATCTTTTCGGTGGGGCCGAGTTTGACTTTTGGTTTGGGACATATGTGGATGTGTGAAAATGGTTGGGGGTTTTGGAGCAAATCACTAAGCATTTTGAGCAAGCAAACCATTATGCAACACGTCATCCCCTTTTAATAGTATTAGCTTTCCTATGGACTCAATGTGATCTTGGATCACTAAAATGGATAATGTAGAGTCTTGATCTTGAGCCAATCCTTTGTCCTTAGCATTTTGAGGGGTCCACATTCCTTATCCATGCCATGCCAATCATTGAACTTTCCTGAGATAGCATTAGTTCAATGAGCTATATGTTGTTAGTAATTACCAAAACCACCCGGGGATAGTTGCACTTTCAGCTGATCATCCAGTCAGCTATCAAGTTGTTGAAAGGATTGGTATGCAGCTTCGGAGTTCCTGCCGGATCATCATTGACAATACCCAATCCACGAGTCCCACCTTCATGCAATATGTTCATGCCCTCGGAAGCAAGGTTTCATTCGCATCAGTGGCTCACCCAAGGAGCAATGGACAAGCTGAGAGGGAGAATGTTGAAGTGTTGCGAGGCCTCAAGACAAGAACATTCGATATGCTGCAGAAGTGTGGCAGGCGATGGATCGACGACCCGGTAGTTCTTTGGTCCCTCCGTACGACACTAAATTGAGCCACCGGACAGACCCCCTTCTCTCTTGTCTATGGGGCAGAAGCAGTTATCCCCACGGAACTCATTTATGGGCTCCTCAAGTGCTTGCCTACAATGAAGTAGCGCAAGAACAACACCAGCGTGACGATGCTGTGCTACATGAGGAGAACCGTCTCCGGGCCACTACGCGTGTTGCACGCTACCAGCAAGCCCTGCATCGCTATCATCGCTGCAGGGTTAACGCCCGGAGTCTTGAGGAAGGCGACCTTGTCCTTAGGCGTGTTCATTCCGCCAAGGGTACAAACAAGTTGACGCCAAAGTGGGAAGGCCCTAACCGGGTAGTACGAGTCACCAGACCCGGCACGGTCCGTCTGGAGACCGAAGATGACATTCAGTTGAAAAACTCATGGAATATTGAGCATCTCCGTAAGTTCTACCCGTAAGACGTGGCTGTCCGGCCCTGCTCGCCAGCCACCCTTTTGTACAAGCTTTGCCTCAGTTTCATGTAACCCTTGGTACAAAGCCAGGCACAGACCCTGAGCAATAGAAAAATAAATGAAGCGTTGGGGGGGCGAAGAAGATTAGATGCATGCATAAGCATATCATGAGCATTGCATGTACATGTAGATAAGATCATGCATGGCATTGTTTTCATCTGCATCCAACTGCAGGATTCTTACAGTGGACTTGGTCCCGAAGAGATGAAATGAAGACAAGCCTATGTAGCGATCCCCGGCAAGCCAAACAAATAAGTTCTCTTCTTATACATACGTGTTCTGTAAAATAAAGACTTGTGCGTAAGAAAAACTCGTCACCCTTGAAATTTAGGTGCTCCCATCCTATGGGTCAAGCGTTGGCGGAAAGGTGTTGGCGGGGGGTTGGTCCCCATTTATGGTTTTATGCCCGGTAGGCCTAGCCCCGCGGCAGCAAACCAAGGGTACCAGCAGGATAGCCTGCCGGGGAAAACTTGTTTACTTAAGCGTATAAAGGCATCCCACCTCTGCATGGATACCATACATGCACAAGTACTTGGCAAGGCTCGTCTTTTTCAGTAATATGCAGATCAGTAAGTACATATTTTACATAACACAAACATGGATAAAGAAGATTACATAATTTAGACTAAAGTTTGGCAGTCGCCTACACATTTTAACATGAAAAAATATGAGTGCCATGTAATCCCCTTCTCTGTCCCTCCTTTCCCAGGCACTGCAGCGGGATAAGAAAAGGACACAAGGAGCGCCTGGGTGAAGCTGGTGGTGAAGAGAGCGGCATGAGCGGCTCCCCAATCACCGCCTCCAGGGCCAGCAGGACACGGCAGGGCGAACGAAGCCGGAAGCCACGAGGAGGCATGTCGAAGTCCAGCTGGAGGAATCAGAGACACCACCTATGCCTGCCCCATCTAATGCCCCGACAGGTCACCTTGCCAGGGAAAAGACAGGTGTTGGAGGTGGTGCCACCTACTGATGGTGATGGTACGGCCAGAGGTCACCCGGAGTCAAAGTCGTCAACCTCCACGCCGACTCTAACGTCATCGCCGTCACTGCCCTCCTTGTCGTCATCGCTCGAGGAGGAGCTTTTGTCATCAGTCGAGCTCTCGATGCAACACCCTAAGAGAGAGCCCTCGCGTCCAAAGACCATGACAGATAGCAGGGTCGCCTCCACTAACTTAAAATGGAGGACGTGCCCTCCCATCAAGCTATGAACGCGCCTGAAGGTCTTCCAACCACACCGAAGGAGCATGACGTGGGGGGCTAGGAACTCTGTGCTCACATGTGTATTGCCATTACAATAGCCTCTCATGTGTAGCCTCAGCGTCGGTGCTCGATCTGCCTCCATCACCCTGGCAAAAGTGGTAGCAAGACAAAAGCGGCCCCGAGGGGGACCGTGCTTGACTAAACATCCCTGCGGCTGATCCCCAACGTGATCTTCCAATGGCCCAGGAGCCACCGGGGGAGGAAGGATCACGACGTTGCTGCGCCCTCCTCGACCACGGGGACGACCTCGCCCTCGTCCCGCACCCCTGCCATGAGCGATGGGTACCGCCCCCACATCGTCAACCGGGGGAGGAAGGCGATGTCGAGAAGAAACTCTCGTCGCCACCGCCGGAGCAACGACACGTCCTCTTCCCCTCGCCATGAGAAGGAAAGGGGGGTGGATGATAAGAAGTAGAAGATGTGTGTGAGTTAGCCCTCGCCCATCACCCCTTTTTATAAGCCGATTAGGGTTGGGGCTGTCCCCTCACCAAGAAGGCTGCCTCCCCACTCCACCAATCCGACTCCTTTGCGCCACTAACGACACGAAGAATCAAGACCGCCCGTATGTGCCAATCCACGGCGCTTGGCTTTCCGCCAGGGTGCCCCTTCCCGCATCCGATGTATCCTCCACCAGCCATGCACAATCCATGTGGTATACATGGCAAAAACGGCAGGGGCGGCGTAGGAGAAAGGGGCAGTTACCGACCCATGAGCGTCAAATATGTGCATCCCACCACCCGTGGGCCGAAAATCACCCCACGACGGCTCACACGACAAGCGAGAAGAACCGAAACTGCCCTCATTCAACCAGAGGTTAATGAAGAAGCAAGCAAGATATCGAGACAGCGTCAAAGCCACTGCATGTATACCTGTTGGAGCTTACCCCGACGACGCCCATCGGCTCGTTCGTGCCAGGCTCGGGGGCTTATGTCGGTGCAACAGACCCAAGTGTATGTTTCCCTGACTGTACACAGGCACGAAAGAAAGATCACAACGACCACGACCAGGTCAAGCAGAAGGGATAGCTCTTTGAGGAATCAAGGGGTGGATCAAGAGGACCAAGTCTAAAAGGAGGAACAAGAGCTCACTAAGGAAAAACCTCCCTTGTCTGGCAGGTGTCACACCCTATTTTCATGCCACAACACTTAATCTAATAAATCATGCAAAAATGTGGTTTGATAAAAACTTTTTAGTGATTTGGACTGTGCTTGATTTGGTTTTCTGTTTGCTGTTTGCAAGTGCTCTAAAAATCAAATAAATCCTCCAACTCTTATACTTCATCTCCTTGTTCCAAAACCTTCTCCAAATGATCATGCCATGTGTAGGACATAATAGTATGTTCATACAAAAATATTTTGGCCAAAAAGTATTTTCTAAATTAGGTTTTCCAGAAAAAACCTAAATTGAGACTTGAACTACAAATACTTAATTAAGGGTCTGAAAAACCTTTCAAAAATTATATTTCACTCCTATTAGGTATAGGACTCCCATAAACCACAAAAAAAAAATTTAAAAGTTATTTTCCTATTTTATTGAAAGACTTTTTCTTTAGGCCAGAAATGGTCTTTAATAGGTTAAAATTATTTAAATGTTTCAAAAATATTTGGGAAAATTCAGGGAAACTCATAGGACATATATTGTCCATATATAAGAGTTTCAACACATGGTCATGTTCAAAATATTGGTCAAATCCCTCAAAACCCCTTTCTGGATATTTTAAGCATTTGAAATATTTACAAAGGAAATTTTCTTAATTAACTCCAAGAAAATTCTAGCATGTCACATGTGACACATTTGATGATCTTGGCAAGCCTCATGCCTTGGAGATCAATAAAACATCATCAAACCCCCTCAAAACCATTTATGTCCATTTTGAAGTTTGAGAAACTTTACATTGCCAAACTTGTCCAAATGCTCTCAAACTTGGTGCAAATGCTCGAATGATGTAATAATGCATCTAGACCAAGGGGCGCAAGTTGGAGAGATGGATATCATGATCAAAGTGTTCCAAAACCCTTTTTGACAAGATCCAAATTTGAACAACTCTACATTACCAACTATTTACTTGTGACCTCAAATTTTGTGAACATGCTCACAACCCCAAATGATGACACTAGATAAAATGGTGGATAGAGGGGAGATGATTTGCATGACTAAATCTTGGAAAAGTCATTTATGTTGATTTCTAGGGTTTACCAAAGTTACATTAGTAACTTTTCCGAAATAAGCTCAAATTTGGTGGAGCACCCTATTTCTATGTGACATTTAATTCTGTTAAGTATCATACCAAATGGATTTTTTTTGCTTGCCCAAAACAACATCAAACACCTTATGCTATTGTACCAAAACCCCTGTTTTGACCCCTTCCACTATTCCCCTTTACCTCAAATTTTTACCAGAGATCACTCTAACCATCCTCTACCTTCAGTAACTCACTCATGCCCTCAGCTCAATTATTGGTGGGGTAAAATCTCACGTTTCCCCTCTATTTTCACCATGGCAGCACCTCTTTTCCCTCCTACCTCTTTCTTATAGACTTGCCTTAGCTATTAAGCTTCATAGAGCATCTCAGATTTTCCCAGGAGCTAGTGGACAAGCTTGGCCATGAGCACGACGCCTGTTGCATGCCATGGCATGTAATGATTGCGCTCTGGAGCGCGCTACAGTGCTTCGGCGCACTGTAGCCGCCCCCATCTCGATGCCCCCGACTACCTCGGTTGTCCCCCGCACGCCAGTAGAACCACCTCGACGTCCATGACACGGCACACCCCGTCCACATCCTCTCTCTCCCTCCTGCTGCGTTTCTCACACGCTCGTCGTCCGCCCACGAGCTCCAGTGAGTGGCTTCACACGCGCGACCACTCTGGCACCTCTCCGCTACTTCTCTCCCTTCGCCCTGGTCCTAGACCACACCCAGGAAGACCCGCGACTCGAAGCCAAGCCCTCCCGTGGCCTCCAGGGACGGCTACAGCCTCGCCGACGCACGGTCCCGCGATGCACCTTGCCCCCTTCTATTTAAGACCGCCCTGGGTCCTCCTCTCCACCCCATCTGCTTCCCCTTGCTCCTAGAGCCCCTCTGGACCAACCCACACCTCTCCCCGAGCCCTCCGTCGCTCCCCATGGCCAGATCCGAGCCGCCAGACTCCTCATAAATTCGTGGCCACTCCTCCTCCTCCTCCCCTCTGGACTGCACTAGAGCAACTCCAATATCACCACAGGCCCCTCCCGCGCTTCTCCCTCTCCTCCCCATGGCTGCGTCGTGCTCCATGGACTCAGCGGCTCTGCCATCCGCCTCGGTTAGGGCCCCGTCCTCCTCGGCACACCCCTGTGGGTATGGCGCACACCGCCGGATGGGGATCGCCTTCCTGAGCACGCACCGGCGGCCAGATCACTGGGAACAGCGACCTGTGGCGCCGGCCGGCCGCCGTCGACGCCGCCCCCTGCCTCTCCTCTGTTCGAGCGGGAGGTGGGGGATGAACCCGACAACAGGGCCCCGCCTGTCAGCCAGCGAGGAGGGCTGAGCCACTGGCGGGTGGGCCTCGTCCCGCCCCACGTAAGTGGAGACGACTTCGGCCGAAGATGCCTAGCCGCCGCGAAGACGTAATCCCCACGAGCGCATTCGACGTGGCCTCCTGCGTCGCGGCTGAGCTGCTGGGCCGGCCCACTATCCATCCAACACACAGTGAACGTTATAAGGTAGTATCTTTTTTTTCTTTATCAGTGAACTTCAAAAATCCCTAAACAACTCAAATAGTGTCCAAATTTGATGATTCAAATTTCCATAGACTCTACAAATCATGCTCTATTTAATGAACCATAGTGGACATTTTTGTTGTCCTTGGTTTTCCCTGGATCCTTTAAAAATGTCATTTACCCACATAAGTCCACTTCAAAAATCCATAGTATATTCATTTGGACTCCAAATCTGGTGAAACCAATTTCTAAATGTTTCTAAAATCATGCCTGATTTAATGGCTACTTTTACTCATTTTTATAAAAAGGCATTCTGTAAACAACTTGCATATCCATTAAACCTCTTGATTCCATCATATTGTAATGTTCCAAACTATCCATTGATCCATTGCCAATACAACCACTTCGGTCATTTTTCATATAACCAGAGGTATCCTAGGAAAGTCCAAATCCTATTTTTAGAGCACTTTTATTTTTGCCTTGTTGTGTTGCTTATTGTGGTTGTTTCCGACGTTAGTTGATGAAGTACACGGAGTACTTGGAGAAGGACTAGAGGATTTAAAGACCCCGAAGACTTGGTTAAGACAAGCAATCAGCCCTTTGACCACGACGAACCATTTTACACCATAAGAGCATTTTGTTGCTTCACTGAGTGCATGATATACCTGGAATGGCAACCTTGCTAGGCTTGCCTCCGTTGCATACCCCATTGATACTTGCATTGTTCATGACTCTATCCGTGTTTAGAGTTGTGTTGATGGGTTGTAGATATATGCTATAGTAGTTGGATAAACAAAATGGATCAGGATTATGCATTGAAAGAAACAAGTGTGGTTTGACATACTTGCAAATAACCTAGTGGGTGCCACTAATGCCCCTGGGAGATGGTATCGAACTAGGGCCCTACTTGGTGGATAAGTAGTGTACCGAGGCTTGATGAAAGTGTTGTTTATAGAGACGGATTAGATTTAAGATTTGTCGACCGTCCCAACCAAACATGTGCAACCACTCTACCCCTTTATGGGATGGGGCATTATTGATTACTTAGGCTGATACTAGCATGGTGCCCACATTACTAGTGATGGGGGTGACTTGAGGTCATCTTCAGGATGGGGTCGTGCTTGGATAGGCGGCCATGACTGTTTTTACAGGGCATCGGACACACCGTTGGTCCCTTCATGTATGCATGATAATGTGAAAAGGGCAGAGTCCCATGATCTTTTACTTATACACGAGGGTCGTGCACCAACGAGTGGACCCTATGTTAGTATCGTCTGGGGAAAGTTAATGATCGGGTGCTTCCCCCGAGTACTTGAGGTACTGCGGGATCGTGGATGACGTGAAAGCTTCCCGGATCTTGTGGGTAAAGTGCGCAAACTCTGCAGAGTGTAAAACTATTCGAATAGTCGTGTCCACGGCCAAGGACAGTTGGGTGGTGCTTCTTAGACTATGTCCATATGTTTTTGGAAAACAACACGATTTGGTAAATCAGTTGACGTGATTCGTGAGGAAGTCACGATGAGCTTGAGCATGAGATGTTCATAACTCTTTCTCGATGTTGATGTCTATAACCTCCTGATACTTGTTGCAGACGCATTCATATCCTTGATAAATGTTGATTATACTTGCATGAGAAAAACTAGCTTTCTGCAAAACTGCCAATTTTAGCAGTAGAGCCTTGCATAATTATTCTGTTATCACTCTTGGGTTGCTTGCGAGTACATTCAAAGTACTCATTGGCTTGTCACTGGTTATTTTATTGGCTAGTCATGAAAGCACATGATAAAATGAAGATTCTTTGGTGACGATCGTGCGAGCTAGGGCACTTCCCAGTCAGAATGCCTAGAGGGCTAAGGCAAATGGCATGGGTCCAAGTTGTTATTGAAGGTTTCTGCTGTGATGATATGCTCAAGACTTGACCATAATGGTCCTTCTTGTATAAGACGGTATGTATGGATGTAGGACTCTTGTTATTCAGCTTCAGTGTGTTCAGTGAGCATTGATCTCTGGGATCACTGTACACGTGCATTCGGTGATCACGACTTATGAGTCGGGGTCCCCACATAGCTAGTACCAGAGCCATCCTGACTGTAGGAAGCTTAGTTAGCATGGTCGCTAGTTAGGGTAAAACTATTTTCCAAACTATTACTAGTTTCCAAAAGTATCTATACTTCTCTTCCCTTCTCAGTTTTCAAAAACTAGGATATACTTTCCTTATTGATCCCTTCCCCTTCAAAACTCTTGGTCGCTAGAGCCCTTATGCCCCTGACCACTAGATTCCTTGTAATCCTCGTGGGTAGCCTAGAAGGAGTACACTTTGCCAAACACTCATCCACCTCTTCCGAACACAAGATTGGCAACACCACAACAAGACGATACCAACAGAAGATGCATCCCCAAGGAATGAGGATATGAAGACCCATAGGATGGTGACACCTTTGACACTACCCCAAGATGTTGCAACCTTAGCCTATGATGACCAGGGCACATGATATGCAAGATCATGATATAGATCGCTAATAGAGTAACCCTGTCACTACCGTTGTTGTATCGGCAACCACTAGTGGATGAGAACCTAGCCATTTGGTCCGCCTCACTATAGTGAGCAGGAAA
>LR738713.1:300028406-300053434 GCA_902687465.1 Secale cereale
CCCGCTCTCGGTAAAGATATTGTCAATAATGTGTCCGACAGATTGGACCTCTACTATGCCTTGTTAATGTCATTAAGGATTGCCACCTGGAACCGCCAGCACCATGGAATGCAGAAGGGATCTTCATGAATAAGAAGACAACAGAAGACTGAGTCAATGCCAGCTATGAGGAGACACCTTCACCCCATCACCTTGTCAGGTGAGAAGTTGTTGAAGGTTCTTCAGGCCAACCCGGATCATTTCATCAAGCAAGAGACATAGCAACACTTGAGGAATACTCAGAAGACTGCACGAGGCTCAAGGAACGACTACTGAGTCCGAGAACCCCTAGGGTAGGATTAGTCATGTACCCCTATGCGCAGTCGAGTCTCTATGATGGTTCAAATAGAACCACGATTGTTTGTTGCTTGTTTTTATTGTTTTTGTTTTGATATCAATCGCCCTTTTTGCCCTAGGCAACAAGTACACGACTATATCACCTTCCTTATCTTAATGCTTGTGTTTGGCCCTTTCGGCACTTGCACAATAGAACCCCCTTCAGGCATCCCACCTCCTCTATGATAGTTCTCCCTCTCTTCTCTCTCCTCAACGGAAGACCGGCAAGACAAGAAGTACCAAGGATTCCACCTCGGCAACCAACTAGTACTGAAGACTTTTTGCTACCACCTCCTCATCCAAGTACAACCCCATACAGTTATGTTTACCCCTCAATATTAGAAACCCATCCCCAGACCCTTCGAGGCTTCACGAGATACCCTAGCTCGAATCCTTAACCATGTGCTTAACCCACATAATTACAAGAGAACCAGTTAAGCCTCTCTAACCTTGCAGAACACTGGGTTTATTATGGAACTAGTGGACGTAGTGAGCACGCACATTGTCATCCTAATATAGCATCAAAACTGATGATGCCATAGGGAAGACCAATCTGAGGATACAAATGACTTGATGAGTTTATATTATTAACCTTGAGGAATTATCGGAGACTGATGGATTATGAGCCTTTTATGTTGATGAACTTGGTGGGATCATGTTAATAGAATAGCATAGCTTCCATTACCCCTGGATAAATTGGATTAATGTAGGGCAATTATGATCGCAAGCTGAAATTCTTGGAGGTATAAGGATTTGACTTAGCCAGGGGATGTTGACATGAGATAGTTGATGTTACGATAATGACTTGGGGTAAAATGTAGGAATTCTCGTTGGACATGATATTAGATTTAAGTAGGTGATTCTAGTTGAGTATAGATGTTGAGTATGTCTACATGGTTTAGAGTAAATTAGATTTAGACAGATCATGATACCATGTTTCTCGATGGACGACAAACTAAGAGATTGGATTAGTTGTCGGATTTGATTTAGCGATCTATGTAAGCATGACCTTGGAGTTTACGTGATCATGATGATGGAAACTGGTGGATTTACTATAGTAGAGGTAGGCCTTTTAGGTATTTGGGGATTATAGGACCTTAGGAGATCATGTGGAGCACAATAGACATTGGATTTGTAGAATTAAAGGGATGGTGTAGTGAATGGTGGAAGTTAATGGGCTGTTGGAGTTGATTCATAGGAAGGAAACAGGATCTTGGAGTGGCTTACGACGTGTTTCCTTAGGATAGAGATCAATTATGTTGAAAGAATAGGATGAGCACCCGGATTGTCATGTTTAACTCAAGCTTAGTAGCTTGAATGCCCTACCCATGGATTCTTAGGGGTAGCCATATTTTGGGGATCGAAGACATGTATAATTCTGTTAAACCTCCTCTCGGGGGTCATGAGGATAATAATAGCATGAGTGATGATTGGAGCTGACCTACACGAGTTGACTCTTTCGGTGGTATAAGGTTGTTTGTTTGAAATGAACTAGATAGAACTACTGGCATCTCAGAAACTGTGCTCAAGGATAATATGATAAACATTCACTCGCACACTAGGATCCTTGAAACCATTACGCCCCACCAAGCCACAACGTGGTTGGATCATGACCACGAGCTTTCGCTCTAGGTCGAGAAGACCTTTGCCAATACTCAACCGAGACCACCACCAATACCCCAGCCTACTTTTCGTACCCCATAGACTTCATGGAGTATTTGGACAAGTTAGTTGTCATCTTTATTTGGCAACATACTAGTCAACCCAAAAACGGATGAAGAGCCATTCAGCTGGTTACAAGACACTTGAAGACCGCCATGTCAAGAAGGAAGAACTACACCAACCACCCTCGTCAAGAAGTAAACCTCCACGTCGAAGACCAGGTGTATCTGCAAGCCACTTCTCTTGGAGGAACCGGGCATTCCCATGTCAAACAGAAGCTCACACCAAGATTTATCGGCCTTCTCCAAGATCACTGCAAGACGAAGAATAGACAGCTACCAGCTAAAGTTACCACCTGAGTCACCAACTGTGCACAATGTTTTTCACATGACACCACCCCAGAAACGTTTTCCAACTTCATGACTAACCCAATCCCTACGAAGACATCGATCGCCGATCCATCAACCTCCAGCCCAATATGACCTACGCAAGAAACCCCAATTGCAACCCGGATCAAGAAGAACGTTATGCATGAAGCCACGCCATCAAGTACCTCAAGGTTCAGCGGAGCACTACTCGAAAGCAAAAGCAACATGAAGAAGTGAAGACACTACCCTAGATCCGAATTGCGTATTCCCTTCCACCCCTAGTTTGGGAATCTCGGGGACGAGATTCTTGTAAGGGGGGTAGGTCTGTCACACACTATTTTTCTTGCCACAACACTTAAGCTAATAAATCATGCAAAAATGTGGTTTGACAAAAACTTTTGAGTGATTTGGACTATGCTTGATTTGGTTTTCTGTTTGCTATTTGCAAGTGCTCTAAAAATCAAATAAATCCTCCAACTCATATACTTCATCTCCTTGATCCAAAACCTTCTCCCAATGATCATGCCATGTGTATAGGACATAATAGTATTTTCTTACGAAAATATTTTGGCCAAAAAGTATTTTCCAAATTAGGTTTTCCAAAAAAACCTAAATTGAGACTTCAACTACAAGTACTTAATTAAGGGTCTGAAAAAACCTTTCAAAAATTATATTTCACTCCTATTAGGTATAGGACTCCCATAAACCACAAAAAAAAATTAAAGTTATTTTCCTATTTTATTTAAAGGCTTTTTCTTTAGGCCAGAAATGGTCTTTAATAGGTTTAAATTATTTAAATGTTTCAAAAATATTTGGGAAAATTCCGGGAAACTCACAGGACATATATTGTCCATATATAAGAGTTTCAACACATGGTCATGTTCAAAATATTGGTCAAATCCCTCAAAAACCCTTTCTGGATATTTCAAGCATTTGAAATATTTACAAAGGAAATTTTCTTAATTAATTCCAAGAAAATTCTAGCATGTCACATATGACATATTTGATGATCTTAGCAAGCCTCATGCCTTGGAGATCAAGAAAACATCATCAAACCCCCTCAAAACCATTTGTGTGCATTTTGAAGTTTGAGCAACTTTACATTGCCAAACTTGTCCAAATGCTCTCAAACTTGGTGCACATGCTCAAATGGTGTAATAATGCATCTAGACCAAGGGGGAAATTTTGGAGAGAAGGATATCATGATCAAAGTGTTCCAAAACCCTTTCTGGCCAGATCCAAATTTGAGCAACTCTACATTACCAACTATTTACTTGTGACCTCAAATTTTGTGAACATGCTCACAACCCCAAATGATGACACTACACAAAGTGTTGGATCAAGGGGGGGGGGTGATTTGCATGACTAAATCTTGGAAAAGTCATTTCTGTTGATTTCTAGGGTTTACAAAAGTTATATTAGCAATTTTTCCCAAATAAGCTCAAATTTGGTGGAGCACCCTATTTCTATGTGAAATTTCATCATGTTAAGTATCATGCCAAATGGAATTCTTTTGCTTGCCCAAACCAACATCAAACACCTTCTGCTATTATACCAAAACCCCTGTTTTGACCCCTTCCACTCTTCCCCTTTACCTCAATTTTTTACCAGAGATCACTCTAACCATCCTCTACCTCCAATAACTCACTCATGCCCTCAGCTCAATCATTGGTGGGGTAAAACCTCACTTTTCCCCTCTGTTTTCACCATGGCAACACCTCTTTTCCCTCCTACCTCTTTATTATAGACTTGCCTTAGCTATTAAGCTTAAAAGAGCATCTCAGAAATTCCCAGAAGCTAGTGGACTAGCTTGGCCTTGTGTAGGACGCCAGTTGCATGTCATGGCATGCAATGGTCGCGCTCTGGAGCGCGCTATAGTTCTTCGGTGCACTGTAGCCGCCCCCAACTTGATGCCCCCGACCACCTCGGCTGTCCCCCGCACGCCAGCAGGACCACCTTGACATCCGCGACACGACACACCCCCGTCCCCCTCCTCTCTCTCCCTCCTGTTGCATTTCTCACCCGCGCGTCGGCCGCCCATGAGCTCCAGTGAGCGGCTTCACACGCTCGACCACTCTGGCACCTCTCCGCTACTTCTCTCCCTTCCCCCTGGTCCTAGACCACGCCCAGGAAGACCCCCGACTTGAAGCCAAGCCCTCCCATAGCCTCCAGGGACGGCTACGGCTTCACCGGCGCACGGCCCCATGGTGTACCTTGCCCTCTTCTATTTAAGACTATCATGGGTCCTCCTCTCCACCCCATCTGCTTCCGCTCACTCCTAGAGCCCCTCTGGACCAACCCACACCTCTCCCCGAGCCCTCCGTCGCTCCCCATGGCCGGAGCCGAGCCGCCGGGCTCCGCCTAAATTTGCTCCTACTCTTCCTCCTCCTCCCCTCTGGACGGACTAGAGCAACTCCAACATCACCATGGGCCCCTCCCGCGCTTCTCCCTCTCCTCCATGTGGTTGCGTCGTGCTCCCTGAACTCACCGGCGCTGCCGCCCGCATCGGTCAGGGCTCCGCCCTCCTCGGCTCGCCCCTGTGGGCATGGCGCACACCGCTGGATGCAGCTCACCTTCCTGAGCACGCCGGTGGCCAGACGACATGAAACGGAGGCCTATGGCGCCGGCCAGCCGTCGTCGACGTCGCCCCATGCCTCAGCACTGTTCGAACGGGAGGTGGGGGATGAACCCGACAACTGGGCCCCGCCTGTCGGCCAGCGAGGAGGGCTGAGCCACTGACAGGTGGGCCTCGTACCGCCCCACGTAAGTGGAGATGGCTTCGGCCAAAGACGCCTAGCTGTCGCAAAGAAGTACTCCCGCGGGCACCTTCGACATGGCCTCCTGGGTCGCGGCTGAGATGCTGGGCCGGCCAGGTATCCATCCAATGCAAAGTGAACGTTATAAGGTAGTATCTTTTCTTTTCTTTTTTTCTTTATCCGGTGAACTTGAACAATCCCTAAACAACTCAAATAGTGTCCAAATTTGATGATTCAAATTTCCACAGACTCTACAAATCATGCTCTATTTAATGAGCCAAAGTGGACATTTTTGTTGTCCTTGGTTTTACCTAGATCCTTTAAAAATGTCAATTACCCACATAAGTCCACTTCAAAAATCCATAGTATATTCATTTGGACTCCAAATCTGGTGAAACCAATTTCTAAATGTTTCTAAAATCATGCCTAATGTAATGGGTACTTCTACTCATTTTTATAGAAAGGCATTCTATAGACAAGTCGTAGATCCATTAAACCCCTTGATTCCATCATATTGAAATGTTCCAAACTATCCACTGATCCATTGCCAGTAGAACCACTTTGGTCGTTTTTCATATGACCAGAGGTATCCTAGAAAAGTCCAACTCCTATTTTTAGAGCACTTTTATTTTTGCCTTGTTGTGTTGCTTATTGTGTTTGTTTTCGATGTTAGTTGATGAAGTACACCGACTACTTAGAGAAGGACCAGAGGATTTGAAGACCCCAAGGACTTGGTTAAGATAGGCAAGTAGCCCTTTGTCCATGACGAACCATTTTACATCATAATAGCATTTCGTTGCTTCACTGAGTGCATGATATACCTTGAATGGAAACCTTGCTAGGCATGCCTCCATTGCATACCCCGTTGATACTTGCATTGTTTGTGACTCTATCCTTGTTTAGAGTTGTGTTGATGGGTTGTTGAAATATGCTATAGTAGTTGGCTTCGTCTAATGGATCAGGATTATGCATTGAAAGAAACAAGTGTGGTTTGACATACTTGCAAATAACCTAGTGGGTGCCACTAATGCCCCTGGGAGATGATGTGGAACTAGGGCCCTACTTGGTGGAGAAGTAGTGTAGCGAGGCTTCATGAAAGTGTTGTTTACAGAGACAGATTAGATTTAATATTAGTCGATCATCCCGACCAAACATGTGCAACCACTCTACCCCTTTATGGGATGGGGCATTATTGATTACTTTGGCTGATACTAGCATTGTGGTCACATTACTAGTGACGGGGGTGACTTGAGGTCATCTTCGGGATGGGTTCGTGCTTGGATAGGCGGCCATGACTGCTTTTACAGGGCACCGGACACACTGTTGGTCCCTTCGTGTATGCGTGATAATGTGAAAAGGGCAGAGTCCAACGATCTTTTACTTATACACGAGGGTCGTGCACCAACGCGTGCACCCTATGTTATTATCGTCTCGGGAAAGGTAATGATCGGGTGCTTCCCCCGAGTACTTGAGGTACTGCCGGATCGTGGATGACACAAAAGCTTACCGGATCTGTGGGTAAAGTGCGCATCCTCTGCGGAGTGTAGAACTATTCGAATAGCAGTGTCCACGATCAAGGACAGTTGGGTGGTGCTACTTATACTACGTCCATATGTTTCTGGAAAACAACACGATTTGGTAAATCAATTAACGTGATTCGTGAGGAAGTCACGATGAGCTTGAGCATGAGATGTTCATAGCTCTTTCTCGATGTTAATGTCTATAGCCTCCTGATACTTGTTGCAGACGCATTGATATCCTTGATAAATGTAGATCATACTTGCATGAGAAAAACTAGCTTTCCGCAAAACTGCCAATTTTAGCAGTAGAGCCTTGCATAATTATTCTGTGATCACTCTTGGGTTGCTTGCGAGTACATTCAAAGTACTCATTGGCTTGCTACTGATTATTTTATTGGCCAAACATGAAAGAACAGGATAAATTGAAGATTCTTTGGTGACGATCGTGCGAGATAGGACACTTCCCAGTCAGAATGCCTGTAGGGTTAAGGCGGATGGCATGGGTCCAAGTTGTTATTGAAGATTTTCGTTGCGATGATATGCTCAAGACTTGACCATAATGGTCCTTCTTGTATAAGACGGTATGTATGGATGTAAGACTCTTGTTATTCGGCTTCTATGTGTTCAGTGAGCATTGATCTCTGGGATCACTGTGCACGTGCATTCGGTGATCACGACTTATGAGTCGGGGTCCCCACAGTAGGCGAGCCCAGCGAGGGCGAGGTACCGGACAGACAAGTAACAAGGACATCCCAGGAAGCCTGTCGGGGATGTGGAGGATGGATTACCCCAACAAGGCTCCATCACACCACCTCACAGCGACCCAAGTCGCCAATCAGTGCGGTGTCAAGCTCTCAAGTGGCTATGTAATGCCCCGAACACACCCGTCGGTGGTCATTACTCCTGGCAGGATCTAGACTGGCCCCACATATCAATACTAGTCTTTTGTGCGCACTTTGTCCTCACTCGTGCGCACCCGGGAGCAACTTCCCGGTTGGTCACCCATCCTGAAACTACCCCAAGCTGAGCATGATTAACTTTGGAGTTCTATCTGAATGGGCTCCCGGAAAAAAGGGAATTCCTTATTGATATGAGTAGTCTATAATCCCTAATAAGCCAGGCTATCACATGCAGCCCCACTCAGAGGAACCTATGTCCTCGTTGGGCACAGGAACGTTCCCTCTTGGCACAAACGTATGTGTATCCAGTCCGATACATGTTCCATGCCGTGTGCCACGATGGGTCACAAATGTCATGAATAACATGACCGAGCACCTGTCCGCAAACATCTGTGTAACTGCGTGGGTCGGCTCTGATACCAACTTGTAACGCCCCGAACACACCCGTCGGTGGTCGTTACTCCTGGCGGGATATAGACTGGCCCCACATATCAATACTAGTCTTTTCTGCGCACTTTGTCCTCACTCGTGCGCACCCGGGAGCAACTTCCCGGTCGGTCACCCATCTTGAAACTACACCAAGTTGAGCACGCTTAACTTTGGAGTTCTATCCAAATGGGCTCCCGGAAAAGATGGAATTCCTTATTGATATGAGTAGTCTATCATCCCTAATAAGCCAGGCTATCACAGGCTAAGTGGCCGTAATTCGGTATGCGGCGCCCATTTCCGGAGGAAATAACCTACAGATGACACCCATCCAGCAATGTGTCATGTAGGCAGGCGAGGAGGTGGCGGAATCTGCCGGCAAGGCTTGCCGGGCTATGCCCCGATGTGACACTAAGTGGTCCATTTAATGCGCCTTGTATCATCTGCAGAGTTAGGTATGATAGCATTGTTTGCTATCTAATTAGTACGCAATGACTGATTTGCCATTGTGGTAACCCTTGAGCTATAAAAGGAGGACCGTGGCGACCGGAGAAAGGATTCAGACCATGGTACACTCATACACGTGTAGTTGCTCTCGCCCCCAGGCCACCTTGCCGGGCAAGAGCACTGCGTCTCCACTACGGTCCACCCCATCAATCCACCAAAGCAGGAGTAGGGTTTTACGCCTCACTGTGACCCGAACCTGGGTAAAACTGCCCGTGTCATCGTTGCCCCGCGCCCTCCGCTCTATGTGCAACGTGCCCTTCCCCTTACCGAACAAAAAGGGGCCGATGGTCCCATAGGTGGCCGAGTTTTCCCATGACACTTGGCATAGAACTTAAGTCAAATAGGTGCATATAGTGGCTTGAACGATATAGGAAGGATGCAAACAAGCTGAATGTGATTTGCATTGATCATATTATTTGACCTTTTTAAAAGAAGCCCCCAGGCAAAGGTGGGTATTACATTAGAAGATGTATAGAATAGGAACCTAACATTGTTCGGTTTATCCGAACACTAAAATGGGAGGTTAGAGCTCCGTGAAAAGAAAGGTAAAAGAACGAATGAAGGAAGAGAGTGGTGATGATGACGCCGGACAAGGCGTAGAAGCGTCGTAGCCGAGCGAAAGGATCGAAGAAGAGGTGTCTAGAGGGGGGTGATTAGACACTCAACAAGAAAAGTAGTAGTTTTAAGTTCTTTAATTTGAGGTGAAGTTTTTAGCACAATTTCAAACATTCACAATACATTTCAAGCAAGCATGGAAAGAGTATATGAGCAGCGGAAAGTAAAGCATGCAAGTTGCAAGGAAGTAAAGGGATGGGATTAGAGTGTGCAAACGCAATTGGAGACATGGATTTTTTTGGCGTGGTTCCGTAGGTGGTGCTATCATACATCCACGTTGATGGAAACTTCAGCCCACGAAGGGTAACGGCTGTGCGAGTCCATGGAGGGCTCCACCCACGAAGAAGCAACCTTGTCTATCCCACCATGGCCTTCGCCCACGAAGGACTTGCCTCACTAGGGTAGATCTTCACGAAGTAGGAGATCTCCTTGCCCTTACAAACTCCTTTGTTCAACTCCACAACCTTGTTGGAGGCTCCCAAGTGACACCTAACCAATCTAGGAGACACCACTCTCCAAAAGGTAAAAAATGTTGTGTGGATGATGAACTCCTTGCTCTTGTGCTTCAAATGATAGCCTCCCCTACACTCAACTCTCTCATATAGATTCGGATATGGTGGAAATAAGATTTGAGTGGAAAGCAACTTGGGGAAGGCTAGAGATTAAGATTCTTGTGCTTGGATTGGAATATCTTGGTCTCAACACATGAGCAGGTTGTTCTGTCTCAGAAAATGGGTACTGGAAGTGTATGTACGTTCTGATGGCTCTCTCGCTGATGGAGAAGGGGTGGAGGGGTATATATAGCCTCCACACAAAATCTAGCAGTTCCACACATTTGACCCAAATCGGTCAGACCGGCTAAACAAACTCGATCAAACCGATCAGTTCAAAATGTGAATGTTAGACATTTCGGTGGGACCGACCATATCAACTCTATGAGAGCTATGTGCTAGGGTTATGGTAAAACCTATACTCGATCTGACCGATTACACAAACTCGGTGAGACCGATTTTGGTAGTAGGTTAGCAGAGTGTTGGTCAAGCAAACTCGGTGGGACCTGTATCTTATTTCGGTGAGACCGAAATAATTGCAATAGGTAACAGAGAGTTTGCAATCCCATCTCAGTGAGACCTAGATCCCATCGGTGAGACCAAACTGATAAGGGTTTCTGGCAGTGTCTATGTCAAGTGAACTCGGTGGTGCCAAATAGATCAAATCGGTGGGGCCGAGTTTGACTTTAGGATTTAGGACATATGTGGAAATGAGAAAGTGGTTGAGGGCTTTGGAGCATATCACTGAGCACTTTGAGCAGGTAGATCATTAAGCAACACCTCATCCCTTTTAATAGTATTGGCTTTCCTATGGATTCAATGTGATCTTGGATCACTAAAATAGAAATGAAGGGTCTTGAGCTTTTGTCAATCTTTGTCCTTAGCTTCTTGAAAAGGGTTCCACATCCTCTTGTCCTGCCACTCCACTATTGAACTCATCTGAAATATACTAGATGAAAACATTAATTCAACAAGAGATATGTTTTCATTAATTACCAAAATCACCCAGTGGACACTTGTGCTTTCAATCTCCCTCTTTTTGGTAATTGATGACAATCATACATCAAAGCTTCAGATAAAGGTATGAAGGATGACAAGTAAAGCTTTGGCAAAACATGTAACAAGCATATGCTCCCCCTATATGTATGCAATCATGTAAATATAAAATATGAGAGCATGTGAATGCATAAGCATGTCTGAGCAAGTAATGAGTTACATGTATCTTGGCTATATGCATCAGACCAAATGATGTTGAATGTAGAAAATGTACCAACATGTTTATGAGTCCTCCTTGCAAACAATATGTACAGCAGCAAGATATCATCATGCACATGGATGTGATGCATATACTTACCTTGTGGTCTTGAGCTGGCTTTGGAGAGGGTGAACTTGAGAAACAGGGTTAGATAACACAAGATCACCTACTAAACAAAGCACGTGAGTAACCACAAAAGTACCAAGATTGGGATGACATGTAGAGAGTGAGTACATAGTACACTATATGGATATAGACATGTACCCAAAGATTTTCTTCCCTTAAGTGTCTTTCTCCCCCTGGATCTTATATTGAATAATGGGAGAAGATAGGGTAGAAGAAAATCAGAGCAAAATAGCAAAATAGAAAAACTGAGAAAAACAATCATAATACATACTAACATGTCTTTCCCCTCTCGAAGACATCTGACTTCTCTCCTCTTTGGATAATAAGCATCTAGAGATAAGCTTTGATGTTCTCTCTCTCCTCTTTGTGTGATAATTTTTGATGTGCTCTCTCTCCCCCTTTGACATCAATTTCCAAGAAGGGTTCTTCTGGAGCATGACTCAAATAGGTTTGGTCCTTGAGTCACATTACAAAGAAACATGTAATTTAAGATGCTAGTAGAGGAAAAGAATCACTGAGCGGTGCTGGAATAGATATGCAGGATCCAAATGGAAAAATCCTTGCTCAGTATTGAATTCGGTGAGACCAATTCATTTTCATCGGTGACACCGAGTTGGCAGTGTCAAGGATGATGCGTATCGGTCCGGGTTTGTCCTTGTCGGTTGAACCGATGAACAATCTGTAATAGAGCATTATAGTTAGGTCTACCGAGAGACAGAGATCGGTGCCACCGAGTTCAATAGAGAGGAAGGGTTTGCAATGAATTTGATGCAGAAAATAATAGAGAAAAGAAAAGAAATCTAGATGAAGTTTTTTTTGAAAGGGGAACACGCATGCAAAGGATGAATGCAAGAACATGGAGAAACACAAGAGAACTTCATCTAGAAATGGTCGGCGACAGAGTCACCTATGTTAGAGTATGTTGACTTAGGAGTCAAGTGAGAACACTTGGTCATAGGTCATACTCATCGTTTAAGCTCAAAATGGGGTTGCCATTCTTCGTTTAAGCATTTTGATGTATTCACATCTTGTTGAGCTGCTTTAACCCATGTCTTGGGGTACAGCTTCTCTAAGATGGAATAACATACCTTGGGTGGTGGTGTTGATCTTGATCATGTGGTTGAACTTGTGTTGGATGCTCAAGGTTGATGTAGTTCATCAAGAGTTGGGAGCACGACTTGAAATTTGAGTTCATCTATACCTACATGGATTCGATTTGCAAGGAAGAGCACTTGTGTGTCCAAAATGACAATCATGAAATTTTGGTACCAAATGAAATTTGATATATAGAAATTATCAAAGGATATAGTGAAAGGATTCATGCTTCCTTGTCTTCAACCACCATATTGTAGAGACTTGGTGAAGTAAAGATTGCTTAGGATGTGAGTGAGTTGCGATCTGTTGGGCTCATCCAAGTACCTACAAAGGTTACATAGCATGCAAGGGTACAAGTATAGATCCAAGACATATGATCATCATCACGAGAGAAATATGAAGGATTAGTCAAAGGCTCATGCCTTGCATGCATTCAAAAAGGACTTCCTACTCCAAGTTTGAGGCATCAATAATGTTTAATTCACCTCTCAAATGGAAAAATACTTTCTCATCAAGTGGTTTGGTGAATATATCCGCCAATTTCTTATCGGTATGAACATGTTTAAGATCAATGTCTCCCCTAGCAACACGATCTTGAATGAAATGATGACGAACTT
The DNA here is from genome assembly GCA_902687465.1 of Secale cereale. Lineage (NCBI taxonomy): Eukaryota > Viridiplantae > Streptophyta > Magnoliopsida > Poales > Poaceae > Secale > Secale cereale. The sequence goes on from LR738713.1 coordinate 300,041,179, forward strand.
CAATATGCTTAGTTTGAGAATGTTGCACGGGATTGTGGGCAATCTTCATAGCACTTTCTTTATCACAAAGCAATGGAACATGTTTCACATAGATTCCATAATCTTTAAGAGTTTGGGTCATCCAAAATAATTGAGCACAACATGAACCAACGACAATGTATTCCGCTTCAGCGGTGGATAAGGATACCGAGTTTTGTTTCTTGGAGGACCATGACACAAGAGATCTACCAAGAATTGACAAGTACCCGAAGTGGACTTTCTATCCACCTTGTCTCTGGCATAGTCTGAATCGGAGTAGCCAACAAGATCAAAATAAAACCTCTTAGGATACCAAATGTCAAAGTTTGGTGTGTGAACTAAGTATCTCACTATCCTTTTCATAGCCTTAAATGACATTCTTGTTGGGGAACGTAGTATTTCAAAAAAATTCATACGATCACGCAAGATCTATCTACTAGAAGAATAGCAATGAGAGGGGAGAGTGTGTCTACATACCCTCGTAGACCGAAAGCGGAAGCGTCTAGTGACGCGGTTGATGTAGTCGAATGTCTTCGCGATCCAACCGATCCAAGCATCGAAAGTATGGCACCTCCGCGTTCAGCACACGTTTAGATCGATAACGTCCCACGAGCTCTTGATCTAGTTGAGCTTCACGGGAGAGTTTTCTCAGCACGACGGCATGGTGACGGTGATGATGAAGCTACCGGCGCAGGTCTTCGATTAAGCACTGCAACGATATGACCGAGGTGTGTATCTGTGGGGAGGGGCACCGCACACAGCTAAAATCAACTTGTGTATCTTGGGGTGCCCCCTCCCCACGTATATAAAGGAGGGAGGTGAGGAGGAGGGGTGCGCCATGGGGAGTCCTACTCCCACCGGAAGTAGGATTCCTTCTCCTTCCCTAGTTGGAGTAGGAGAGGAAGGAAGGAAGAGAGGGAGAGGAAGGAAAGGGGCCCCGCCCCCCTAGTCCAATTCGGGTTGGGCTAGCGGGGCCACGCGCCCCAAGATAGCCGCACCTCCTCTTCTTCCACTTGGGCCCATGAGGCCCAATAACCCCCCGGGGGGTCCGATAGCCCCCCGGTACTTCGGTACTTATCCGATAACCCCCGGAACTCATCCGGTGTCTGAATATAACCTTCCAAAATATGAATATTTATGTCTTGGACATTCCAAAACTCCTCGTCATGTCCGTGATCACATCTGGGACTCCGAACTACCTTCGGTACATCAAAACACATAAACTCATAATACCGATCGTCATCTAATGTTAAGCGTGCGGACCCTACAGGTTCGAGAACTATGTAGACATGACCGAGACTCATCTATGGTCAATAACCAATAGCGGAACCTGGATGCTCATATTGGTTCCTACATATTCTACGAAGATCATTATAGGTCAAACCGCATAACAACATACGTTATTCCCTTTGCCATAGGTATGTTACTTGTCCGAGATTTGATCGTCGGTATCATCATATCTAGTTCAATCTCATTACCTAAAAGTCTCTTTACTCGTTCCGTAATAAATCATCTCGTGACTAACTCATTAGTCATTTGCTTGCAAGGCTTATTGTGATGTGTATTACCGAGAGGGCCCAGAGTTACCTCTCCGACACTCAGAGTGACAAGTCCCATTCTCGATCTATGCCAACACCACAAACACCTTCGGATACACCTGTAGAGCATCTTTATAATCACCCACTTACGTTGTGACGTTTGATAGCACACAAGGTGTTCCTCCGGTATTCGGGAGTTGCATAATCTCATAGTCATAGGAACATGTATAAGTCTTGAAGAAAGCAATAATAGTAAGACTAAACGATCAAGTTGCTAAGCTAACGGATGGGTCTTGTCCATCACATCATTCTCCTAATGATGTGATCTCGTTGATCAAATGACAACTCATGTCTATGGCTAGGAAACATAACCATCTTTGGTCAATGAGCTAGTCTAGTAGAGGCATACTAGGGACATGTTTTGTCTATGTATTCACACATGTACTAAGTTTCCGATTAATACAATTGTAGTAGCATGAATAATAAACATTTATCATGATATAAGGAAATACAAATAACAACTTTATTATTGCCTCTAGGGCATATTTCCTTCGGTCTCCCACTTGAACTAGAGTCAATAATCCAGATTACATAGTAATGATTCTAACACCCATGGAGTCTTGGTTCTGATCATGTTTTACTCGTGGAAGAGGCTTAGTCAACGGGTCTGCGACATTCAGATCCATATGTATCTTGCAAATTTCTATGTCTCCCTCCTTGACTTGATCGCGGATGGAATTGAAGCATCTCTTGATGTGCTTGGTTCTCTTGTGAAACCTGGATTCCTTCGCCAAGGCTATTGCTCCAGTGTTGTCACAAAAGATTTTCATTGGACCCGATGCACTAGGTATTACACCTAGATCGGATATGAACTCCTTCATCCAGACTCCTTGATTTGCTGCTTCCCAAGCAGCTATGTACTCCGCTTCACACGTAGATCCCGCCATGATGCTCTGTTTGGAACTGCACCAACTGACAACTCCACCGTTTAATAAAAGTACATATCCGGTTTGTGACTTAGAGTCATCCGGATCAGTGTCAAAGCTTGAATCGACGCAGCCATTTACGATGAGCTCTTTGTCACCTCCATAAATGAGAAACATATCCTTTGTCCTTTTCAGGTACTTCAGGATGTTCTTGACCGTTGTCCAGTGAATCACTCCTGGATTAGTTTGGTACCTCCCTGCTAAACTTATAGCAAGGCACACATCAGGTCTGGTACACAGCATTGCATACATGATAGATCCTATGGCTGAGGCATAGGGAATGACTTTCATTTTCACTCTATCTTCTGAAGTAGTCAGGCATTGAGTCTTACTCAACTTCACACCTTGTAACACTGGTAAGAACCCTTTCTTCGACTGATCCATTTTGAACTTCTTCAAAACTTTGTCAAGGTCTGTGCTTTATGAAAGTCTAGTTAAGCATCTTGATCTATTTCTATAGATCTTCATGCCTAATATATAAGCAGCTTCATCGAGGTCTTTCATTGAAAAATTCGTATTCAAGTATCCTTTTATGCCATCCAGAAATTCTATATCATTTCCAATCAACAATATGTCATCTACATATAATATCAAAAATGCTACAGAGCTCCCACTCACTTTCTTGTAAATACAAGCTTCTCCAAAAAAGTTTGTATAAAACCATATGCTTTGATCACCTCATCAATGCGTATATTCCAACTCCGAGATGCTTGCACTTGTCTATAGATGGATCGCTGGAGCTTGCACACTTTGTTAGCACCTTTAGGATCGACAAAACCTTCTGGTTGCATCATATACAACTCCTCTTTGAGGTATCCATTTAGGAATGCAGTTTTGACATCCATTTGCCAGATTTCATAATCATAAAATGCGGCAATCGCTAACATGATTCGGACAGATTTAAGCATCGGTACGGGTGACAAAGTCTCATCGTAGTCAACACCTTGAACTTGTCAAAAACCTTTCGCAACAAGTCGAGCTTTGTAGACATTAACATTACCATCGGCGTCTGACTTCCTCTTGAAGATCAATTTATTTTCAATGGCTTGCCGATCATCGGGCAAGTCAACCAAAGTCCACACTTTGTTCTCATACATGGGTCCCATCTCAGATTTCATGGCCTCAAGCCATTTTGCGGAATCTGGGCTTATCATTGCTTCCTCATAGTTCATAGGTTCATCACGGTCTAGTAACATGACTTCCAGAACTGGGTTACCATACCACTCTAGTGCGGAACGTACTCTGCTTGACCTACGAGGTTCAGTAGTAACTTGATCCGAAGTTTCATGATCATCATCATTAGATTCCTCGCTCACTGGTGTAGGAATCACTGGAACTAGTTTATGTGATGTGCTACTTTCCAATTCGGGAGAAGGTACAATTACCTCATCAAGTTCTACTTTCCTCCCACTCACTTCTTTCGAGAGAAACTCCTTCTCTAGAAAGGATCCATTCTTAGCAACGAATATCTTGCCTTCGGATTTGTGATAGAAGGTGTACCCAACAGTTTCCTTTGGGTACCCTATGAAGACACATTTCTCCGACTTGGGTTCGAGCTTATCAGGTTGAAGTTTTTTCACATAAGCATCGCAGCCCCAAACTTTAAGAAACGACAACTTTGGTTTCTTGCCAAACCACAGTTCATAAGGTGTCGTCTCAACGGATTTAGATGGTGCCCTATTTAACGTGAATGCAGCTGTCTCTAAAGCATAACCCCAAAACGATACTGGTAAATCGGTAAGAGACATCATAGATCACAGCATATCTAATAAACTACGGTTACGACGTTCAGACACACCATTACACTGTGGTGTTCCGGCTGGCGTGAGTTGTGAAACTATTCCACATTGTTTCAAATGAAGACCAAACTCGTAACTCAAATATTCGCCTCCACGATCAGATCGTAGAAACTTTATTTTCTTTTTACGATGATTCTCTACTTCACTCTGAAATTCTTTGAACTTTTCAAATGTTTCAGACTTGTGTTTCATTAAGTAGATATACCTATATCTGCTCAAATCATCAGTGAAGGTCAGAAAATAACGATACCCACCGCGAGCCTCAACACGCATTGGTCCACATACATCAGTATGTATGATTTCCAACAAATCAGTTGCATGCTCCATTGTTCCGGAGAACGGAGTCTTAGTCATCTTGCCCATGAGGCATGGTTCTCAAGCACCAAGTGATTCATAATCAAGTGATTCCAAAAGTCCATCAGTATGGAGTTTCTTCATGCGATTTACACCAATATGACCTAAACGGCAGTGCCACAAATAAGTTGCACTATCATTATTAACCTAGCATCTTTTGGCTTCAGTATTATGAATATGTGTATCACTATGATCGAGATCTAACAAGAATAAACCACTCTTCAAGGGTGCATGACCATAAAAGATATTACTCATATAAATAGAACAACCATTTTTCTCTGATTTAAGTGAATAACCGTCTCGCAGCAAACAAGATCGAGATATAATGTTCATGCTCAATGCTGGCACCAAATAACAATTGTTTAGGTCTAAAACTAATCCCGATGGTAGATGTAGAGGTAGCAAGCTGACGGCGATCACATCGACTTTGGAACCATTTCCCACGCGCATCGTCACCTCGTCCTTAGCTAATCTTCGTTTAATCCGTAGCCCCTGTTTCGAGTTACAAATATTAGCAACCGAACCAGTATCAAATACCCAGGTGCTACTACGAGCATTAGTAAGGTACGCATCAATAACATGTATATCAAATATACCTTTGTTCACTTTGTCATCCTTCTTATCTGCCAAATACTTGGGGCAGTTCCGCTTCAAGTGTCCAGTCCCTTTGCAGTAGAAGCACTCAGTTTCAGGCTTGGCTCCAGACTTGGGTTTCTTCGCGGGAATAGCAACTATCTTGCTATTATTCTTGAAGTTCCCCTTCTTTCCCTTGCCCTTTTTCTTGAAACTAGTGGTCTTGTTAACCACGAACACTAGATGCTCCTTTTTGATTTCTACCTCCGCAGCTTTGAGCATAGCGAAGAGCTCGGGAATTTTCTTCTGCATCCCTTTCATGTTATAGTTCATCATGAAGCCTTTATAGCTTAGTGGCAGTGATTGAAGAACTCTATCAATTACACTATCTTCATCAACTTTGCAACCAAGTTGAGTCATATGATTGTAGTACCCAGACATTCTGAGCAAGTGTTCACTGATAGAACTATTCTCCTCCATCTTGCAGCTATAGAACTTATTGGAGATTCATATCTCTCAATTCGAGCATTTTCTTGAAATATTTACTTCAACTCTTGGAACATCTTGTATGCTCCATGATGTTCAAAACGTCTTTGAAGTCCTGATTCTAAGTCGTAAAGCATGGCACACTGAACTATCGAGTAGTCATCAGAACGAGCTTGCCAGATGTTCATAACGTCCAGAGTTGCTCCTGCAGCAGGCCTATCACCTAGCGGTGCTTCCAGGACATAATTCTTCTGTGCATCAATGAGGATAATCCTCAAGTTATGGACACAGTCCATGTAGTTGCTACCATCATCTTTCAACTTATCTTTCTCTAGGAACGCATTAAAATTCAAGGGAACAGTAGCACGGGCCATTGATATACAACAACATAGATATGCAAAAACTATAGGGACTAAGTTCATGATAAATTAAAGTTTAATTAATCATATTACTAAAGAACTCTCACTTAGATAGACATCCCTCTAGTCATGAACATGATCACGTGATCCAAATCAACTAAACCATGTTTGATCATCACGTGAGATGGAGTAGTTTTCAAAGGTGAACATCTTATATTGATCATATCTACTATATGATTCACGCTCGACCTTTCGGTCTCCAGTGTTTCGAGGCCATGTCTGTACATGCTAGGCTCTTCAAATTTAACCGGAGTATTCTACATGTGCAAAATTGTCTTACACCCGTTGTATTTGAACGTAGAGCTTATCACACCCGATCATCACGTGGTGTCTCGGCACGACGAACTTACGCAACGGTGCATACTTAGGGAGAACACTTGTACCTTGAAATTTTGTAAGGGATCGTCTTATAATGCTACCGCCGTACTAAGCAAAATAAGAAGGATAATAAGATAAACATCACATGCAATCAAAATATGTGACATGATATGGCCATCATCATCTTGTGCATTTGATCTCCATCTCCAAAGCATCATCATGACCTCCATCATCACCGGCTTGACACCATGATCTTCATTGTAGTGTCGTGGTCATCTCGCCAACTATTGCTACTACTACTATTGTTAACTCATAGTGATAAAGTAAAGCAATTACATGGCCTTCGCAATTCATACAATAAAGAGACAACCATAAGGCTCCTGCCGGTTGCCGATAATTTACAAAACATGATCATCTCATACAATATCGTATAACTCATCACGTCTTGACCATATCACATCACAACATGCCCTGCAAAACCAAGTTAGACGTCGTCTACTTTGTTGTTGCAAGTTTTACGTGGCTGCTACGGGCTTAGCAAGAACCGTTCTTACCTACGCATACAAAGACCACAACGATTTTTCGTCAAGTGTGTTGTTTTAACCTTCACAAGGACCGGGCGTAGCCACAGTCGATTCAACTAAAGTTGAGAAACTGACACCCGCCAGCCACATGTGTGCGAAGCACGTCGGTAGAACTAGTCTCGCGTAAGTGTAGTCGTAATGTCGGTCCGGGCCGCTTCATCCAACAATACCGCCAAAGCAAAGTATGACATGCTAGTAAGCAGTATGACTATTATCACCCACAACTCATTGTGTTCTACTCGTGCATATCATCTACGCATAGACCTGGCTCATGATGCCACCGTTGGGGAACATAGTATTTCAAAAAAAAATCCTACTATCACGCAAGATCTATCTACTAGAAGCATAGCAACGAGAGGGGAGAGTGTGTCTACATACCCTCGTAGACCGAAAGCGGAAGCATCCAGTGACGTTGTTGATGTAGTCGAACGTCTTCGCGATCCAACCGATCCAAGCACCGAACGTACGGCACCTCCATGTTCAGCACACTTTCAGCTCGATGACGTCCCACGAGCTCTTGATCCAGTTGAGCCTCACGGGAGAGTTTCGTCAGCACGACGGCATGGTGACGGTGATGATGAAGCTACCGGCGCAGGGCTTCGCCTAAGCACTGCAATGATATGACCGAGGTGTGTATCTATGGGAAGGGGCACCACACACGGCTAAAATCAACTTGTGTGTTGATACGTCTCCAACGTATCTACTTTTCCAAACACTCTTGCCCTTGTTATGGAATCTAACTTGCATGATTTGAATGGAACTAACCCGGACTGACGCTGTTTTTAGCAGAATCGCCATGGTGTTGTTTTTGTGCACAAATAAAAAGTTCTCGGAATGACCTGAAACTCCATGGAGATTTATTTTGGAAAATATAAAAAATATTTGCAAGAATATCCAGACGAGGGGGCCCACACCCTGTCCACGAGGATGGGACCCCCCTAGGGCATGCCCCTGCCTCGTGGGCCCCCTGGTGCTCCACCGACATATCCCCAGATCCTATATATTCACTTATGGGGAGAAAAAGATCAAGGAAAAAGAATTATCGCGTTTCACGAGACGGAGCTACCGCCAAGCCCTAATCTCTCTCGGGAGGGCTGATCTGGAGTCCATTCGGGGCTCCGGAGAGTGGAGATCATCGCCATCGTCATCATCAACCTTCCTCCATCACCAATTTCATGATGCTCACCGTCGTGCGTGAGTAATTCCATTGTAGGCTTGCTGGATGGTGATGGGTTGGATGGGATTGTCAGGCCCAAGATGCGATTCTATCCCGATCGCGTGACACTTACGTGATTGGGGCACAACCGCATTTCGGGCGCTTAGCAAGATGGATATCATTACACCGTACCATTTCATACATACATGGGGGATACAACAATACATACAATTCACAAGAATACAACAATATCAATACAAGGCATTGGACTACGGATGCAAACATGAAAAACACAACGGCATCCATCTGCTATCCCAGGCTGCCGATCCGGAACCTAACCCAAGACTGAAGAAGAAGAAGAAGAAGAAAGAACTCCAACACAAAGGTCATCGCTCTCGAGTCAAGTCATCGGAAACCTGCACCTGCCACTGTTGTTGTAGTATCTGTGAGCCACAAGGACTCAGCAATCCAATAACCATGGGTATCAAGACTAGCAAAGCTTAATAGGGAAAGGAGAGGTTAAGTGGCGAGGTTGCAGCAGCGGCTAAGCAATATATGGTGGCTAGCTTATGAGTACAAGAATAAGATGAGCATCTACGCAAACGGTCGCAAACTAGTAGTGATCGCTAAAGATCCTGATCTACCTACGAGTCAAACATAACCCCACCGTGTTCTCTTCTCAAAGTGAAAAGAGACAGTCACGGTTACTCACGCAGTTGTGTGTTTTACTTATGATCCTCTGTCAAGTTTTCTACAACCGGACATTAACAAATTCCAATCTTCCACATAACCGCGGGCACGGCTTTCGAAAGCTCATAACCCTGCAGGGTGTCCCAACTTAGCCCATCACAAGCTCTCACGATCAGCAGAAGTAACAATAATACTACCCCTTATCTTAGGGAAGGCCCGATCAGACTCGGAATTCCCGGTGCACAAGACATTTCGACAATGGTAAAACAAGTCCAGCAAGACCTCCCGGCGTGCCGACACCTAGCCGCGCGTATCTCGTCTCAGGCCACGTCCGAATGGGTGATGCTACAGGTAAAACCAGCCCTCGGGTTTCCCCAAGGTGGCCCTGCAGGCTCCCCGTTTGGGACCAACACCATCAGCACTGGCCCCCCTGCTATGTAGAAAGAATCCTCGGGTAGCGCTAACTCCCTATGCAATTAATTAATTAATTAAATTTTTGTAATGAGGCAAATTAAAACCAATGTTGGGCCTTGCTGGAGGAGTTTTATTCAAAGACGAACTATCAAGGGGTCCCCATATACCCAACCGTGTAAGGAACACAAAATCAAGGAACATAACACCGGTTTATCGGCTCCTAAGGTGGCATGAGTGGAACAAAACACCGAGCAAAAGGCCAAGCCTTCCGCCCATTGCCAAGTATATAGGTGTGTTAATAATAATAATAGATATTGTGATATTCCAACAACAAGTTCCAACATGGAACGATCTTCGTTTTCACATGCAACTAACAACGCTATAAGAGGGGCTGAGCAAGCGGGTAACATAGCCCAACAATGGTTTGCTAGGAAGGTGTCAAAGGTTAGAGGTTTCATGGCAACAAGGAGAGGGGCTAACAACAATGATGGGTAGCGCGACATATAACGATAGCATCGAGACATCTAGCATAGCAATGATAGTAAAGGTATCCAAGGTGATGGTCATCTTGCCTGAGATCCTGCAAGGAAGAAGAATGAGTCTATGAAGAAGACAAAGAAGAAGCCTTGAAGACGAAGCACGTGAAGTCAAACGAATCCTCACGATCGCAATGGAAAAGAACTAGCGAGAAGAAATCACACAACATGGTAAACACACCACACAAGAACATGACAAGGTGCTCAATCAAGTATGATACAAGACAAGTCTATATGATGCAAAACATGGCAAGGGATGAAGCACACAAGAACAACACAAACCAAAAAGTTTAAATGAGGCCGGAATCATTAAATAACAACTCCGGTAAGTCCTCATATGCACATTTCTAAATGGGTTCAGATCTGAACAAACATTACGTTAAAGTTGTTAAACAGCAAGTTAACATGCACCATGATGATCTACTCGAAATTCTAGTCAAGTTACATATAAAGTTTGTTTAATTCGGAGCTACGGCCTAGAAGATATGAGCAAAACAAGATAAGCATGGCAAGTTGCAATAAATTTATCCAGACTTAGTCAAAATCTGGGAAGGCAAAAACATCATCACGATGCTACCTTCGGAGGCACAAAACAACTAGCATATCAACTCTACTAAGTATATAAAGATCATGGACATGTAATAGACATAGCATACATCAAACAACTCCATTGGAGCAACTCCATAGGAGGCATGGATCAATAACAACAAGCTTCACCAAATTGATCATGCTGATAAAAGGCTGACAGGTAAATTTATAGCAACTTGAGAGCAAGAAATAAATAAGCTACAACAGGCCATATGTGCAAGTAAGGGCATGGATGGATAGAGCATAACATGGACAACAATACATGATCAATGGACAACCCAAAACAAGCATGGATTTGACTAGGGCAACAAGAAAACATAGCATCAGGTTTAACAGATTCTTGACTTAGCAGTTTTTCACTAAGTATAAAACAACAACATTGGCATGGCATGTTTACAAGCTTCTTTAAGACACCTCAAGGCATATCATGGAAAGTGGATTGCACCATAGCAAAGACCATATGATTGTGCTTCTAAAACATGTTGACATGTGGCATGAAGACAAACACATAAATAGCAATGAGCAAGTGAAATCAGCATTTCACAACAAGTTTCAGCACTTAACAGCCAGATGCACTTTTGCAACAGAGATTAACATGGAAATATGGCACCTAACATGAATGCTACAGCAACCAACATGTAGAGCACTTCACAATGAACATTTTGATATATCATATGCTCCATTTGGACCAACATGCACAAAGTTATCAACACCACAAGCATGCAACAAAATTATAGTTAACAGCAGTTTTAAACTTATATCACTCTTGCAATGATGATTAGGGCATCAAGATGAAGTCAAACAAGCATACCACAATGGAACAAAATGAAGAGCATGTCACCACGATCATTTTGACATATCATACACTCAATTTGGACATACACACAACAAGTTACAGCAACACTAAGTATGCAACAAAATTACAAAGATGCCGGGGACTTAGTGGAAAACAACCTCGGGTCGAGGTGGACATGTCCGAAGGGTAGCGGATGTGTCCGTCGGTGCTGACACTTGGGCCCACCTGGCAGTGGCTCACGGTGACGGGTGGCCTGGACATGTCCGGCTCCACCGGACATGTCCAGCGATGGGGAGGCTGGCGCATGGGCCCACGTGGGAGGCCGCGGTCGTCGGCTGGATCGGGACCTCTTCCTGATCGATGGGACAACGGCGGAGCGGATGCAGGATGGCGCGAGGCTGGCATGGCGGAGAGGGAACGCCGGCGACGGGGATGGGACGGATCCGGGGCGGGGTCGCCGGATCCGGGCACTGGCGGCGGCTGGCCGAAGCTCCGGCGAGGAGGCACGGCGACGCGGAATGGAGGGCGAGTGAGGCGGCGTCTGGGGCTCGCTGGAGGAGCAACGGCGGCCGGGTCACCGGAGGTGGCCGGCAGCGGCGGCGCGCTCTCGATCCCGAGCGGATCGAGCGAGAGGAGCGGAACGAGCGACGAACGGGCGCCTCGGCCCAGATCCAGCACAGGCGGGCCTGGCCCGACCCGACGCGGGCCGTGGCGCGGTGGAAGGGCGCCAGGGGCGCGGGGTGCCGCGTGGCGCCTCGCCAATGGCTGCAGGCGGCAGGGAGGGTGACGTGGCGCGCCCGGATTCGTCCGGGGCGAGTCGGTGGCGCTGCCAAGTGGCGGGGAGGGGTTCGGCCGGCGCGGATTCTGAGGCAAAGGTGGGAGGTGGCGCTGAAATGGAGGAGGGAGGTAGGGGAAGGCCAAAAATAGCAAGGGGGTTGTCCATTTATAGACAAGGGCTAGGTTAGGGTAGTTTTTTGGGGTGTTTTGAGCCCTCCGATCTC
>LR738713.1:300053526-300070684 GCA_902687465.1 Secale cereale
CCTAGGTGGAGTTGGCGGGCTGTGTAGGAGAGCCCTAGTGGGGAGAGAAGAGAAGAGAAAGAGAGGCCCGCGGTGGTTTTCGGAGACCGAAAACGTTTGACGTTTTGACCGGCTACTAGTGCCGCTATATTTATCCATTGGACTATGAAACGAGCTCCGAATGTGATGAAATTTGGCAGGCGGCCTGTCTAGACTATAATAAGACCACACGCCAAGTTTCATCCCATTCCGAGAACATTTTCCGGTCACTCATAAAATAAATATTCGGAGGTGCCGCGGGCGCGTGCAAGTGTTTCTGGGCTCAGAACGGACAACGGAGAGGACGGGCGGACTCGGACGGATGCAAGTTTTGAAAACATGCTGATGCAACACACATGATGACATGGCAAGATGCAACACACAAGCAGATGACATGGCAACGACGACGAATAACTGGCTGACACCTGGCGCACCGGTCTCGGGGTGTCACAGGGATCTATCATGTAATCGAGTTAGTTTTGTTAGGGTTTGATCCCTAGTATCCACTATGTTCTGAGGTTGATGTTGCTATGACTTTGCTATGCTTAATGCTTGTTACTAGGGCCCGAGTATCATGATTTCAGATCTGAACCTATTATGGTTTCATGAATATATGTGTGTTCTTGATCCTATCTTGCAAGTATATAGTCACCTACTATGTGTTATGATCCGGCAACCCCGAAGTGACAATAATTGGGAACACTCCCGGTGATGGCCATAGTTTGAGGAGTTCATGTATTCACTATGTGTTAATGCTTTGGTCCAGTACTCTATTAAAAGGAGGCCTTAATATCCCTTAGTTTCCAATAGGACCTGCTACCTCTTGAGCTTGCGTTGTATTCCCTCGAAGAGGAAAGGGAGATGCAGCACAGTAGCGTAAGTATTTCCCTTAGTTTTTGAGAACCAAGGTATCAATCCAGTAGGAGACCACGCGCCAGTCCCTCGCACCTGCACAAACAAATAAGAACTTTGCAGCCAACGCGATAAGGGGTTGTCAATCCGTTTACGGTCACTTACGAGAGTGAGATCTGATAGAGATGATAGTTATATTTTTGGCATTTTTGGTTTAATAAAACAGCAAATAAAAGCAATAAAAGTACAGTAGATGTAGATTGATATGTTGAGAATAGACCTGGGGGCCATAGTTTTCTCTAGTGGCTTCTCTCATGATAGCGGTATTCTACGACGGGTAAACAAATTACTGTCGAGCAATTGATAGAAAAGCGAATAATTATGAGACTATCTAGGTATGATCATTGTATATAGGCATCACGTCCGAGACAAGTAGACCGAAACGATTCTGCATCTACTACTATTACTCCACACATCGACCGCTATCCAGCATGCATCTAGTGTATTGAGTTCATACGAACGGAGTAACGCTTTAAGAAAGATGACATGATGTAGCGGGATAAACTCAAGCAATATAATGAAAACCCCATCTTTTTATCCTCGATGGCAACAATACAATACGTGCCTTGCTGGCCCTACTGTCACTGGGAAAGGACACCGCAAGATTGAACCCAAAGCCAAGCACTTCTCCCATTGCAAGAACTATAGATCTTGTAGGCCAAACCAAACCAATAATTCGAAGAGACTTGCGAGGATATTATGAGCACACATAAAAAGTTCAGAGAATAACCAAATATCTTTCATAGATAACCTTGATCATAAACTCACAGTTCATCGGATCTCGACAAACACACCGCAAAAAGAGATTACATCGAATAGATCTCCTCGAAGACCAAGGAGAACTTTGTATTGAGATCCAGAGAGAGAGAAGAAGCCATCTAGATACTAGCTATGGACCAGAAGGTCTGAGGTAAACTACTCACAACTCATGGTGAGGGCGATGATGATGATGATGATGAAGGCCTCCATGATGGATCCCCCTCCTGGAACACGCTCCAAGATGGGATCTCCACGGGAACAGAAGCTACGGCGGTGGAATTAGGGTTTTCTCGAGGGCATCGAGGGCCGTGTGGGCCAGCCTCGAGGCAGGGGGGCACGCCCCCCACCCTCGAGGGCAGCCCAGTTGTCCCCTGACTTGGTCCTGACGTTTTCCATGCGTGATTTTCTCCAAAAATATCTCTCGCGAAGGTTTCATTCCGTTTGGACTCCGTTTGATATTCCTTTTCGGCAAAACCCTGAAATAGGCAAAAAACAGCAATCTAGACTGGGCCTTTGGGTTAGTAGGGTAGTCCCAAAAATGATATAAAAGTGAATGATAAAGCCCATTAAACATCCAAGACTTCATAAATAATAGCATGGAACAATCAAAAATTATAGATACGTTGGAGATGTATCAAGCATCCCCAAGCTTAATTCCTGCTCGTCCTCGAGTAGGTAAATGATAAAGAAAGAATTTTTGATGTGGAATGCTAACCAATATAGTTTTTCAATGTAATTCTCTTAATTGTGGCATGAATATTCAGATCTAAAAGATTCAAGATAAAAGTATATATTGACATATGAAATAACAATACTTCAAGCAATACTAACAAAGGAATCAGGTCTTCTCAAAATATTATGGCTAAAGAAAGTTATCCCTACAAAATCATATAGTCTGGCTATGCTCCCTCTTCATCACACAAAATATTCATATCATGCACAACCCCGATTTCAGCGAAGCATTTGTTTTCATACTCTATTTTTTTTCAAACCTTTCAACTTTCACGTAATACATGAGCGTGAGCCATGGATATAGCACTATGGGTGGAATAGAGGTGGTTGTGGAGAAGACAAAAAGGAGGAAGATAGTCTCACATCGACTAGGCGTATCAACGGGCTATGGAGATGCCCATTAATAGATATCAATGTAAGTGAGTAGGGATTGCCATGCAACGGATGCACTAGAGCTAAATATGAATGAAAGCTGAACAAAAGAAACTAGTGGGTGTGCATCCAAGTTGCTTGCTCACGAAGACATAGGGCATTTGAGGAAGCCCATTGTTGGAATATACAAGCCAAGTTCTATAATGAAAATTCCCACCAGTATATGAAAGTGACTAATCATGAGACTCTCTACAATGAAGATCATGGTGCTACTTTGAAGCACAAGTGTGGAAAAAGATAGTAGCAATTGTCCCTTCTCTCTTTTCTCTCATTTTTTGGAGGGGCTTTTCTCTCCTTTTTATTATTAGCCCCTCTCTATTTTTTTGGGCCTTTTTTTATTGGCCTTTCCTCACACGGGACAATGCCCTAATAATGATGATCATCACACTTTTTGTAACAACTCGAAATTATAACTCGATATTACGACAAGTTTGACTCTACATGAATGCCTCCGACGGTGTACCGGAATAAGAAATGAATCAACGGTGACATATATGAAAAATTATGCATGGTGGCTTTGCCACAACTATGATGTCAACTACATGATCATGCATGGCACTATGACAATGTGATGCGTGTCATATGAACGGAACGGTGGAAAGTTGCATGGCAATATATCTCGTAATGGCTATGGAAATGCCATGATAGGTAGGTATGGTGGCTGTTTTGAGGAACAATATGGTGGCTGTTTTGTGGAAGGATATATAGTTGGTTTATGGTACCGGCGGAAGTTGCGCGGTACAAGAGAGGCTAGCAATGGTGGAAGGGTGAGAGTGTGTATAATCCATGGACTCAACATTAGTCATAAGACCTCATGTACTTATTGCAAAAATCTACGAGTCATCAAAAACAAAGCAATCAATGCATGCTCCTAGGGGGGAGGTTGGTAGGAGTTAACCATCGCTCCCCCCGACCTCCACACAAAGGTTGGCACTCTACAAATACATCATGCTCTAACTTCGTCACATAGCGGTTCACCATACATGCATGATACGGGAATCACTAACCTTAACACAAGTATTTCTCAATTTCATAATAACTCCACTAGCATGACTCTAATATCACTATCCTCATGTCTCAAAACAATTATCAAGCATCCAACATCTCATTCTATTCAATGCACTTAGTGTGAAAATTTTACTACATTGACATTGGATGTTTATCATGTGAAGACTAGTTTCTTTAGCCTAAACACATTACCATGATGTTTTAATGGACTCTCAAATAAATATAAGTGAAGCATGAGACTTCAACAATTTCTACAAAATATTACCACCACCGTGCTCTAAAAGATATGAGTGAAGCACTAGAGCAAAAACTATTCAACTCAAAAGATATAAGTGAAGCACATAGAGTGTTCTAATAATTTCTAGGCCATATTTAACTCTCTCAAATAGGTGTGTCCCGAAAGGATGATTGTGGCAAACAAACAAGCAAAGACTCAAATTATACAAGACGCTCCAAGCAAAACACATAGCATGTTGCGAATAAAAATATAGCTCCAAGTATAGTTACCGATGGATGGAGATGAAAGAGGGGATGCCTTCCCAGGGCATCCCCAAGCTTAGGCTTTTGGTTATCTTGATTTTACTTGGGGTGCCATGGGCATCCCCAAGCTTAGGCCTTTGCTACTCCTTGTTCCATAGTCCATCAAAGCAATACTCAAAACTTGAAAACTTCACAACACAAAACTTAGACAAAAATTCTCGTGAGCTCCGTTAGTAAGAGAAAACAAACCACCACTCAAAGGTACAACAAGGAATTCATTCTTTGTTTATATTGGCGTTAAACCTACTGTACTTCAAGTTCTCTATAATTCGTATCCTCCAATATTACTCATAGATGCATCGGGATAAGCAAACAACACACAAAAAACAGAATCTGTCAAAAACAGAACAGTCTGTAGTAATCTGTTAGGTTCGCCTACTTCTTGAACTCCAACAAATTTAAAATAAATTGTTAAATTTGCGCAATTTGTCTACCAATCAGCAGCAAAAAGAATCAACTAAAAAGCATGCTCCAGTAAAATCTGAAGACTACTTTAGCAAGCGCTAACGATTCCGTTTTTCACAGCAAGATCATATAAACTTCACACAAGTCTTACCAAAGGTTCTACTTGGCACAAACACTAAACAAAACATGAAACCACATCTAATCAGAGGATAGATGCAATATTTATTCCCTAACAGCAACAAAAACAAAAACATAAAATTGGGTTGCCTCCCAACAAGCGCTATCGTTTTACGCCCCTAGCTAGGCACGATGCAAGATAGATCTAGGGATTGCCATCCTTGATCTTCACCCTTTTAATGGTGCGAAGCTCAAATCCGGGAGGTTCCTTATGTTTCCCTTCATATTCGGCAATCTTTAGATCTAAAGCATCCAACCGTTTATTACAAAGGGTAATCAACATATTCATACGATGGATATTTCCACTAGCATTCTTAAGTGGTTCAAGAGACTTTTGTAGTATTTTTGTTACTTCACATATTTTCTAAAAAACTTGAGTCTCTTCCTGGGTGGAAGGCTGCCCGAATAAGTCTATTAGGACATTATAAGAATTAAGGGTATTATTCCCCAATAAATTTCCTCCGGTAACGGTATCCAGAACAAGCCTATTCCAAGGGGTTATGCCAATATAAAAATTGTGAAGAAGCAAGGAAGTGGAAAGCTTCCGATTAGATCTATTTTGAGCATTGCAAATTCTATACCAGGCATGTTTTAAGTTTTCTTCCTCCATTTGTTTAAAATTGAGGACCTCACTCTTGGGAGTGGTGATAATGATAGGTGTGCTAGACATGATGACAAGCAAGCCAGCAGCACACGAGCAGAAAAGAAGCAAGCGAACGATAAACACACGGCGGAAGAAGGGAAAATAAAACGGCAAAGGTGAAGTGGGGGAGATGAAAACGAGAGGCAAATAAATGTAATGCGAAGGATAAGGGTTTGTGATAGGTACTTGGTATATGACTTTTGGGTAAGCCTCCCCGGCAACGGCGCCAGAAATTCTTCTTGCTACCTCTTGAGCTTGCGTTGTATTCCCTCGAAGAGGAAAGGGAGATGCGACACAGTAGCGTAAGTATTTCCCTCAGTTTTTGAGAACCAAGGTATCAATCCAAAAAGATACCACGCGCCAGTCCCTCGCACCTGCACAAACAAATAAGAACTTTGCAGCCAATGCGATAAGGGGTTGTCAATCCCTTTATGGTCACTTACGAGAGTGATATCTGATAGAGATGATAGTTATATTTTTGGTGTTTTTGGTTTAATAAAACAGCAAATAAAAGCACGAAAAGTAAAGTAGATGCAGATTGATATGTTGAGAATAGACCTGGGGGCCATAGTTTTCTCTAGTGGCTTCTCTCATGATAGCGGTATTCTACGGCGGGTAAACAAATTACTATCGAGCAATTGATAGAAAAGCGAATAATTATGAGACTATCTAGGTATGCTCATTGTATATAGGCATCACGTCCGAGACAAGTAGACCAAAACGATTCTGCATCTACTACTATTACTCCACACATCGACCGCTATCCAGCATGCATCTAGTGTATTGAGTTCATACGAAAAGAGTAACGCTTTAAGAAAGATGACATGATGTAGAGGGATAAACTCAAGCAATATGATGAAAACCCCATCTTTTTATCCTCGATGGCAACAATACAATACGTGCCTTGCTGGCCCTACTGTCACAGGGAAATGACATCGCAATATGGAACCCAAAGACAAGCACTTCTCCCATTGCAAGAACTATAGATCTAGTATGCCAAACCAAACCAATAATTCGAAGAGACTTGCAAGGATATTATGAGCACACATAAAGAGTTCAGAGAAGAACCAAATATCTTTCATAGATAACCTTGATCAAAAACTCACAATTCATCGGATCTCGACAAACACACTGCAAAAAGATACTACATCGAATAGATCTCCTCGAAGACCAAGGAGAACTTTGTATTGAGATCCAGAGAGAGAGAGAAGAAGCCATCTAGATACTTGCTATGGACCTGGAGGTCTGAGGTAAACTACTCAAACTCATGGTGAGGGCGATGATGATGATGATGAAGGCCTCCGTGATGGATCCCCCTCCCAGAACAGGCTCCAAGATGGGATCTCCACGGGAACAGAAGCTACGACGGTGGAATTAGGGTTTTCTCTCTGCGTATGGAGTTTCTGGGGTACGTAGGTATATATAGGAAGAAGGAGGGCATCGGGGGCCGTGTGGGCCAGCCTCGAGGTAGGGGGCGCGCCCTGGGAAGGGGGGTGAGCCCCCCACCCTCGGGGGCAGCCCAGCTGTCCCTTGACTTTGTCCTAACGTTTTCCGTGCATGATTTTCACCAAAAATATCTCTCACGAAGGTTTCATTCCATTTGGAATCCGTTTGATATTCCTTTTTTGCAAAACCCTGAAATAGGCAAAAAAATAGCAATCTGGACTGGGCCTTTGGGTTAGTAGGTTAGTCCCAAAAATAATATAAAAGTGAATGATAAAGCCCATTAAACATCCAAGACTTCATAAATAATAGCATGGAACAATCAAAAATTATAGATATGTTGGAGACGTATCAGGACCCCGTTGCCACGGGAGGATAGGACAAAAGATGTCATGCACATTCTTGCCCATAAGCACGTATGACTATATTCGGAATACATGCCTACATTGCATTGATGAACTGGAGCTAGTTCTATGTCACCCTAGGTTATAACTTCTACATGATGAATTGCATCCGACATAATTTCCCATCACCGATCCAATGCCTACGAGCTTTTCACATATTGCTTGTTGCTTATTTACTTTTCCGTCGCTACTATTACAAAAATTCAAAAACACTGCCGTTACTTTTATTGCTGCTACCGCCACTATCATATTACTTTGCTACTAAACTACTTGCCGCAGATTGTGGGGACCCCGACTTGGAAGTCGAGATCACCGAATGCACGTGTACAGTGATCCCAGAGATCAATGCTCACTGAACACACAGAAGCTGAAATAACAAGAGTCTTACATCCATACAAATAGTCTTACACGAATTAAGGCCATTATGGCCAAGTCTTACATAGATAGAGCCTCGCGGGCTGAATAGCAAATACTCAAATAGCGGAAGTCTTCGATAAAACGGGTAGAACCCATGCCATCTGCCTTAACCCTACAGGCATTCTGACTGGGATAGCGTCCTAGTTCGCATGGTCGTCTCCAAGGAACTCTTCCTCATAGTCCTGCTCTTCCATGCCTGGCCAATTAAATAACCAATGGCAAGCCAATGAGTACTTTGAATGTACTCGCAAGCAACCCATGATGTGGTTCAAGTAACCATGCAATTGGGATAATAATGAACGACCTAGCAAGAGGCTAGAATAATATGATATCATCAAGCTTATGCATCAATAACCTCGCGTAACCTTGAAGACAGGTTACCGACATCAACATGAATATAATTCATCTCACTGAGTCAAGTCACCAACTTGACTCATCACACACAATGTATCACCAAAGAAGTAAAATTCTGGACATAGTTTAAGTAGCACCACCCAACTGTCCATGACCGTGGACACGGCTATTCGAATAGTTTTACACTCTGCAGAGGTTGCGCACTTTACCCACAAGATCCGGGGAACTTCCGTGTCATCCACGACCCGCGGTACCTCAAGTACCCGGGGTAAGCACCCGGTCATTACCTTTCCTTAGACGACACTAACATAGAGTCCACTCGTTGGCACACGGCCCTCGGGTACAAACAATAGATCACGGGACTTGCCCAAATTTCAATGTTCACGCGTACCCGAAGGGACCAACGGTGTGTCCGGTGCCCTGTGAAAACAGTCATGGCCGCCTATCCAAGCACGACCCCGTCCCGGGAAAGACCTCAAGTCTTCCCGTCACTAGTAATGCGGGCACCATGCTAGTATCGACCTAAGTAATCAATAAAGCCCCGTCCCATAAGGGGTAGAGTGGTTGCACATGTTTGGTTGGGACGGTAGTCACACATGAATCTAATCCATCATTCCACCATGCACATGATATTACCGGCACATCACTTCTTTCTCAAGTGATGACCTAACGCTTCATCACCCTCGGGCATTAGGGGCACCCGATGGGTTCATGCAAAGTTTTTACTACGGGGTTCATATCACATATGCATCATATGAGCATCAAGACCAACTATTGCATGTCATCTAGCATGTAGCAAGATCAACAATAAAGCATGCATCATGTGGTGGTTCATCTAGGTTACCATCGTAACCCTATTCATCATGTATCGGAAACCAACGGGTTCCGAGGAACAAGTGTATCATGGTCAAAGGGCTGCTTGCCTGGATTGGCTTGATCTTCAAAGTCTTCTAGTCCTTCTCCTTCTTCTTCCACAGCAACTTCGTCAAATACGGGATCTATACGTCGCATAATAATAACGGAAAAATAAGAATACAAATAAAACAGAAAAACCAAAGTGCTCAGAAAAATGTCAACTCATTTTTGTAAAATACTAGGAAGTTTTCTAAGGTGGGAAAAAATCTTAGTTGGAGTTTTGGAGTCACAGAATAGGATATATGGATTTTTGAACAGGAGTTATACTGCTCAAATTTGAATTTAAATTTGAACAGTACAGAAAAGTTTCATGGATTTGAATGAAAGTAGTACCATTAAATAGGTTGGAATATTACAAGATTTTAGGAGTTGGAAATAATTAATTTGGATCAATATTCTTTTCTGCATAAATGTTTGAAACATTAACAGAAAAGAAAAAGAAAAAGGGTTCCTGTGCAACTGGGCCAAAGGGCCACAGTGCACGGCCCAGGGCTGACTAGCCCAGCCGCACGGGCGCTTGCGCGCGCACGTCAGGTTTTTGAACCTGACGGGCGGGGCCCAGCGGTCAGTGGCAGAGAGGAGGGGGAGAGAGGTGGGGGGATGACAGGTGGGGCCCGCCTGTCATCTTCAACCCTACGGCCACGGCGACGGCGAGCTCACCGGCGACGACTCCGGCCACGGCGACGGCAACAGAGGGCAGGGACGGCTTCAGCGTCGAGTTGCGGAGGCAGTGGTGGTAGCGCGGCACGGCGGGGAGCTCTGGTTCGTCGGCGACGAGGTGCGACGGCGGAAGCTCGTCGGGAGGTCGTCGCTCCGGTCGTCTCCGACTGCAACAGGAGGGGGAAACAGAGGGGAATGGGTCAGGGACGAGCTGCGGTTCCAAAATTGGCGAGAGGAGAGGCAGGGGAGGCCTGTACCTCGAGATCGCCGGCGGCCCGACGCGGCGGAGCTCCGGTCGATCCCGAGCACTTAGGCTCTCCGGGGCTGTTCTGAGGGTGCAGGAGGGGCTAGTGGAGAGTGGTGAAGCTGGTGGTGGTGTTGGGAGAGCTCGGGGAGGCTTTAAATAGCCGCGCCCGTGGTTCACCGTGGACCCGTGCGCCGGCGAGGTTGCAGGCGAGGCTGTGGAGGGTTCTGGGGTCTGGGAACATGCCGGGGAGGTTCGTGGACTTGCTCCACGTCCAGCCGAGGGGATAAGAAGAGCGGGGAAGCAGCAGGGGCGTGCGCGCGTGTGAGCCAGAGGAGTGGCCGCCGCGGGCGGCCAGCGCACGTGCGGCGACGGCCACTGGAGGGCGTAGGAGGAGGGTGACAGCACCGGAGGGGGCTGCGGACGTCGAGGCGCATTGGGAGGCGCGAGGGGGAGGCTCGAGGTGGTCGGGGGTCGATGATTGGCCCGAGCCAGCGTGCGGGAGCACTGTTCACGCGCTCCAGAGCGCGCGTGTGACCGGCATCGTCGCGCTCTCGTTGGCTTGGCTCGTCCCAGCGTGTCCAACAGTGCCTGGGGTGATGAGGGAGTAGTATAGAATTGCCCCAAGGCCTTGGATGCTCTGGGGTGCAGAGAGAGAGGGAGGAGGGCTAGGGGACTTGGTGAAAACTGCTGTCCAGCAAGGTAAAGTGGAGGTTTCACCCCTCAATCATAGAGCTGAGGTGCTGGGGAAGTTTCTGGGGTTTGCTAGTAACCCAATGCACCTGTGGTAAGAAGTTGAGGTATTGGAGAAAAGTGAAAGTGGTCAAAATGGGGGTTTTAAGATTTCAGCAGAAGGTGTTTGATCATGGTTTGATCAAGCAAATGAAGTCCAATTGATATGGCACTTGACAGGGCTGAAAGACATGAGAAAATAGGGTGCTTCACCAAATTTGGCCTCATTTGGAGAAACTAGCCAATGTAACTTTGGTGAACCCTAGAAATCAACAGAAACAGTTTCATCTTGATTGAGTCAAGCTAATCATCTCCCCTTGATGCACCACTTGGTGTAGCATCATCATTTGGGGTATTGATCATGCTCACAAAGTTTGAGGCTCCAGATAAAAAGTTGGTAATGTAAAGTTGTTCAAATTTGCATTTGAACAGAAAGGGTTTTGAGGTGATCTGATCAAGTTGCTTTATTCCAAATCTTGTGCCATTTGGTCTAGGTGCCTTATTAGGCTAACCTAGCATGTGCACCAAGTTTGAGAGCATTTGGACAAGTTTGGCAATGTAGAGTTGCTCAAACTTCAAATATGGACAGAATGGTTATGAAGAGGTTTGAGTGGGTTTTCTTGATTTCCAGTGCATGAGGCTTTGCAAGATCATCTAATATGTCATATATGACATGATAGAATTTCCCTGGAATTTTTGGAGAAAAATTCCTTTGTAAATATTTCAAAAGCTTGAAATATCCAGAAAGGGTTTTAGAGGGTTTAGCCCAATATTTTGAACATGACCAAGTGTTGAAACTCTTATATATGGACAATATATGTCCTATGAGTCTCTCTGAATTTTGGCAAATATTTTTGAAACAGTTAAATAATTTTCCCCTATTAAAGACCATTTCTGGCCTTAAGAAAAAGATTTTTAAATAAAATAGGAAAATAACTTTTAAAATTATACCTTTGTGGTTTCTGGGAGTCCTATGACTACTAGGTCTCAATAAACCTTTTGAAAAAAATTTCACACCCTTAATCAAGTACTTGCAGTGCAAACCTCAATTCAGGGGTTTTTGGAAAACTAAATTTATAAAATACTTTTTGGCCAAATTAATTTTGTAAGAAAATACTATACTGCTATATAACACTTGGCATGATCATTGGGCAGAAGTTTTGAGTATGGAGATGAAATCTATAAGAGATCATAGTTGACCTTAATGAGCACAAGAAAAACAAATGCAGAAAAACTCAAGTTCAAATAAAGGCCAAATGATGCTAAAAAATTTTGCTGGTCCAAATTTTCATGCTTCAAGGTTACAAATAACATGTTACAAAATGCAGGGTGTGACAGACCTACCCCGCTTACAAGAATCTCGTCCCCGAGATTCCTAAACTAGGGCTTAAAAGAGGTCCGGAAACTCGGATCTAAGATAGTCTTCTCGTTCCCAGGTTGCTTCTGCTTCGGTGTGATTGCTCCACTGGACCTTGAAGTACTTGATGGTACGGCTCCGCGTACGTCATTCTGCTTCGTCCAGAATACGAATGGGCTTCTCGCGGTAGGTCAAATCAGGCTGCAGATCAATGGCGTGGTGATCCACACCCTTGTAGAGACTGGGCTTGTCTGGAACTTGGAGACATTTCCGGAGTTGTGACACATGGAACACATTGTGCACATCGGATAGCTCAGGTGGTAGTTCCAACTGATAAGCTACTTCTTCTCGTCGTGCAGTGATCTCAAAGGGTCCAATGAACCTTGGTGCGAGCTTCCCCTTGACATGGAAACGCTTGGTTCCCTTCAGAGGAGTCACCCGCAGGTACACATGGTCCCCAACATGGAAACTCATGTCTCGGCGTCGAGTGTCAGCATAACTCTTCTGCCTTGACTTGGCTGCCTTTAGTCGCTCTCTGACTAGTTGGACTTGCTCTTCTGCTGCGCGGAGAATATCCGGTCCAAAGACTAGTCCTTCTCCAGTCTCTGACCAGTTGAGGGGTGTGCGACATCTGCGTCCGTACAATGCCTCAAATGGTGCCATCTGAAGGCTTGACTGGTAACTGTTGTTATAGGAGAACTCGGCAAAAGGGAGACAGTCTTCCCACTTGGCTCCATATGCCAGGACACAGGCTCGGAGCATGTCTTCGAGAATCTGATTGACTCGCTCAGTTTGACCTCCGGTCTGTGGGTGGAAAGCTGTGCTGAAAGACAACTTGGTTCCCAAGGCTTCTTGGAACTTCTTCCAGAACCTTGAGGTGAACTGGGTTCCTCGATCTGACACAATCTCCTTGGGAACACCGTGAAGACTTACGATTCGGTCGATGTAGAGAGCTGCCAGCCGGTTGCCATCATAAGTGGTCTTGACAGGAATGAAATGAGCTACCTTGGTCAAATGATCGACTATGACCCAGATAGAGTCATGTCCTCTATTTGACCTTGGTAATCCAGTGACGAAGTCCATTCCGACTTTGTCCCACTTCCACTCAGGAACCTTGAGTGGTTGAAGCAATCCAGCGGGTCGCTGATATTCAGCCTTGACCTTTTGGCACACATCACACTTTGCAACATAGGTTGCAATCTCTCTCTTCATACCGTGCCACCAGAATCGTGCCTTCAAGTCTTGGTACATCTTGGTTCCTCCGGGGTGGATGGAATACGGGGTGTCGTGGGCTTCTTGCAGAATCAGCGTCTTCAATTCGGGGCTGTTTGGTACGCAGAGACGACCTTTGTACCAAACAATCCCGTGCTCGTCTTCGGAGAATCCTGGGGCCTTGCCCATCTTCATCTTCCTCTTGATACCTTCAATGCTTGCGTGTCCATCTTGAGCCTTCTTGACGTCGTCCATCAGGGTTGGTCTGACTACCAAATGATCCAGAAATCCGGGGGTGACCAATTCCAAACTGAATTGTTCGATCTCCTTAAACAAGGCTGGCTGTCTTTTTTGAATAATGACATTCAAAGAGCAAGCCTTCCTGCTTAAGGCATCGGCCACCACGTTGGCCTTCCCAGGGTGATACTGAACACTGAGGTCATAATCCTTGATGAGTTCCAACCATCTCCGCTGCCTCATGTTCAACTCTTTTTGGGTGAAAATATACTTCAGACTTTTGTGGTCTGTGTAAATCTCACACCGCTTCCCTAGGAGGTAATGCCGCCATGTCTTCAAGGCATGAACTACTGCCGCTAGCTCAAGATCGTGAGTAGCGTAGTTCTCCTCATGAGGTCGTAGCTGCCTAGAGAGGTATGCTATGACGCGGCCTTCTTGCATCAGAACGCTTCCCAATCCGGTTCGAGAGGCATCACAATATATCACGAACTCCTTGTGAATGTCAGGTGTTGCCAGAACTGGGGCGGTGGTCAATCTCTTCTTGAGCTCTTGGAAGCTCTCTTCGCATTTTGGCGTCCACTCGAACTTCTTGTCCTTCTTGAGGAGTTGAGTCATTGGTCGTGCAATGCTAGAGAATCCTTCCACGAACTTGCGGTAATAGCCCGCTAATCCGAGGAAGCTTCTGACTTCCTTGACGGTCGTTGGAGATTGCCACTGGGTCACAGCTTCGACTTTTGCAGGATCAACAGATAATCCTTCCTCGGTCAAGACATGACCTAAGAATCCAACTTTGTGCAGCCAAAACTCACACTTGCTGAACTTGGCATACAGTTGGTGCTCACGAAGCTTGTCTAGGACCATCCTCAGATGCTGCTCATGTTCTTCCTCCGACTTCGAGAACACAAGGATGTCATCAATGAAGACAACAACGAACTTGTCCAAATATTCCATGAAGACTTTATTCATGAGGTACATGAAGTAAGCTGGGGCATTGGTTAACCCAAAAGACATGACCGTGCACTCGTACAGGCCATATCTGGTTACGAATGCCGTCTTCGGAATATCTTGGGGTCTGATCTTCAGCTGGTAATACCCAGATCTGAGGTCGATCTTGGAGAATACCTTGGCTCCACTGAGCTGATCAAATAGATCTTCGATCTTGGGAAGTGGGTACTTGTTCTTGATTGTAACTTCATTGAGGGAACGATAGTCGATGCATAAGCGGATGGTACCGTCCCTCTTTGCCACAAACAGAACAGGAGATCCCCAAGGGGAGGCACTCGGGCGGATAAATCCTTTCCTTAGCTGCTCTTCTAGCTGCTTCTTCAACTCGGCTAATTCTTCCGTCCCCATTCTATAAGGCTTCTTATAGATGGGTCCTGCTCCGGGCACGAGCTCGATGATGAACTCAATGTCACGGTCAGGGGGCATTCCCGGTAGTTCGTCCGGAAAGACATCAGGATACTCACATACCACCGGTACTTGGTCTAGCCCAACTTCAGACAGACAGTTGACTTTAGCGGCTTGAGCGGAAGAGGAGTTGGGGGCAAACTTGACTTCTACACCTTGGTCATTGGTCACAGTGACTGTCCGATTGGCACAGTCTAACAAGCCTTGGTGCTTGCTGAGCCAATCCATCCCTAAGATCACATCCAAGCCTTGCGATCTCAGGATGATAAGGTCTGCTAGGAAGTCTACACCGTTAATGGTAATACCGACTCCTTTACAGCCTATCTTGGCTCTCATCTCGGCTCCGGGGGTTTGTACCACCATAGGGTTATTCAGGGGTGTAGGGGTCATGCCACTTTTTAATGCAAATCTTTGAGTGACAAATGAATGCGTTGCTCCAGAATCAAACAAGACAGTTGCAGGTGCTGAGTTGACAAGGAACGTACCCAGCACGACGTCCAGGTCTTCCTGGGCTTCTTCAGCAGTGACGTGATTCACACGCCCCTTCCCATAGTTCGGTGGATTGCGAGGAGCTGGGTTCCTTGGTGGCATTCCACGGCCTTGTCCCTGGTTCTGCGCATTGGGGCGCGGGGCATCAGGCTTCTTGTTGGGGCACACCCTAGAGATGTGTCCGGGCTGACCACACCCAAAGCAAGTAACTTGATTTGGAGTGTTGATCTTGTTACCACCACTGGTATTGGGGTTGAAAGCTGGCCTGGGGTTGGCATACTGCTGAGGTTGAGGATTGGCACGAGGTGCAGGAGCTCTTGGCTGTTGATAAGCTGGCTTGGCCGGGGCTAACTGCCACGGACGAGGCTTCTGGTTGCTGGAACTTCCCTTACTGATCAACTTGCGTTTGCGAGTGTCTTCCAAAGCACGCCGCTTGTCTTCAAGCATGAGTGCCTTGTTCACCAGGTCAGGGAAAGACGGGCAGTCGCACATGACAAGAGAATATTGCAGAGTCTGATTAAGGCCTTCCATGAAGCGCTCCCTTTTGGCAGCATCAGTGCTGACATCCTCAGGGGCATACCTTGACAGAATACTGAACTTCTGCATATACTCCTTGACAGTGCCACTTCCTTGCTTCAGGGCTCGGAACTCGCGCTTTTTGATAGCCATGACTCCAGAAGGAATGTGGGCCTTGCGGAATTCTGCCTTGAAGTTAACCCAAGTGATGTCTTGTTCAGCATGCATGACCTTGAATCCATCCCACCAAGCTCTTGCGGTTCCCCCGAGGCAGTGGGCTGCATAAGCCACCTTCTCGCGATCTTCGGTGCATCCGACTAGTTCCAGAATCTCCTCAATGGAACGGACCCAGTCATCAGCATCCAGGGGCTCTGCAGTCTCGATGAAGGTTGGTGGTGCATGCTTCTTGAACTCTGCCAACGTGGAACGTCCATTGCCATTCCCCGCTGGTTGGCGGTTGTTGGAAACAGCTTGAGCAATCAGCTGAAGAGCTGCAGTGTTGGCTTGGTGTTCCTCTCGGAAAGCTTGGAGAAGCTGGGCCATGTCCATGCTTGGAGGAGGTGGTGGTGGTGGAGCTTGGTCGCTGGTTTGGTCTGCCTCTGGCTGCGAGGATGCTCCGGCTTCGGGCTGCTGGGTAGAGGTACCAGTACGAGTTACAACAGGCATCCTGTTGGAGCGGTAAAAGGTCTCATGACTTGGAAGAGGAAAAGCAGATAGATAGGTGCCTAGTAAGGGGGTGGGTGTGACACTAAGTCAAATCATGCAAGGGCCAAAAGGCCAAAACACATTCATTAAAATCCAAATGGGTGATGTAGTCGTTTACACATTCCCGAAGGAAGATTACGACTTACATCCAGACGCGGCAAAAGCTAACACTAGATGGTTTCATATGAACCATACAAGGACTCGACTACGCATAGGGGTTACACGACCTATCCTACCATAGGGGTTACAACGGGCATATCCGAGTAGCGAATAATGCCTAAGCGGCGGAATGCTCGGTCGCGTATTCCGGCTCTTCTGGGTCTTCCTCCTTGTCTTCGTCTGACTGGGCTCCCTTGTCACTTGAGGGAGTGGGGGACTGGAGGAGTTGGATACGACGGTGCTTCGACGGCGGTGCAGGGAAAAGCTTGCGGTATTCC
>LR738713.1:300071653-300091393 GCA_902687465.1 Secale cereale
CGAGATCACCGAATGCACGTGTACAGTGATCCCAGAGATCAATGCTCACTGAACACACAGAAGCTGAAATAACAAGAGTCTTACATCCATACAAATAGTCTTACACGAATTAAGGCCATTATGGCCAAGTCTTACATAGATAGAGCCTCGCGGGCTGAATAGCAAATACTCAAATAGCGGAAGTCTTCGATAAAACGGGTAGAACCCATGCCATCTGCCTTAACCCTACAGGCATTCTGACTGGGATAGCGTCCTAGTTCGCATGGTCGTCTCCAAGGAACTCTTCCTCATAGTCCTGCTCTTCCATGCCTGGCCAATTAAATAACCAGTGGCAAGCCAATGAGTACTTTGAATGTACTCGCAAGCAACCCATGATGTGGTTCAAGTAACCATGCAATTGGGATAATAATGAACGACCTAGCAAGAGGCTAGAATAATATGATATCATCAAGCTTATGCATCAATAACCTCGCGTAACCTCGAAGACAGGTTACCGACATCAACATGAATATAATTCATCTCACTGAGTCAAGTCACCAACTTGACTCATCACACACAATGTATCACCAAAGAAGTAAAATTCTGGACATAGTTTAAGTAGCACCACCCAACTGTCCATGACCATGGACACGGCTATTCGAATAGTTTTACACTCTGCAGAGGTTGCGCACTTTACCCACAAGATCCGGGGAACTTCCGTGTCATCCACGACCCGCGGTACCTCAAGTACCCGGGGTAAGCACCCGGTCATTACCTTTCCTTAGACGACACTAACATAGAGTCCACTCGTTGGCACACGGCCCTCGGGTACAAACAATAGATCACAGGACTTGCCCAAATTTCAATGTTCACGCGTACCCGAAGGGACCAACGGTGTGTCCGGTGCCCTGTGAAAACAGTCATGGCCGCCTATCCAAGCACGACCCCGTCCCGGGAAAGACCTCAAGTCTTCCCGTCACTAGTAATGCGGGCACCATGCTAGTATCGACCTAAGTAATCAATAAAGCCCCGTCCCATAAGGGGTAGAGTGGTTGCACATGTTTGGTTGGGACGGTAGTCACACATGAATCTAATCCATCATTCCACCATGCACATGATATTACCGGCACATCACTTCTTTCTCAAGTGATGACCTAACGCTTCATCACCCTCGGGCATTAGGGGCACCCGATGGGTTCATGCAAAGTTTTTACTACGGGGTTCATATCACATATGCATCATATGAGCATCAAGACCAACTATTGCATGTCATCTAGCATGTAGCAAGATCAACAATAAAGCATGCATCATGTGGTGGTTCATCTAGGTTACCATCGTAACCCTATTCATCATGTATCGGAAACCAACGGGTTCCGAGGAACAAGTGTATCATGGTCAAAGGGCTGCTTGCCTGGATTGGCTTGATCTTCAAAGTCTTCTAGTCCTTCTCCTTCTTCTTCCACAGCAACTTTGTCAAATACGGGATCTATACGTCGCATAATAATAACGGAAAAATAAGAATACAAATAAAACAGAAAAACCAAAGTGCTCAGAAAAATGTCAACTCATTTTTGTAAAATACTAGGAAGTTTTCTAAGGTGGGAAAAAATCTTAGTTGGAGTTTTGGAGTCACAGAATAGGATATATGGATTTTTGAACAGGAGTTATACTGCTCAAATTTGAATTTAAATTTGAACAGTACAGAAAAGTTTCATGGATTTGAATGAAAGTAGTACCATTAAATAGGTTGGAATATTACAAGATTTTAGGAGTTGGAAATAATTAATTTGGATCAATATTCTTTTCTGCATAAATGTTTGAAACATTAACAGAAAAGAAAAAGAAAAAGGGTTCCTGTGCAACTGGGCCAAAGGGCCACAGTGCACGGCCCAGGGCTGACTAGCCCAGCCGCACGGGCGCTTGCGCGCGCACGTCAGGTTTTTGAACCTGACGGGCGGGGCCCAGCGGTCAGTGGCAGAGAGGAGGGGGAGAGAGGTGGGGGGATGACAGGTGGGGCCCGCCTGTCATCTTCAACCCTACGGCCACGGCGACGGCGAGCTCACCGGCGACGACTCCGGCCACGGCGACGGCAACAGAGGGCAGGGACGGCTTCAGCGTCGAGTTGCGGAGGCAGTGGTGGTAGCGCGGCACGGCGGGGAGCTCTGGTTCGCCGGCGACGAGGTGCGACGGCGGAAGCTCGTCGGGAGGTCGTCGCTCCGGTCGTCTCCGACTGCAACAGGAGGGGGAAACAGAGGGGAATGGGTCAGGGACGAGCTGCGGTTCCAAAATTGGCGAGAGGAGAGGCAGGGGAGGCCTGTACCTCGAGATCGCCGGCGGCCCGACGCGGCGGAGCTCCGGTCGATCCCGAGCACTTAGGCTCTCCGGGGCTGTTCTGAGGGTGCAGGAGGGGCTAGTGGAGAGTGGTGAAGCTGGTGGTGGTGTTGGGAGAGCTCGGGGAGGCTTTAAATAGCCGCGCCCGTGGTTCACCGTGGACCCGTGCGCCGGCGAGGTTGCAGGCGAGGCTGTGGAGGGTTCTGGGGTCTGGGAACATGCCGGGGAGGTTCGTGGACTTGCTCCACGTCCAGCCGAGGGGATAAGAAGAGCGGGGAAGCAGCAGGGGCGTGCGCGCGTGTGAGCCAGAGGAGTGGCCGCCGCGGGCGGCCAGCGCGCGTGCGGTGACGGCCACTGGAGGGCGTAGGAGGAGGGGGACAGCACCGGAGGGGGCTGCGGACGTCGAGGCGCATTGGGAGGCGCGAGGGGGAGGCTCGAGGTGGTCGGGGGTCGATGATTGGCCCGAGCCAGCGTGCGGGAGCACTGTTCACGCGCTCCAGAGCGCGCGTGTGACCGGCATCGTCGCGCTCTCGTTGGCTTGGCTCGTCCCAGCGTGTCCAACAGTGCCTGGGGTGATGAGGGAGTAGTATAGAATTTCCCCAAGGCCTTGGATGCTCTGGGGTGCAGAGAGAGAGGGAGGAGGGCTAGGGGACTTGGTGAAAACTGCTGTCCAGCAAGGTAAAGTGGAGGTTTCACCCCTCAATCATAGAGCTGAGGTGCTGGGGAAGTTTCTGGGGTTTGCTAGTAACCCAATGCACCTGTGGTAAGAAGTTGAGGTATTGGAGAAAAGTGAAAGTGGTCAAAATGGGGGTTTTAAGATTTCAGCAGAAGGTGTTTGATCATGGTTTGATCAAGCAAATGAAGTCCAATTGATATGGCACTTGACAGGGCTGAAAGACATGAGAAAATAGGGTGCTTCACCAAATTTGGCCTCATTTGGAGAAACTAGCCAATGTAACTTTGGTGAACCCTAGAAATCAACAGAAACAGTTTCATCTTGATTGAGTCAAGTTAATCATCTCCCCTTGATGCACCACTTGGTGTAGCATCATCATTTGGGGTATTGATCATGCTCACAAAGTTTGAGGCTCCAGATAAAAAGTTGGTAATGTAAAGTTGTTCAAATTTGCATTTGAACAGAAAGGGTTTTGAGGTGATCTGATCAAGTTGCTTTATTCCAAATCTTGTGCCATTTGGTCTAGGTGCCTTATTAGGCTAACCTAGCATGTGCACCAAGTTTGAGAGCATTTGGACAAGTTTGGCAATGTAGAGTTGCTCAAACTTCAAATATGGACAGAATGGTTATGAAGAGGTTTGAGTGGGTTTTCTTGATTTCCAGTGCATGAGGCTTTGCAAGATCATCTAATATGTCATATATGACATGATAGAATTTCCCTGGAATTTTTGGAGAAAAATTCCTTTGTAAATATTTCAAAAGCTTGAAATATCCAGAAAGGGTTTTAGAGGGTTTAGCCCAATATTTTGAACATGACCAAGTGTTGAAACTCTTATATATGGACAATATATGTCCTATGAGTCTCTCTGAATTTTGGCAAATATTTTTGAAACAGTTAAATAATTTTCCCCTATTAAAGACCATTTCTGGCCTTAAGAAAAAGCTTTTTAAATAAAATAGGAAAATAACTTTTAAAATTATACCTTTGTGGTTTCTGGGAGTCCTATGACTACTAGGTCTCAATAAACCTTTTGAAAAAGTTTTCACACCCTTAATCAAGTACTTGCAGTGCAAACCTCAATTCAGGGGTTTTTGGAAAACTAAATTTATAAAATACTTTTTGGCCAAATTAATTTTGTAAGAAAATACTATACTGCTATATAACACTTGGCATGATCATTGGGCAGAAGTTTTGAGTATGGAGATGAAATCTATAAGAGATCATAGTTGACCTTAATGAGCACAAGAAAAACAAATGCAGAAAAACTCAAGTTCAAATAAAGGCCAAATGATGCTAAAAATTTTTGCTGGTCCAAATTTTCATGCTTCAAGGTTACAAATAACATGTTACAAAATGCAGGGTGTGACACAGATACTATGTTTCCAGGTGTGGTTGAATTGACAACTCAGCTGCTAATACTTGAGAGTATTCTTTGGCTCCCCTTGTGTTGAATCAACAAATTTGGGTTGAATACTTTCCCCTTGAAAACTGTTGCGATCCCCTACACCTGTGGGTTATCAAGACTATTTTCTGGCGCCGTTGCCGGGGAGCATAGCTCTATTCTTTAAGTCACTTTGGATTTATATCTGTTGATCCCTATGAAGAATTTGAAGGACTCAAAAACCAAGATCTTACCCTCAACTACGAGGGGAGGTAAGGAACTGCCATCTAGCTCTACACTTGATTCTCCTTATGTTATGGGAAAATTTGCGACACCTACTCATGCTATTGAATCTCATATATCGTACGTTCTTGATGATGCCACTTCTGCTATGTATGATGAAACTACCTCTATGTCTGATACTGTGCTACTAGGTGAATTTCTAGATGAACAAATTGCAAGAGTTAGGGAGAATGCAAATATTGAAACTGATGACATTTAGGAAAGTGATGATGAAGCTTCTCCCAATAGATATGAATTGCCTGTTGTGCCTGAGGGTTATGTTATGGATGAAAAAACTGCTAGAGATTTTCTTGCTTGCAAGGATAGATATGATCTTAAGAAATTATTAGCTAAGCTGAAAGAAAAGTCCTTGAATGCTAGAATGAAACATGACCCTGCTTTTGCTACTTGACCTATCTGTGTTACTGATAAGGATTATGAATTCTCTGTTGATCCTGAGTTAATTACTTTGGTTGAAACAGATCCTTTCCATGGCTATGAGTCTGAAACTGTTGTGGCACATCTTAGTAAGTTGAATGATATAGCCACCCTGTTTACCAACGATGAAAAGATTCGATACTACTATATCCTTAAGTTATTTCCTTTCTCGTTAAAGGGTGATGCTAAGACTTGGTTTAATTCTCTTGATCCTGGTTGTGTGCGTAGTCCCCAGGATATGATGTATTACTTCTCTGCTAAATATTTTCCCGCTCATAAGAAACAAGCTGCCTTACGGGAAATATATAACATTGTGCAAATTGAAGAAGAGAGTCTCACACAAGCTTGGGGGAGGCTTCTCCAATTACTTAATGCTTTGCCTGATCATCCACTTGCGATGCATGATATACTTGATGTCTTTTATAATGGACTAACCGATGCTTCCAGAGACCACCTGGATAGTTGTGTTTTCAGGGAAAGAACAGTTGAAAAAGCTGAATTACTATTGAATAATATGCTGGCCAATGAAAATAATTGGACACTTCCTGAACCAGCCCCTAAGACCACTTCGAAGAAAAGAGGTGTTCTATTGCTCAGTCCTAAAGATATGCAAGAGGCAAAGAAATCTATGAAAGAAAAAGGTATTAAAGCTGAAGATGTTAAGAATTTACCACCTATTGAAGAAATACATGGTCTTGATAACCCGACCTAGGTAGTAAAGGTAAATTCTCTTTATAGATTTGATGAAGGTGATATTCCTCGTTATAAGTCTGCTAGCCAATGCTTAGATGAGTTTAACAATTTTATTGTGAAACAAGAAAACTTAAATGCTTATGTTGGTAGACAATTGCAACACAATGCTTATATGATTGAATGCTTGAGTGATTATCTGTCTAGAGCTAAAGGTGAACTGAAACTCATTAGTAAACATGCTTCCATGGTCACCACTCAAGTAGAACAAGTACTTAAGGCTCATAATGATTTGCTCAATGAATTAAATAGTAAGAATAATGATAATGCCATTAGAGTTGTGACTAGAGGTGGCAGAATGACTCAGGAACCTCTGTATCTTGAAGGCCACCCTAAGAGAATTGAGAAAGATTCTCAGAGACCTAATTTAGATGCACCTAGTTCTTCTAAGAAGAAGAAAAATAAAAATGATAGAACTTTGCATGCTTCTAGTGAACCTGTAGCGGACACACCTGAGAATCCCAATGATATATCTATTTCTGATGCTGAGACACAATCTGGTAATGAACATGAACCTAGTGATAATGTTAATGATGATGTTCATGATGATGCTCAACCTAGCAATGATAATGATGTAGAGATTGAACCTGGTGTTAATCTTGATAACCCACAATCAAAGAATCAACGTTATGATAAGAGAGACTTTGTTGCTAGGAAGCATAGTAGGGAAAGAGAACCATGGGTTCAGAAACCCATGCCTTTTCCTCCAAAACCATCCAAGAAAAAGGATGATGAGGATTTTGAGCGCTTCGCTGAAATGATTAGACCTATCTTTTTGCGTATGCGTTTAACTGATGTGCTTAAAACGAATCCTTATGCTAAGTATATGAAATATATTATTACCAACAAAAGAAAGATACCTGAAGTAGAAATTTCCACCATGCTTGCCAATTACACTTTCAAGGGTGGAATACCTAAGAAATTAGGAGATCCAGGAGTACCTACTATACCTTGCTCCATTAAACGAAAGTATGTTAAAACTGCTTTATGTGATCTTGGAGCCGGTGTTAGTGTTATGTCTCTCTCTTTATATCATAGACTTGACTTGAGTAAGTTGACCCCTGCTGAAATATCTTTGCAAATGGCCAATAAATCAACTGCTATACCTATCGGTACTTTTGAGGATGTGCTTATTGTAGTTGCAAATGTTACTATTCTAACGGACTTTGTTATCCTTGATATTCCCGAGGACGATAGTATGTCTATTATCCTTGGTAGACCCTTTTTGAATACTGCAGGGGCTGTTATTGATTGCAACAAAGGCAACGTCACTTTTCATGTCAACGGTAATGAGCATACGGTACACTTTCCGAGGAAACAACCTCAGGTCCACAGCATCAATTATATTGGAAAAATCTCAACTATCACTATTGGAGATTTTGGATTTCCTCTTCCTACTATCAAGAAGACATATGAAATTCTTATTGTTGGGGACATACATATCCCCATTGAGGTAACCTAGTGCCATTAAAAAATTCTCCGGTTTGATGTTATTCGGAAAGAGTTTATTAACAAGACCTGATCAACCTTGTTAATGGATTCCTTTTGATGAGCATGGGATAGGTGAATCTAGATAGCACAACCTTTTGTATCCTCCTTTTACTTTCTGTTAATTAGGATAAATAAAGCAAAAAATAGTATTTTCTGTCTGGTTCCAGACTTATCCGTGCAATAAAAAATACCCCGAAAATAAAGTTCTCCAAATGCCATGAAAATGAAATATGATTTTTTTTCTTGATTATTTGAGAAAATATGGCATAGAACACGCAGCGAGGGGAGCCAGCACCTGGCCACGAGGGTCCAGGGCACGCCCCCTTGTCAGGGCGCGCCCCCTGCCTCGTGGACCCCACGTGGCCCCCCTCCACTTATTCCTGCACCCACACTTTTCTTCTTCCTCCCAAAAAAATCACCAACCAGCTAAAACCCGAGTTCTAGCTCATCTTGCTGCCATTTTCGATCTCCTTGCTCAAAGCACCATTCACCAAACTGTTTGGGGAGATTGTTCCTTGGTATGTGACTCCTCCATTGGTCCAATTAGTTTTTGGTCTAGTGCTCTATTTATTGCAAATTTTTGCTGCTATGGTGACCTTGTTCTTGAGATTGCATGTCAAATTTTCTTGGTCTGAAATAGTTCTAATGCATGATATAGTCTCTAGGCACTAGTAGGAGTTGTTGCTACCAATCTTATTAAGTTTGGTTAACTTTTATTTTGAATTACTAAAAATTTCAGAAAATTTCAGAAAAATGCATAGGAAATACTTCCAATGTGGTTCTTCAAGGAAGCAAGAACTGAGGCTTGGGTTCCGTGAGCCGGACGATGAACTACCAAGGGATGCTGACGTACGGCATTGTGAATGGCCGTCATATGACTTTATGGATCAGGTTGACATCAAGGATGAATTTTACGCATATGTGCGTAACGCTGACCTCGAGGGCTTCATACAAGATAAGTGCCCTCAATACCGTGGCTTAACTGATAGCTTTGTGAGAAGGTTTAAATTTTCATCTTCACGTAATTCTCACACTGTCCTGTTTGACCTGTATGATAAATCTTACACCATGGACTTAGAGGATTTTAATGATGCTTGTAAACTCCCACAGTGGGGCAGCATGGGTGATCCCCGCAAATCTGAATTTAGAGAATTCCTTGCTAGTATCACACTAGGGGAATCTAGAGAAATCACACAAGCTACCATAGGGAGCATCCATTTTCCTGCTATTCATTACTTTGCTCTCTTTATTGGTCGATGCATAAATGGTAAAGATGAGGCTTGTCACATGTGTGTCCCAGATCTTAGTGTTCTCAGGAGTACTGTACTAGGTGATAGACAATATAACTTGGGAGCCATTGTTGCACGTAGGCTACACCATAATGGTATGATCAGAGATTTATTTGGTGGGATTTATGCCACTCGCATAGCCCGCTGTCTTGGTGTACCTGTGCACGATAATGATGAACCTTTACCTCCTGCTCATTTAGATTGCCATGCTATGACTAGCCACCAGTTTATAGAGAGGGATGATCAAACCCTCAAATATCGACTAATCTTTAACAGGTAACATGCCATCCCTATTGTTCTTCCTGCCCCTACTTTGTTTAACTTTCAGGCAAAAGGGAGATACACTATAACGATGGAGGCAAATGCTTATTATTACATGACAGAGGCAGCCCGCCTTCGAGTTGCCGCTCATCATGCAGTGGCTGCTGCATCTCAGTACAACCCCAACTACGAATTTGGATATCCGTCAGGCCAATACTGGCCATAGACCAACTTAGGCCAAAATCCTAAGCTTGGGGGAGTACGTGTTTTTCACCGACTTTACATTCATGTTCACACTTATTCTAGTTGTCGGTGCTCACACTCTTTCACTGTACCATCCATGTTTAGTTTCATTTCTTTTTCTTAGTATTTTTCTCGTGTGCCAGAAAAACCTTAAGAAAAACAAAAAATATATTAGTTGTAGCTTCTAGCTAGTTTACTTTTCTTGCTTGTAGTAGTAGTAATAAAAAAGAAAACCCAAAAAGATTTCCCGTTCTTCTTTTGCTTGTTGGGAGCTTTCCCGCGTAAATAGTTTCCTTTCTTTTCTTTGGGGGTTAAGAGTAGAAGACCATGAAAGAAATTGCTTAGTGGCTCTCATATGCTTTGTTGATGATTTAACCTTGAGCCATATTACCTTGTCTTCTCTCTTGTATTAATTGCCTGCAGATTCCATCTTAGTCCAATGCACGTCCACTATTATTTTTATCCACACCGTTTGTCGGGGAAACTGATCACCCACGAACACCTATGGGACCGGAGCCCCTTTTCGGTACGGCAAGGGGGCGGAGGATGCACAAAGAGCGGATCGAGGCATGCACGCGAGCAGTTTACCAAGGTTCGGGCCGCAAGGATGCGTAAAACCCTACTCCTGCCTTGGTTTGTATTGCGTTCTTGGCTCGGGAGCGAGAAGAGCTACAGTGCTTATCGCTAGCAGCACCGAGTGTGAGAGTGATCAAAGATCGGAATCCCTTCTACGTTGCGCACGGGCCTCCTTTTATAGGTCAAAGGGGTCACCGACAGGTGGCAACGCAGTCGAGGGTAAAAACGTAAAAGCGGTGGTAGTTGGAACAGTGTATGCATAGTGCTCTATACCTAACCCTGACGGTAGGGGACAAGGGCATTAAATGCCCATCGCCGTCGCCCTAAACAGTGCAAAAAGCGTCCGTCAGGGCGTCTCCGTTCGCCATGATGGTGGCCTCGTCATCGCAGCTCGCCACCGTGTACCCCAGGCTGCCCAGCCTTCCGCCACGTGCGCCTGGAAGGGTCCCAGGACGACGCGTGGGCGGATGCGCTGGAGCATGGGTACCTAGTGGAAGTTTGCCGCGGCAAGCGCCTTGCCGCGGCTGCTAACTTGTCGCGCCCGTAAGCTTGTCGCTCCCTGGGCCTTGCCGGGACGCATGGCGCGTCGCGGCAAGTCTCCTGAAATGCCATGTTTGGCCTCCCCGGCAAGCTCCTCTTGCCAGGGTCTTGTGCCAAAGGGATGGTCTTGAGCCTGGAGCGGCCTTCCTGGCAAGCTCCTCTTGCCGGGGTCTTGTCTTCTGGACTTGGATACTTTGTTCTTGAATGGCTCGAAAGGAACCATAGTGGGCCTTGGGGGTCGCGC
This sequence comes from Secale cereale, assembly GCA_902687465.1. Taxonomy (NCBI): domain Eukaryota; kingdom Viridiplantae; phylum Streptophyta; class Magnoliopsida; order Poales; family Poaceae; genus Secale; species Secale cereale. The sequence continues at coordinate 300,082,136 of LR738713.1, forward strand.
GGCGAGCCCCGCCACGGGACGCTGCTACTGCCCGTGCACAAAGTTCGGGATACTAAGGTACCCTTACTTTAGTACACCGACAGGAGCCCCCGGGCCTGGGCCACACACGGTGCCGAGCGCTGTTGGGCTAGGCCCAAAACAGTGCACAGGCACACGCGGCCCACGGCACGCCGCATCCCACTCTGTATCCACCGCGCCCCTCCCTAACGGCACGCGTCAATTGCGGCGTCGTGGGAGAGATCGTGGCTTGTTTCTTTAATGGGGAAAATGCGGAACGTCCCCCTCTCCCCCTTAAAAGCAGGGGAAACAGGGGCAGTCCCTTAGATTCGCCCGTTGCTTCTTCATCCTCCAGAAACCCCCGCCGCTCCCCTCCTCCCGAAGGTCGAAAGAGAGCAGCGCTCCGCCCTCCTTCCGCCGCCGCTAGCATCACCAGCGCCGTCGGTTTCCTCCACCGTCCCCGCCATGGCCCCGAAGGGCGAGAAGGCGAAGGCCGCGAAGACTGCCAAGGCGCTGCGGCTAGCGTCAATGCGGAAGAAGATAGCGGTCTTTCCGCCACAGCTAAGTGCGGAGGAGCTGAAGGAAAACTTCTATCTCTTCTAGTCGAGGGAGACCAAGGCGCACCCACGCACCAAGGTACTCCCCGTCGTGGCCTGCGACATGTTCCCGGGCGGCTATGCCTTTTTTGCTCTGTTCTTCTACTGCGGGCTCTGCCCGCCATATTCTGAATTCTTGTGTGATATCATGAATACCTACGGGTTTCATCTTCTTGACTTCACCCCAAACGCCGTCTTGACCATGGTCGTTTTTGCACATCTGTGCGAAAATTTCATCGGAGTTTTCCCCAATTTAGACCTCTTCCGCCATTACTTCATTCCTCGAGTCGAGTCTGGGTCTCCTCTGTCCGGCGAGATCTCTTGAATCTTTAGGCTTCATAAGAAAGAGGCTTACTTGACGGGGGAGCTCCGCGGCAAGTGGGATGAGTGGAGGGCCAACTGGTGTTGGATCATGGAGGACGACCCACAGCAGTTCACTTCCCGGCGACAAGTTGCAGTAGTGCGCGGCAATGACTGGAGTGACCTGGCCCCCGAGGACGACAAGCTGAAGATAGCCACCACTAGGATCCTTCGCCTCTGGCAAGCCAAGCTCACCGTAGGAGCTGTCGGGGCAGACTTTCTTCGCCGCCGCATCGCTCCCTTGCAGGAGAGGAAGAGGGCTGCATGGGAGTTTGATAACGCGGCGGACATCATGAGGCTGCGCCCGGGCCTCAACTACAATTTCACTGTCATGGAGCTCAACGGAATGCTCCGAGCGCTATTCAAGTACGACTCCGCCCATCCAGAGTGGTTCGCACTGCCGCAGGGCGTACTTCCGTTATGCAACAATTCGTCGCTCAGCGCTATCCGCGCGGTGATGCCGTTGTGTGACTCCCATGGGATTGACCCCACTTGGCGGGAGCCTTCTGACGAAGCCGTGCAGACGTTCTTCGACAACCTGGTGGAGCTGCCAATCAAACCCGACGAGAAGAGGGGCCTCACCCGCGACACCACCGACCAGGAGATGGCGTATATTGCCACCAGGTTGGAGGAGGCAGCTGCAGCCAGGGCCGCAGGAAAGTTTGGATACACTTTGGAGGAGGCGGATGCAGCGGAGGCGGTAAGTCTTGCCGAGGAGGAGGAGCTTCGCAAAGTGGGAAAGCTTGCCGGGCAACTCGCCGAGACAAGCGAGCCCACCGATCAAGGCGCCGGGTCGAGCGGGCCCGCCGAGCAGGGCGTCGGGTCGAGTGACCCCGCCGAGGACTCAGACGGCTCGCTGAACCTCGGCTCCTCATCTTCCTCATCGGGCAATTCGCCACCTCCAGCAAGTCCTCCGACTTAGACAAGGAGACGCCTTCGCAAGGCCGCCGACGCGGCAGGGCGGCAGGCGGGCCAGTAGCCGCAGCGCCGCCCGACACGCACCACCGCGGAGAGCAAGGCCGCCAGGGGAGTGCCTCGCGCTTCAACGGCAACTGGAGGGGGATCTTCCCGGGCTGGGGCTAACGCTCCTGCCGCCCCTCGTGCCTCGGCGACAACTGGAGCGGGGTCTTCTCAGACCACCGGCCCTGCTCCCGCCAAGCGGCCGAGGGAGCCTACTCCTCCAGCTCCTCGCGCCGGGACGCGTGAGGCGGACTTTGATTTCTCTGTACTTAGTTCCGACGAGGAGGAGGAAGAGTAAGTACTGGCAACTCTTGTTTCCTTTGATTTTTGTTGCTCTTGTCTTGAATTTTCTTTGCCTGATTCTGATTTTGTCTGTCTTCCAGGACCCTGGCCCAGAGGGCGGCGAAGAGGGCCAAGATCCCGGTGGTCGATCTTGAGGACAAGCCCGTCGTAGCAGCAGGGTATGTGCCTGCGACAAGCTTGCCGGACCAGGCAGCTGCTCTCCAGAGCAGCCCCCAGCGCAGCCCCCAGCGTGAGTCTTCTGTCTATCCTCCGCTTCGTCGGGCGCGCATGGGCTTCTTATCCTTGTTAACGTTTTGTTTGTTCGTTGACTTGTGCAGAATTAGAGCAGCAGCCTCAGGAGCGCCAAGAGATTGCTCCCGACGAGCCGCACGTCTCGACCTCTCCGCCAAGGAGGAGCTCCCCAGTGAGGGAGGACACTCCGCCAAGGGCGAGTACCCCGCCAAGAGCGAGTACTCCGCCAAGGGCGTGTACCCCGCCAAGGGCGAGTACTCCGCCAAGGGAAGGCGCCATCAGTCCTCCGCCGGTGGAAGCCACCACCACTCCGCCGAGGGAGGATTCCCCGGCAAGGAACCCCATCGAAGAGGAGGTCCGCACAGGTAAAATCCTTGGACTTTTCTTTTTCTGAATTTTTCTTTTTGGATATTTGCTTGACTATCTTCTTTCTTTTTTTCTTTTCTTGTCTTCAGATCCATCCGTCGCAGAGCCGATGGAGACGGAGGCCGCCACCAAAGAGGACGCGCGCGGCAATACTGGTGACGCCGCGGCTACTGAAGGGGCGGTCGGTGCTGACGAGCCTGCCACCGGTGAGGCCGCCGAGGCTGCCGGCGCGGCAGCTGAGGAGGGGACCGGCAGTCGCACTGACGGCCCTGAGGCCGCAGGAGCGTCAGACACTGCGCCGACTACCGACCCCGCTGCTGCCACGGCCGAAACAGGCGCCTACCTGGAGGCCGGCAACGGAGTTTTCATCTAGCTCCCGTGGGCGTCCATGTCAAGGGCGCCCGCGGAGGGAGAGGTCTTCGACGGGGAAGTCCTCGCCTCCGCCGGGCTGAAGTTCGTCGACGCAGCCGGCAGCAGTAGCGAGCCCGAGGAGGAGCGCCTTCTGCGGAGGCTTCTGGCCCTGTACCGCGCCAGGCAGGCCAAGTTGGAGTCCCGAGAGGCTCTGGCCGCCAAGGCGAGCACTGACTTGGAGAAGCGCGCTGAAGAGCTCCGGGCTGCCAACCAGGCGGCTCTCCGATCCCTGGCGGAGGAGCGGGAGCAGCTGGCCGAGGCGCATCAGGCGTTTATTCTTGAGAAGGCCGAAGCAGAGGAGCAGCAACGGCTCGCCGCCGAGGAGTTGTCCCGGCGAGAAGGCGAACTAACGCAGCGGAAGGTCGACCTCGACAGCCATGAGGACGACCTTGCCGCGCGCGAACAGTCTCTCGGCGGAGCTCTGCAGGAAGCGAAGGACGCCGCTGCAGCTGCTGAGACCGCCAAGAGAGACTTGGAGGCGCGGGTGGCGCAACTGGAGGTCCACTTGAAGTCGAGCGAAGAGAAGGTTGCCGCACTTGTGTCGGAGAGGGAGAAGGACGCCCACAACCACTCCGAGCTGCAGGTCCGCCTCTCCGACAAGGGCAAGGAGCTTGCCGTCGCCAAGGACTCCATCGCCGATCTGGAGTTGAAGCTTTCCACCCTCACCGCATCACTTGATGGCGCCAGAGAGCGGGAGACGAAGCTGAAGGAGGATCTCAGGGGCGAGAGGGCACTGTTGGAGAGTGCCGCTATCACCCAAAACAACTTCAGGCAGACCGTGGAGCACTGGACCGAGGGCCATGTCGCCACCGCCGCCAATATTGACAGGGAGTTGGCGGGGCTGGGGACGGAGCACCTCGGGTACTCCACCGACGAGAATCTCCCTCACAGCGCCAAGCTGAGCTTGTTCTTTCAGGGGAATGGCGCCGGCCCTCCAGCAGCTCCGGGAAAGGATCCCCACGCAGCTGGCTAACGAGGCACACAGGCTCTGCACGGGCGTCTTGGAGAAGGTGCTGATGAAGATAGTCTTCCGCAACCCGGGACTCAACCTCGACAACGTCCTCAGGACCTTGCCGCCCGACGCCGACCAGGAGACGCTCAAGGCCCTTGTCGCACCTATCGTGGCCAAGGTGAGCAAGATCAAGAGGGTCGAGGGCGATCGCGCAGATTAGGCTATCTTTCTTTCTGCTTCCTTTGTCGCTGCCAACCGTGTTATGAACAAAAATCTATTAGTGCTGCGACAAGTTGCTTTGTAATATAACTCTATTTTCGGTAGCTAATGCAATGTTATTTCCTTTACTTGACTTCTTCGCTTTGTATGCTTTTACCCTACGCTTTTAGGGAACTTGCCGGTGAAGGGACCCTTGCCGCGAGCGCTGAGTGCGGAACTTCAGCAGCCTGCTGGCAGTGCCGTTGCCGACAAGAAACCTTGTCGTAGCTAGTCGCAGCACACTTAGGTTGTTGAGCGAACTCGAAAACGAAGTAAGGGCACGACACTTGTCGCAGCACGCTTAAGCCATTGAGCGTGCTCGAAACAAAGTAAGGGTGCGGCTAGCCACAAGTTGGTTCCTCCGCGCACAGGTTTTCCATACAAGTGCGGTCGTTCAAGGAAGATAACTTTAAAATTTAAAAATTTGATTGCTCAAACTTTGGCGACTTAGCTTTTGTGTCGTCTGCTTCCCGGCAAGGCGAGGTTTTCTTGAACGGCACTTGGTCCATACTATTGTCTCCTTCCCCCCGGCAAACTTGTGCGCGAGGAAAACTTCTTCTGCTTGAGAGAAAAAGAAAAGGGAGGAAACATAGATATGGAGCCTCGCGGCTCGTTATTGCTCACCGGGGATGCGTGCTGCACAAAGTGTCAGATAGTATATGCTAGAAAAAATGAAAAGGCATGAAATGACAAGTTGTGCGAGGCACATAAGTTTTACTGATGCACGGGATCTGCGCCCGGCCTTGTACAAAGGTTTACATGCAACAGCGGCAAGACTTGTAAAAAAGGTGGTTGCCGGAACGGATCACGGCAACCGCGCCTTATGGGTAAAACTTGCGAAGGTGCTCAATGTTCCAGGAGTTGCTCACCGGTAAGCCCTCTTCGGTCTCAAGGCGGACAGCGCCAGGACTTGTGACTTGTCTCACCCGATAAGGGCCTTCCCACTTCGGCGTCAACTTGTTGGAATTCTTGGCGGACTGAACGCGCCGAAGAACAAGGTCGCCTTCCTCGAGACTTCTGGCTTTAACTTTGCGGCTATGGTAGCGGCGCAAAGCTTGCTGGTATCGAGCAGCTCGTACAGCAGCCTGAAGATGGTCCTCCTCAAGGAGCAGTGCGTCATCTTGCCGCAGCTGCTCTTGCTCGAGCTCATCGTAAGCGAGCACTCGAGGCGACCCGTATACGAGTTCCGTGGGGAGAACTGCCTCTGCTCCATAGACAAGAGCAAAGGGTGTCTGTCCAGTGGCTCGATTTGGTGTCATCCTGATTGACCAAAGAGCCGCCCGCAACTACTCGATCCAGTTTCTTCCGCACTTGCGCAGCCTGTCGAAAGTTCTCGTCTTGAGTCCGTGCAGCACTTCAGCGTTTGCCCTCTCCGCTTGACCGTTGCTCCTCGGGTGAGAAACAGAAGCGAAGCAGACCTTGGCGCCAAGGTCTTGGACGTATTGCATGAAGGTGCGACTTGTGAATTGAGTGCCATTGTCGGTGATGATCCTGTTAGGGATTCCGAAACGGAAAACAATCGACCTGAAGAACTTGACTGCTGACTGTGCGGTCACCTTTCTCACTGGTTCCACTTCCGGCCACTTTGTGAACTTGTCGATGGCAACGTACAAGAACTGAAAGCCCCCGGCTGCGCGGGGAAAGGGGCCGAGGATATCGAGCCCCCAGACCGAGAATGGCCAGGACAAAGGGATCGTCTGAAGAGCTTGAGCTGGTTCATGTATCTGCTTGGCATGGAACTGACACGCTTCACACTTGGTTACTTGTGTAGTTGCATCCTGAAGGGCTTCTGGCCAAAAGAAACCTTGTCGGAACGCCTTGCCGGCAAGTGCTCTTGCACCAATGTGGTGGCCACATATGCCTCCATGTATCTCTGCCAACAGCTTTTGCCCATCTTCCCGGGGAATGCATTTCAATTTGACACCGTTGAGTCTTCTTCTGTAAAGTTCATCGCCGACAAACTGATACATACTTGACTGCCGGGTTATTCTTTCTGCTTCTTCTAGCTCTTCGGGAAGTTCTCCTGTTTGAAGGAAACGGACAATCTGCTGTGCCCATGCTGGAGCCTGAGGCTCAACAACAAGGACTAAAGGCATCTGTGCTACTGCGGGAACGTCAGCTTCCACGGCAAGAACCTGCGGCTCGGCCGGAGCTTGACGCTCCCCGGCAAGCTTGCCGGGGCAAAACTTGTCGGGAACGCCTGCTTCGACTGTACAAACCCTAGGGTCTGCAGGAGCAGACTGTTCCTCAGCAACTTTATCGTTGATCTTGGGGACCTTGTTGGCGGCGGCTTCAGGAAGTTCTGCCGGCAAGTAGTCGCGAGAAACCAACTTTCTCTTCTTACTTTGTCCAGTTGATGGTGTTACGGATGGTTGAGTTAGCTTGAGCACAAAGATCCCTGGTTCCACAGGTAGCTTTAGTGCAGCACATTTTGACAGGCCATTTGCGACGTCGTTTTGAGCTCTCGGAATGTGCTCCATCTGCAGGCCTTCAAAGTGTTCTTCAAGCTTTCTCACTTCGTCGACGTAAGCTTCCATCAACGGACTCTGGTAGCTTTTGTTCACTTGTCGAACGACCAACTGCGAGTCACCCCGCACAATAAGCTTCTTGATCCCAAGTTCCGCTGCAATTCTGAGGCCGGCAAGCAAACCTTCATACTCTGCAGTATTGTTCGTTGCTTGCTCCTTGGGAAAGTGCATTTGGACGACATACTTGAGGTGCTCGCCGGTGGGTGCGACAAGCAGCACGCCAGCGCCGGCGCCTTGCAGCGAGAATGCACCATCAAAGTACATTATCCATTCTTTACTTGCTTCTTTGACGGGGATGCTTGTTTCTGGAATTTCTTCGTCTGGCGTTGGTGTCCATTCCGCTATGAACTCCGCCAATGCTCTGCTCTGGATAGTTGAAGTGCTTTCAAACTTGAGACCAAAGCTTGACAGCTCTAGTGCCCACTCGACAATCCTGCCTGTTGCTTCTGGATTTTGCAATATCCTTTTCAGCGAAAGCGAGTGACCACTGTTATCTCATGTGCTTGGAAGTAGTGGCGCAACTTTCTTGAGGCCATGAGAAGGCCAAAAAGCAGCTTCTGCACCACAGAGTATCTTGACCTAGCCCCCTAGAGAAGGGAGCTAACAAAATAAACTGGGCGCCGCACCATCTTCTTCCGTGCCTCTTCTTGCATCTGTGCAGATCCATCCTTGTCGGGGTCAGAGCTAGTCGGGGAAGCCCCCTGCTTGTCGCTGGATGTGCTTACCGGGGCTGTGGGTTCCTCATCTGCCTCCCTCTCCGCTACCAACGCAGCACTAACCACTTGATTGGTTGCTGCCAAGTACAGCAGCAACTTCTCTTGTGGCCTAGGTGCGACAAGTATTGGAGTGGAGGACAGGTACCTTTTCAAGTCTTGCAGCGCTGCCTCCGCTTCCGGAGTCCATTTCATTGGACCTGCCTTTTTCAAGATTTTGAAGAACGGCAGGGCGCGTTCTGCGGACTTAGAAATGAACCTGCTGAGAGCAGCGACACAGCCGGCAAGTCTTCGTACATCCTTGACGCGCTTCGGTGCTTCAATCTGCTCGATGGCTTTAATCCTGTCTAGATTTGCTTCAATCCCCCTCTGGGATACAAAGAACCCGAGAAGCTTGCCGGAGGGGACTCCGAAGACGCACTTCTCGGGGTTAAGCTTGAGTTGTATTTTGCGCAAATTCGCAAAAGTTTCATCTAGATCTTGTATCAGAGTATCCCTGTCCTTGCTCTTGACCACTATATCATCCAAGTAAGCTTCTACATTCCTGTGTATCTATGGCTCAAAAGCAGTGTGGACTACCCTCGCAAACGTTGAACCGGCATTCTTCAATCCAAAGGGCATGCGTATGAAGCAGTAAGTGCCACATGGAGTAATGAACGCCGTCTTCTCTTCATCTTCTTCAGCCAAAAATATCTGGTGATATCCAGAGTATGCATCAAGAAACGAAAGCAACTCACATCCAGCCGTGGAGTCAACGATCTGGTCAATGCGCGGCAAGGGAAATGGATCCTTGAGACAAGCTCTATTCACATAGGTGAAATCAATACAAAGCCTCCACTTCCCGTTCGCTTTGCGCACGACAACAGGGTTGGCCAACCACGTAGGATGGAGTACACCTCTGACAAGGCCTGCCGCTTCCAGCTTCTTGATTTCTTCAGCGATAAACTCTTGGCGCTCCACCGCTTGTTTTCTGACCTTCTGCTTGACGGGCCGCGCGTGAGGACAAACGGCAAGCTTGTGCTCAATCACTTTCCTGGGAACACCGGGGATGTCAGACGGTTGCCATGCAAACACGTCGACATTCGCCCGCAGGAAAGCAACGAGCGCGCTTTCCTATTTGGGGTTGAGCGTGGCGCTGATGGTGAAAGTACCACCAGTGCCGTCCTCCTTGGCGGACACCTTCTTGGTTGTGGGTGGAGCTGCCATCGCCTTCTTGCACTTGCCGGTGGAGCTCGATGGTGCGTCCTTGACGACAGCGCAGCACTCCAAAGAGGTGCGTTTGCCGGAGTGGGCCCCAGAGTTCTTGCTGGACTTGGTCTTCTTCCCCCCGGGAGCTTCAGCGGCAAGTGTCTTGCTATCTGTTGCGGCTGCTGTGTCCCGGTAAATCTTGTCGGCACAGATAAGCGCGTCCTTCTTGTCTCCGGGGACAGAGATGAGGCTTATCGGGCCTGGCATCTTGAGCATGTTGTAGGCATAATAAGAAGATGCCATGAACTTGGCGAGCGCTGGACGGCCAAGTATCCCATTGTAAGGCAATGGGATATCGGCAACGTCAAAGGTGATCCTCTCAGTCCTGAAGTTCA
>LR738713.1:300091403-300120233 GCA_902687465.1 Secale cereale
TGCCATCGCCTTCTTGCACTTGCCGGTGGAGCTCGATGGTGCGTCCTTGACGACAGCGCAGCACTCCAAAGAGGTGCGTTTGCCGGAGTGGGCCCCAGAGTTCTTGCTGGACTTGGTCTTCTTCCCCCCGGGAGCTTCAGCGGCAAGTGTCTTGCTATCTGTTGCGGCTGCTGTGTCCCGGTAAATCTTGTTGGCACAGATAAGCGCGTCCTTCTTGTCTCCGGGGACAGAGATGAGGCTTATCGGGCCTGGCATCTTGAGCATGTTGTAGGCATAATAAGAAGATGCCATGAACTTGGCGAGCGCTGGACGGCCAAGTATCCCATTGTAAGGCAATGGGATATCGGCAACGTCAAAGGTGATCCTCTCAGTCCTGAAGTTCAGCTCTCCGCCAAAAGTCACTAGCAGTGTGATCTTCCCCTTCGGCTTGCTCCTTCCCGGGTTGATCCCTTGGAACGTGCCGGTTTCTTCAAGCTCGCTGTCGGGGATTTGGAGTTTCCGAACCACAGCAGAGGAGATCAGTTTCAGGCCGGCCCCGCCGTCAACCAGCATCTTGGTGACCTTGAGGTTGCGGATGGTTGGTGAAACCAACATCGGCAAGCACCCGACCGCAGTTGTGCGGTCAGGGTGATCCTCAATGTCGAAGATGATGGGCGTGCTGGACCACTTCAGAAGTTTGCGCGACTCGACGGGTGGCTCTGCTGCATTAACTTCCCGTACCCATTGTTTGAGTTGGCGGTGGGAAGTATGCAGAGAGGCACCTCCATCGACGCACAGAACTTCCGTGGCCTTCTGGAACTCCTGCTCGATGTTGTCTCCGTCCTCCATGTCTTCGTCGTCGTCTTCGCCTTCGTCCTTGCCGCGGCCGCGGGGAGGTCTATCTCCTTGCCGCTGCTTGGCCTTGTCGCGGCGTCCTCCCCGGCCATCGAATGGCCACTTCTTGCCGGACTCTCCTCCACCTCGCTGGGCCTTCTCCTTGTCGCGTCGCTCATACTCAGCTTTTTGCAGCTCGACGAGGTACTCGACCCTTTTGCAGTTCTGGAGGTCGTGGCCCTTGGTGCGGTGGATCTTGCAGTCCTGCTTGTCGGAGCCGTCCTGCTTGTCGGCGGCCGCCACAGTCTCCTTGCCGGGGCTGCCAGCCTCGGCTTTCTTGGCGCCAGCCTCCTTGCCGGACTGCTCAACGACCAGTACTTCTTTGCTCTTCTTTTTCTTGTTGTTCCGCCGCCGGCTCTTCCTTGCCGGGGCGGCATCCTCACTATATGTTCCCCCTGCTCCAGTATCCTCCCCGGGGAGTCTCCTCCCCTCTTCAGCGCGTGCGCACTTGTCGGCCAGGGCATAAAGCTCACTGACGTCTCGGATCTTGCACATCGCCATTTCCTCCCTCATCCTGCGGTTGCGCACGTTCTGGTGGAACGCGCTCATAACCGCGGCAGGGTGGACGTCTGGGATGTTGTGCTGGACGCGGCTGAATCTCTGGATGTACTTTCGCAGGGACTCTGCTTCCTTCTGGGCAAGTATATGGAGGTCACTCTCCTGGCCATGAGGGTTGTGGCCACCTGTGAAGGCGCCGACAAACTGATGGCACAGGTCGGCCCAAGAAGAAATAGAGTTTTCCGGCAAGTGCATGAGGCAAGATCTGACGTTTGGCTTGAGCACTAGCGGGAAGTAGTTCGCGAGTATCTTCTCGTCTCGTCCCCCGGCAGCCTGCACCGCGATGGTGTAGATGCTGAGAAACTCTGACGGATGAGTCTTGCCATCGTACTTCTCGGGTACGTCGGGCTTGAAGTTCTTCATGCTGGGCCACTGGACTCGCCGCAGCTCACGGGTAAACGGAGGACAACCCGCCACATACGGCAAGTCGCCTGGTTCTCCGGGCACGTGCATGTTGACAGCGGGCCCAGCGCGCTGGTCGGATTGTCGCCGCGCTTCTCTACGACGCTCGATGCGAGTTCGAGCGTCTTCTTGTCGTCTGTCATCAAGGACTTGGCGTTGATCGCGGCGAGCTCGTGGATCCGACGACGCCGTGGAGTCGTCGTCGATGTTGATCCGGCGAGTCGGCGATTTCGGCCTTCGGGGCGGGGAGTGCACGGTAGTTGCACCCCCGGCGGTCTTGTCGCCATCAGCCCGCGCCTGGCTAACTTGCCGCGGCCGCGATGTTGTCGGCTGCTGTGGCGTGTCGTTGTTGGCGAAGGCGATGAGGCTCTGGATGGTGGCCCTCCAGTAGTCGGCCTTGTCTGCCGCTGGAGGGAAGTCGAGGAGCAGCTGAGCTCGAGCTAGAGCTTCTGCTGGAGTGGCGGGGAGCGGTGGCGAACGGTGCGAGCAGCGAGATATGCTCGGACTTCTAACAGCGTTAGAAGGAGCAGCGTCTCGTCCCGGCGACCGCACCTTGCTCGTGCCAGCGCATTGGCCTTGAGCGTCCCGCGAACCGCCAGCTTGACCTTGGCCCAACAAGCGTATGGTACCTTGTGTACCACGTCGCTGCCGGTCCGGCACCTCCTGAGAGGGGCGCGGCGCATGCACGGACACCGAGGTCTTGGAATGCGCCCGGTCCTCCGTCTTGTCCTTGGAATTGGCGGCGCCGTGAGTTTCCCCGCCGGCGTCAGTCCTTCCGCCAGCGTCTACCCCACCGACCGTTGGCTCCGGTGGCGGCGGGATCGACGCGGACGGGCCTGCTACCTCCGAAGCCTTCTTCTTCGGCGGCATGTCAATGAAATCGATGAAGTTGCTGGAGATTTCGCCCGCGTGAACGCCGGATCAGGTTCACACAGCCTCGACGCAGCCCCCCTACCTGGCGCGCCAAAGATGTCGGGGAAACTGATCACCCACGAACACCTATGGGACCGGAGCCCCTTTTCGGTACGGCAAGGGGGCGGAGGATGCACAAAGAGCGGATCGAGGCGTGCACGCGAGCAGTTTACCCAGGTTCGGGCCGCACGGATGCGTAAAACCCTACTCCTGCCTTGGTTTGTATTGCGTTCTTGGCTCGGGAGCGAGAAGAGCTATAGTGCTTATCGCTAGCAACACCGAGTGTGAGAGTGATCAAAGATTGGAACCCCTTCTACGTTGCGCATGGGCCTCCTTTTATAGGTCAAAGGGGTCACCGACAGGTGGCAACGCAGTCGAGGGTAAAAACGTAAAAGCGGTGGTAGTTGGAACAGTGTATGCATAGTGCTCTATACCTAACCCTGACGGCAGGGGACAAGGGCATTAAATGCCCGTCGCCGTCGCCCTAAACAGTGCAAAAAGCGTCCGTCAGGGCGTCTCCGTTCGCCACGATGGTGGCTTCGTCATCGCAGCTCGCAACCCTGTACCCCAGGCTGCCCACCCTTCGCCACGTGCGCCTGGAAGGGTCCCAGGACGACGCGTGGGCGGATGCGCTGTAGCGCGAGTGCCTAGTGGAAGTTTGCCGCGGCAAGCGCCTTGCCGCGGCTGCTACCTTGTCGCGCCCGTAAGCTTGTCGCTCCCCGGGCCTTGCCGGGACGCATGGCGCGTCGCGGCAAGTCTCCTGAAATGCCATGTTTGGCCTCCCCGGCAAGCTCCTCTTGCCAGGGTCTTGTGCCAAAGGGGTGGTCTTGAGCCTGGAGCGGCCTTCCCGGCAAGCTCCTCTTGCCGGGGTCTTGTCTTCTGGACTTGGATACTTTGTTCTTGAATGGCTCGAAAGGAACCATAGTGGGCCTTGGCGGTTGCGCGGTGAGCCCCGCCACGGGATGCTACTACTGCCCGTGCACAAAGTTCGGGATACTAAGGTACCCCTACTTTAGTACACCGACACCGTTCGGTCGTGTGAGTGAAAGGCAATAAGGATGATATATGTTGAACTGATTGAGATGAGAAAAGCTTGTATGAACTCGACCTCTCTTTTTTGTAAATATGATAGTTCATCGTTCCTCATTCATCTCGTTATGAATGAAACATGCTTGCAATGACAATTAGAGATCATAACTGCTTATGCCATGCTTAATTAGCTGAGAGTTTATAATGGTCTATCTTGCATGCCAACATGATATTAAAATGGTTGTGATGTGGTATGATGGGGTGGTATCCTCCTTTGAACGATTTAAGTGATCTGACTTGGCACATGTTCACGCATGTAGTTGAAACAAATCAACATAGCCTCCACGATATTTATGTTCATGGTGATTTATATCCTACTCATGCTTGCATTCATTGTTAATTAATTTTAATGCATGTTCATGATTGTTGTTGCTCTCTAGCAGGTCGCTTCCTAATCCCTTTCTAGCCTGCACCTATACTAAGCGGGAATACTGCTTGTGCATCCACTTCCATAAACCCCAAAGTTATTCCACATGAGTCCACTATACCTTCCTATATGCGGTATCTACCTGCCGTTCCAAGTAAATTTGTATGTGCCATACTCTAAACCTTCAAATGAAATTTGGTTTTGTATGCTCGAACAGCTCATGTATCAACTAGGGATGTCTATATCTTCCATGCTAGGTGGGTTATTCTCACGATGAGTGGACCCCGCTCATCATTCATGAGAAAATGGCTGGTAACCGGGATGCCCAGTCCCATGCTCAAAATCTTAATAATTAAACAAAACTCCCCCAGGGATGTTGCTTGTTTGGATGGTACCCATTGTTTCGGGCTAGCCGTGGAGTGTGCTTGTTGGTGGTTGGGGGAGTATAAACTTTACCATTCTGTTTCGAAACCACCTATAATGTCCGTAGCATGGGAGATATTGAGATTCTTGGTTGTTATGTTGACAATGAAAGTATACCGCTCAAAATGTTATTCATCTCTATTTAAAAATCGAGCTCTGGCACCTCTACAAATCCCTGCTTCCCTCTATGAAGGGCCTATATATTTACTTTTATGCAGAGTCATCATCCTCTTATCAAAGAGCACCAGTAGGAGAGCACCTCTGTCATTGCATGTATTACTATTAATTTGCATTGAGTATGATCATGACTGGATCTCTTTTACCATGAATTACAATGTCTAGTCAGTCCTTGATCTTTTAAGGTGCTCTGCATTTATGTTTTGCGGTCTCAGAAAGGGCTAGCGAGATACCATCTTGTTATAACATATCATGATTGTTTTGAGAAAGTGTTCTCATCCGAGGTTTATTATTATGGCTCGCTAGTTGATTATGCCATTGATATGAGTAGATTTGAGACCTAAAAGTTATTGTGAATGTGGTTAGTTCATGATATTGTTGAAAACCTGAATGTTAGCTTACATATTTACAACAACAAGAGCAAACAGAGTTTGTCAAAGTTTTTCTTTATCACTTTCAGTTTATCAACTGAATTGCTTGAGGACAAGCAAAGGTTTAAGCTTGGGGGAGTTGATACGTCTCCAACGTATCTACTTTTCCAAACACTTTTGCCCTTGTTATGGACTCTAACTTGCATGATTTGAATGGAACTAACCCGGACTGACGCTGTTTTCAGTAGAATTGCCATGGTGTTGTTTTTGTGCAGAAATAAAAAGTTCTCGGAATGACCTGAAACTCCACGGACATTTATTTTGGAAAATATAAAAAATATTTGCAAAAAGATCCAGACCAGGGCGCCCACACCTATCCACGAGGGTGGGGGGCGCCCCCCTAGGGTGCGCCCCCTGCCTCATGGGCCCCCTGGTGCTCCACCGACGTATCCCCAGATCCTATATATTCACTCTCGGGGAGAAAAAAATTAGGAAGAAATAATTATCGTGTTTCACGAGACGGAGCCGCCGCCAAGCCCTAATCTCTCTCGGGAGGGCTGATCTGGAGTCCGTTCGGGGCTCCGGAGAGTGGAGATCGTCGCCATCGTCATCATCAACCTTCCTCCATCACCAATTTCATGATGCTCACCGCCGTGCGTGAGTAATTCCATCATAGGCTTGCTGGACGGTGATGGGTTGGATGGGATCTATCATGTAATCGAGTTAGTTTTGTTAGGGTTTGATCCCTAGTATCCACTATGTTCTGAGATTGATGTTGCTATGACTTTGTTATGCTTAATGCTTATCACTACGGCCCGAGGGCCATGATTTCAGATCTGAACCTATTATGTTTTCATGAATATATGTGTGTTCTTGATCCTATCTTGCAAGTATATAGTCACCTACTATGTGTTATGATTCGGCAACCCCGAAGTGACAATAATCGGGACCACTCCTGGTGATGACCATAGTTTGAGGAGTTCATGTATTCACTATGTGTTAATGCTTTGGTCCGGTACTCTATTAAAAGGAGGCCTTAATATACCTTAGTTTCCAATAAGACCCCGCTGCCACAGGAGGGTAGGACAAAAGATGTCATCAAGTTCTTTCCCATAAGCACGTATGACTATATTCTGAATACATGCCTACATTGCATTGATGAACTGGAGCTAGTTATGTGTCACCCTAGGTTATAACTTCTACATGATGAATTGCATCTGACATAATTTCCCATCACCAAACCAATGCCTAGCAGCTTTTCACATATCGCTTGTTGCTTATTTACTTTTCCGTCGCTACTATTACAAAAACTACGAAAACACTACCGTTATTTTTATTGCTGCTACCGCCACTATCATATTACTTTGCTAGTGAACTACCTTGCTGCAGATACTAAGTTTCCAGGTGTGGTTGAATTGACAACTCAGCTGCTAATACTTAAGGGTATTATTTGGGTCCCCTTGTGTTGAATCAACAAATTTGGGTTGAATACTTTACCCTCGAAAACTGTTGCGATCCCCTACACTTGTGGGTTATCATGTGTCTATGGGGTTCCCCCTCCCTACGTATATAAAGGAGGGACGGGAGGAGGAGGCGGCCAACGAGGAGGGGCGCTCCATGGGGAGTCCTACTCCCACCGGGAGTAGGATTCCTTCTCCTTCCCTAGTTTGATGTCAGGCCCAAGATGTGATTCTATCCCGATCATGTGACACTTACGTGATTGGGGCACAACCACATTTTGGGCGCTTAGCAAGATGGGTATCATTATGTCGTACCATTACATTCATACATGGGGGATACAACAAAACATACAAGTCACATGAATACAACATCATCAATACAAGACTTCCGACTACGGATGCAAACATGAAAAGAACAACAACATCCATCTGCTATCCCAGGCTGCCGACCCGGAACCTAACCCAGGATTGAAGAAGAAGATGAAGAAGAAGAAAGAACTCCAACACAACGACATCGCCCTCACGTCAAGAATCGGAAACCTGCACCTGCAACTGTTGTTGTAGTATCTATGAGCCACGACGACTCACCAATCCCATAACCATGGGTAACAAGACTAGCAAAGCTCAAAGGGTAGGATGAGGTAAAGTGGTGAGGTTGCAGCAGCGGCTAAGCAATATATGGTGGCTAACTTACGAGTACAAGAATAAGTTGAGCATCTACGCAAACGGTCGCAAGCTAGTAGCGATCGCTAAAGATCCTGAACTACCTACGAGTCAAACATAACCCCACCGTGTTCTCTTCTCAAAGTGAAAAGAGACAGTCACGGTTACTCAAACAGTTGTGTGTTTTACTTCGGATCCTCTGACAAGTTTTCTACAACCGTACATTAACAAATTCCAATCTGCCACATAACCGCGGCGGCTTTCGAAAGATCATAACCCTGTAGGGGTGTCCCAACTTAGCCTATCACAAGCTCTCACGATCAGCTGAAGTAATAATAATTATTACCCCTTATCTTAGGGAAATCTGATCAGGCTCTGTATCCCGGTGCACAAGACATTTCGACAATGGTAAAACAAGTCCAGCAAGACCTCCAGGCGTGCCGACACCCTGATAGTAGCTGCGCGTATCTCGTCTCAGGCCACGGCCGGATGGGACAGCCTACGGGAGCCAATCCTCGAGTTTCCCCGTGGTGGCCCCGCAGTCGGCCCGTTTGGGACCAACACCATCAGCACTGGCCCCCCTGTATGTAGAAGAATCCTCGGGTAGCGCTAACTCCCTATGCAATTAATTAATTAATTAAGTTTTTATTATGTTGCAATAAAACCAATGTTGGGCCTTGCTGGAGGAGTTTTATTCAAAGACGAAGTGTCAAGGGGTCCCCATATACCCAACCGTGTAAGGAACGCAAAATCAAGGAACATAATGCCGGTTTATCGGCTCCTAAGGTGGCATGAGTGGAACAAAAAACCGAGCAAAATGCCAAGCCTTCCACCCATGCCCAGCATATAGGTGTGTTAATATATATAAGACATATTGTGATATTCCAACAACAAGTTCCAACATGGAACGATCTTCATCTTCACCTGCAACTAACAATGCTATAAGAGGGGCTGAGCAAGCAGGTAACATAGCCAAACAATGGTTTGCTAGGAAGGTGTCAAGGTTAGAGGTTTCATGGCAACAAGGAGAGGCGCTGACAATAAGATGGGTAGTGCGACATATAACGATAGCATCGAGACAACTAAGCATGGCAATGATAGTAAAGGTATCCAAGGGTATGGTCATCTTGCCTGAGATCCCGCAAAGAAGAAGAACGGATCCATGAAGGAGACGAAGAAGAAGCCTTGAAGACGAACCACGTGAAGTCGAACGAATCCTCACGATCGCAACCGAACAAGCACTAACGAGAAGTAGCAAGCAATACGGTAAACACACAACACAAGAACATGACAATATGCTCAACCAAGTATGATGCAAGAAAAGTCTATATATGATGCACTACATGTCTGTATATGATGCAATACATGGCAAGGTAGGAAGAACAAAAGAACAACATCACCCAACAAGTTTAAACAAGGCCGGAATCCACATATAACAAATCCGGTAAGCCCTCATATGCATAGTTTGAAATTAGTCCAGATCTGAACAAACCTTAAGTTAAAGTTGTTAAACAGCAAGTTAACATGCACCATGATGATCTACTCGAAATTCTAGTCAAGTTTCATATAAAGTTTGTTTAATTTGGAGCTACGGCCTAGAAGATATGAGAAAAACAAGACAAGCATTGCAACGGTGCAAGATGCACCCAAACATCAAGAAAACACACTCCAAACATGAAAACAACATGATATTATGATTCTACATGCAAAATCACACAATTTTCATGTAGGACACACTCAAAACGGAGCAACCGGCTAAAAGATACACATGAATGAAGATATAACAACAAGCTGAAGTTAACAGCCACATAGCAACTTCGGAGCAATGTAAATATAAGCTAAATCACCCAAACATGTTAACAAGAGGCATGGATGTGAAGTATACATGATACTTAACAAGTAGGAACTTAGAACACACCCAAAAGCTGCTGGAACACATTTAAACAAGCATGGCAAGTTGCAATAAAATTATCCAGACCGAGTCATAATCTGGGAAGGCAAAAACATCATCACGATGATGCCTTCGGAGGCACAAAACAACAAGCATATCAACTCTAATAAGAACATAAAGAGCAAGGACATGTAGTAGACATATCCCACAAAAAACAACTCCATTGGAGCAACTCCATAGGAGGCATGGATCAATAGCAACAAGCTCCACCAAATTGATCATGCTGATAAAATCCTGACAGGTATAATTTATAGCAACTTGAGAGCAAGAAATAAATAAGCTACAGCAGGTCATATGAGCAAGTAAGGGCATGAATGGATAGACAATAACATGGACAACAAGACATGATCATTGGCCACTGCAAAACAAGCATGGATTTGAGTGGGGCATCAAGCAAACATAGCATCAGGTTATAATAGATTCCAAACTTAGCAGAAATTTCACTATGTATAAAACAGTAACAACAACATGGCATGTTTACAAGCATGTTTAAGTCAACACAAGGCATATCATGGAAAGTTAAATGCACCACAACAAAGACCATATAATGGTGCTTCTAAAACATCTAGACATGTGACAAGAAGACAAACACATCAATAGCAATGGGCAAGTGAAATCAGCATCTCATAACAAGTTTCAGCACTTAACATTCAAATGCACTTTTGCAACAGAGATTAACATGGAAATATGAACTTGAACAAGCATGTTACAGCAACCATCATGTAGTACACTTTACAATGAACATTTTGACATATCGTATGCATCATTTGGATAATCATGCACCAAGTTATCACATCTCAAACATGGCATAAAAATAACAAGTAACAGCAGTTTATAACAAGTAGCACTCTTGCAACAGAGATTAGGGCATCTAGATGAAGTCAGACAAGCATGGCACAATGGAACAAAGTGTAGATCATATCACCACGATCATTTTGACATATTATTCACTCAATTTGGATCACCACACAAAAAGTTACAGGCACTCAAAATATGCAACATTTTAACAAAACGACTAGGGACTTAGTGAAAAAAATAGACCTCCGGAGGGGCGGACATTGTCCGTGCTGGGTGGACGTGTCCGTCGGTGCGGGCGTCCGGGCCCACACGGCAGGGACTCAGAGAGGAGGAGGGTGGACATGTCCGGGCTCCTCCCGGACATGTTCGGCGGCTGGCCCACGCGACAGTGGCAGAGGAGGCCCGTGGCGGGACCCATGCGCAGACCCGTCTGGTTAACGCGGTGGTGGATCGGGCTCCTCCCGAGCGCTCTGGTGGCCGGCGGCGGCGAACATGGCGGCGGGGTCATCGGCACGGGACTCCGACGAGGTTTGGGATGGCCGGGAACGGGCCGAGGGAGGCCGGATCGGGTGGCCCCCGGTGCGGCAGAGCGACATCCGGCCGGAGGGGTGGCCGGCGGCGAGCTGCGGACGACGGGGCGCGGAGCTCCTGCGGGAGCTGAACGGTGCCGGCGAGGGGCGGAGCCAGCGGCTCGGGCGAAGGCGCTGGTCGACGGGGCGACGGCCGGGGCTCGCCGGAGGAGCAACGGCGGCGGGACGGCGGCGGTTCGACGGAGCGGAGGGAGCGGGAGGCTCGGCGGTGGAGCTCCCAGATCTAGCGCGAGCGAGTGGCGGTCCGTCTCGGGCCCAGATCGGGGCCCAGGCGGGCCGGGAACGGGCCTGGCGCGGGGAGGCGGTTGGCTGGCGGCGGGGATGCCAAGTGGCAGCGCGCGAGAGGCTCAGGAGGCGGTTGGGTGGCGGCTAGCCACTCGGGAGCTGCCATGTGGCAGTTCGGGGCTGGCCGTCACCGGAATTTGAGGAAGGGGGCCGGCTAGGTGGTGGTGGAGGAGTGGGGAGGCACGGAAATGGAGGAGGGAGGTAGGTGGAGGCCAAAAGTGGACTAGGGGCACTCCATTTATAGTAGGAGGGCTAGGGTTTGGAGTTTGGAGGGGTTTTTGAGCCCTCCCATTGTGATCCGGCGGATCCGATCGCGAGGGGAGTTTAGGTTGCCCTAGTGGAGGTATTGGGCTGTGTAGGAGGGATTGTGGGGAGAGTAGAGAAGAGGCCCGCGGGGTTTTCGGAGACCGAAAACGTCCGACGTTTAAACCGGCTACTAGTGCCGCTATATTTATCCGTTGGGATGTCAAACGAACTCTGAATGCGATGAAATTTGGCAGGCGGCCTGTCTACACTATAATAAGACCACACGCCAAGTTTCAACCCATTCCGAGAACGTTTTTCGGCCACTCATAAAAGAAATAACCGGAGGTGCCGGGGGCACGTGCAAGTGTGTCTGGGCTCAGAACGAACAACGGAGAGGACGGGCGGACTCGGGCAGATGCAAGGTTTGAAAATATGATGATGCAACACACATAATGACAAGGCAAAGATGCACACGCAAGCAGATGACATGGCAACGGCGATGAATAACTGGCTGACACCTGGCGCACCGGTCTCGGGGTGTCACAACACTCCCCTACTAACAAGAGATCTCGTCCCGAGATCTTAGGAACGAGACGGAAGGGAAAAAGGAAGAACAAAGTTCTTCGAGGACAAAATAGTGAAACCAAAGAATATCGTGAGGTTGAGCCAGTCGAAAAGAAGAATGCAACGGAGAAGAACGAAGTTGCAAGGACTTCGTTAAACAAGATGAGCAAGGAATACAACGAGAATCAAGGAGGTTGAAAGGCACGAAACACGAGCTGAAGCAACAAGAATGAATTCAAAACCACTCCGGTTAATAAGAGAAAGAAAGGAGTTTGAACGAAGTAATTCGGGCAGCTCTCTGGCTGAAACTGAAAGAAATAGCACACCGGTTGAACATGAATGGAATAGGACAAGAACCTGAGAAGATGGAATAAAAAACATGACGAAATGAACAAGACAATGCCTCCTGAATAATTGGAATGATTGAATTAAAATAATGGAGAAGAAGATGACAAGTATCATCGCGAATGAATTGAAAAAACATCTTCAAGACAAAGGCTTGAACGGAGTTTTTGATAAAATCAACAACAAAAGAATCAGCTTGTTATGGACTTACGAAAACATCTCAAAACTTGAGGTGAATTACCGCCCAACGGAAAGAAGGACTAGCTGAGAATGAAGAATTGCAAAACTCCACTTCAAAAGAATACGGAGAATTATTGCACTTCGAGACACAAAAGAAAAATGCTTGAACTGCTCAACAAGAATCTGATGAATATTTGAAGAATGAATTACCATGAAGAACTCCGGTAGCAAAAGGATGATGATATAGAAATGATGGACGAAAAGAATAAGATTAAAGCCTTGCAATGATTCCAATGGATGATCCGATGAGATAGCCGAGAAACTAAGAACTCCGGAGAGATAAGATAAAACACTCGGAACTAGAATTTATTCATCAAGAATAAACTCCGAAGGAAAGGATTAAACAACTTGAAGAATAAGAATTATGATGTGCTTATCCTCCACCAACTAAATTGATGAGAAGCAATGGATTCACATATCACTTATTCTCGTTTGAATGATTAAAGAGGGATATATTGCGAACTTGCGAAAATCTTCATGACACACCGGTAGGATTGGAATATGATTGAATGGATTGATATGATAGCACAGGAAAAGAACTCTTGAGCGAACCACCGTAAGAATTGAAGCCGAGTGAAGAAAAGGAACGAACCACCGTAAGGAATTAAAATCGAGTGAAGAAAGAGAACAAACCATCGTAAGGAATTGAAATTGAGTGAATGCGATGAATCGCCGGAAGAATAAAGCACTTGAGGAAAATAAGATACAAGAGAACAAAGAGATCGCGGACTGATTAAAGAATACTTGAACAAAGCACCGGAAGAATGTGAGACGGACAAAGAGGCATCAAAGAAGAATATTTGGAGGACGAAGTTGAAAACTGAGAACGAAGAAATCTTCTGAAATAATGGCCTTCAGAGGAACACAAAGATAAGAATTCATGAAATACTCCGGGAGAATGAAAAGAACAAAGGTTGAACCAATGATGAAAAGGATAGAAAGCGATCTTGGAGAAGGCCTATGACTGATGGAATTCATACTTACATCACACTTGAAAAGAATTTGGGAACACTCCGGGAAAGAAAAGAGTTAGGTAAGATCCTGGAAAAAAGACATGTGGGTTATGAGCCCACCGAAGAGAAAACACCGTTGAAAACGTTTGAAAAGGAGATAATGCGCCGGAACGATTAAAATACTCGAATGAGGTGACAACCTTGAATTAATTCGAAGACACACGAATCTCCTAAGATTTCTTCGGAACTCCAGAATAATAAAATGGCGAGCAATGAACGGGCAATTGGAAATAATTGAGCCGACGGAAAAGAATATGATGAACACCGAAAACTTGAGTTGAATCCACCGGAAAAGAAGAAGAGGTGAAGAATATCAAACGAGAGGAGAATTTACCAGTTGAAATAATTAAGGAAAGAAAGCAAAGGCTTCAACCGAGTAGGATGGATACTCGATTAAGGACACCGGCTCCGAGAAGAAAAGGGTGGGCGGGTGGGAAAAAGAAAGAACACAGCGGACGAGGAAAACACCGTCGGAAGGAAAAAGAACTGAGGGTTGAACTTGCAAGAAGAAGAGGGTTGGATCCACTTGACGAGAGATGCACCAGATGAAAGAACTGACAATGCAACGACCGAAAACTAACAGCGTGAACCTAAAAAAAATTTGAAGGGAAGAGGGGTAATTCCAAAACACCTACGTCAAGATTCCTCACCAGAGCGAAGGGGTAGAGGACTAAAAAGAATTCCTACTCTTCGATATAACTAGACTCCGAAAAAAGTTTTGCTAGACTCGACATCGGCCAAGCTACGATCAATCAAGGGGGCTCCTATGGTCGGTCGAGGCTCTAATACCAACTTGTCAGGCCCAAGATGCGATTCTATCCCGATCACGTGACACTTACGTGATTGGGGCACAACCGCATTTCGGGCGCTTAGCAAGATGGATATCATTACATCGTACCATTACATTCATACATGGGGGATACAACAATACATACAAGTCACATGAATACAACATCATCAATACAAGACATCCGACTATGGATGCAAACATGAAAAGAACAACGACATCCATCTGCTATCCCAGGCTGCTGACCCGGAACCTAACCCAAGACTGAAGAAGAAGAAGAAGAAAGAACTCCAACACAATGACATCGCTCTCACGTCAAGCATCGGAAACCTGCACCTGCAACTGTTGTTGTATTCTGTGAGCCACGAGGACTCAGCATTCCCATAACCATGGGTAACAAGACTAGCAAGCCTCAAAGGGTAGGGAGACGTAAAGTGGTGAGGTTGCAGTAGCGGCTAAGCAATATATGGTGGCTAACTTACGAGTACAAGAATAAGATGAGCATCTATGCAAACGGTCGCAAGCTAGTAGTGATCACTAAAGATCGTGAACTACCTACGAGTCAAACATAACCCCACCGTGTTCTCTTCTCAAAGTGAAAAGAGACAGTCACGGTTACTCACACAGTTGTGTTTTTTCTTCGGATCCTCTCACAAGTTTTCTACAACCGTACATTAACAAATTCCAATCTGCCACATAACCGCGGGCACGGCTTTCGAAAGATCATAACCCTGCAGGGGTGTCCCAACTTAGCCCATCACAAGCTCTCACGATCAGCTGAAGTAATAATAAATATTACCCCTTATCTTAGGGAAATCTGATCAGGCTCGGTATCCCGGTGCACAAGACATTTCGACAATGGTAAAACAAGTCCAGCAAGACCTCCCGGCGTGCCGACACCCTGATAGTAGCCACGCGTATCTTGTCTCAAGCCACGACCAGATGGGACAGCCTACGGGAGCCAATCCTCGAGTTGCCCCGTGGTGGCCCCGCAGTCGGCCCGTTTGGGACCAACACCATCAGCACTGGCCCCCTGTATGTAGAAGAATCATCGGGTAGCGCTAACTCCCTATGCAATTAATTAATTAATTAAGTTTTTATTATCTTGCAATAAAACCAATGTTGGGCCTTGCTGGAGGAGTTTTATTCAAAGACGAAGTGTCAAGGGGTCCCCATATACCCAACTGTGTAAGGAACGCAAAATCAAGGAACATAATGCCGGTTTATCGGCTCCTAAGGTGGCATGAGTGGAACAAAACACCGAGCAAAAGGCCAAGCCTTCCACCCATGCCCAGTATATAGGTGTGTTAATATATATAAGACATATTGTGATATTCCAACAACAAGTTCCAACATGGAATGATCTTCATCTTCACCTGCAACTAACCACGCTATAAGAGGGGCTGAGCAAGCGGGTAACATAGCCAAACAATGGTTTGCTAGGAAGGTGTCAAGGTTAGAGGTTTCATGGCAACAAGGAGAGGGGCTGACAATAAGATGGGTAGCGCGACATATAACGATAGTATCGAGACAACTAAGCATGGCAATGATGGTAAAGGTATCCAAGGGTATGGTCATCTTGCCTGAGATCCCGCAAGGAAGAAGAACGGATCCATGAAGGAGACGTAGATGAATCCTTGAAGACGAACCATGTGAAGTTGAACGAATCCTCACGATCGCAACGGAACAATCACTAACGAGAAGAAGCAAGCAATACGGTAAACACACAACACAAGAACATGACAATATGCTCAACTAAGTATGATGCAAGACAAGTCTATATATGATGCACTAAAAGTCTGTATATGATGCAATACATGTCAAGGTAGGAAGCACACAAGAACAACATCACCCAACAAGTTTAAACGCGGCCGGAATAGTTTGAAATTAGTCCAGATCTGAACAAACCTTAAGTTAAATTTTTTAAACCGCAAGTTAACATGCACCATGATGATCTACTCGAAATTCTAGTCAAGTTTCATATAAAGTTTGTTTAATTTGGAGCTACGGCCTAGAAGATATGAGCAAAACAAGACAAGCATGGCAACGGTGCAAGATGCACTCAAACATCAAGCAAACACATTCCAAACATGAAAACAACATGATATTATGATTCTACATGCAAAATCACACAAGTTTCATGTAGGACACACTCAAAACAGAGCAACGGGCTAAAAGATACACATGAATCAAGATATAACAACAAGCTGAAGTTAACAACCACATAGCAACTTCGGAGCAATGTAAATATAAGATAAATCACCCAAACATGTTAACAAGAGGCATGGATGTGAAGTAGACATGATACTTAACAAGTAGGAACTTAGAACATACCCAAAAGCTTGCTGAAACACATTTAAACAAGCATGGAAAGTTGCAATAAAATTATCCAGACTTAGTCATAATTTGGGAAGGCAAAAACATCATCACGATGCTGCCTTCGGAGGCACAAAACAACAAGCATATCAACTCTAATAAGAACATAAAGATCATGGACATGTAGTAGACATATCCGACAGCAAACAACTCCATTGGAGCAACTCCATAGGAGGCATGGATCAATAGCAACAAGCTCCACCAAATTGATCATGCTGATAAAATCCTGACAGGTATAATTTATAGCAACTTAAGAGCAAGAAATAAATAAGATATAGCAGGTCATATGAGCAAGTAAGGGCATGAATGGATAGACAATAACATGGACAACAAGACATGATCATTGGCCACTCCAAAACAAGCATGGATTTGAGTGGGGCATCAAGCAAACATAGCATCAGGTTATAACAGATTCCAGACTTAGCAGAAATTTCACTAAGTATAAAATAGTAACAACAACATGGCATGTTTAAGTCAACACAAGGCATATCATGGAAAGTTAAATGCACCACAGCAAAGACCATATAATGGTGCTTCTAAAACATCTATACATGTGACAAGAAGACAAACACATCAATAGCAATGAGCAAGTGAAATCAGCATCTCATAACAAGTTTCAGCACTTAACAGTCAAATGCACTTTTGCAACAGAGATTAACATGGCAATATGAACTCAAACAAGCATTCTACAGAAACCATCATGTAGTACAATTTACAATGAACATTTTGACATATCATATGCATCATTTGGATAATCATGCACCAAGTTATCACATCTCAAACATGGCATAAAAATAACAAGTAGCACTATTGCAACAGAGATTAGGGCGTCTAGATGAAGTCAAACAAGCATGGCACAATGGAACAAAGTGTAGAGCATATCACCACAATCATTTTGACATATTATTCACTCAATTTGGATCACCACACAAAAAGTTACATGCACTCAAAATATGCAACATTTTAACAAAACGGCCAGGGACTTAGTGAAAAAAATAGACCTCCAGAGGGGCGGACATTGTCCGTGCTGGGGTGGACGTGTCCGTCGGCGCGGGCGTCCGGGCCCACGCGGCAGGGACTCAGAGAGGAGGAGGGTGGACATGTCCGGCGGCTGGCCCACGCGATAGTGGCAGAGGAGGCCCGAGGCGGGACCCATGCGCAGACCCATCTGGTCAACGCGGTGGTGGATCGGGCTCCTCCCGAGCGCTCTGGTGGCCGGCGGCGGTGAACATGGTGGCGGGGTCGTCGGCATGGGACTCTGGTGAGGTTTGGGGTGGCCGGGAACGGGTCGAGGGAGGCCGAATCGGGTGGCCCCTGGTGCGGCAGAGCGAGATCCGGCCGGAGGGGTGGCCGGCGGCGAGCTGCAGATGGCGGGGCGGCGGAGCTCCTGCGGGAGCCGAACGGGGCCGGCGAGGGGCGGTGCCAGCGACTCGGGTGAAGACGCTGGTCGACGGGGCGACGGCTGGGGCTCGCCGGAGGAGCAACGGCGGCGGGGACGGTGGCGGTTCGACGGAGCGGAGGGAGCGGGAGGCTCGGCGGCGGAGCTCCCAGATCCAGCGCGAGCGAGCGGCGGGCCGGCTCGAGCCCAGATCGGGGCCCAGGCAGGCCTGGAACGGGCCTGGCGCGGGGAGGCGGTTGGCTGGCGGCGGGGACGCCAGGTGGCGGCGCGTGAGAGGCTAAGGCGGCGGCTGGGTGGCGGCTGGCCACTCGAGAGCTGCCATGTGGCAGTTCGGGCTGGCCGTCGCCAGAATTTGAGGAAGGGGGCCGGCTAGGTGGCGGTGGAGGAGTGGGGAGGCACGGAAATGGAGGAGGGAGGTAGGTGGAGGCCAAAAATGGACTATGGGCAGTCCATTTATAGTAGGAGGGCTAGGGTGTGGAGTTTGGAGGGGTTTTTGAGCCCTCCGATCGCGATCTGACGGATCCGATCGCGAGGGGAGTTTAGGTTGGCCTAGAGGAGATATTGGGCTGTGTAGGAGGGGTTGTGGGGAGAGTAGAGAAGAGGCCCGCGGGGTTTTCGGAGACCGAAAACGTCCGACGTTTAAACCGGCTACTAGTGCCGCTATATTTATCCGTTGGGCTATCAGACGAACTCCGAATGCGATGAAATTTGGCAGGCGGCCTGTATACACTATAATAAGACCACACGCCAAGTTTCAACCTATTCCGAGAACGTTTTTTGGCCACTCATAAAATAAATGACCGGAGGTGCCGCGGGCACGTGCAAGTGTGTCTGGGCTCAGAACGAACAACGGAGAGGACAGACGTACTCGGGCGGATGCAAGTTTTGAAAACATGATGATGCAACACACATGATGACAAGGCAAGGATGCACACGCAAGCAGATGACATGGCAACGGCGACGAATAACTCGCTGACACCTGGTGCACCGGTCTCGGGGTGTCACATTTGAGCAGGAGAGGAAGGAAGAGAGGGAGAGGAAGGAAAGGGGTGCCGCCCCCCTAGTCCAATTCGGTATCGGCTAGGGGGGCCATGCACCCCAAGCTAGACGCGCCTCCTCTTCTTCCACTTGGGCCCATGAGGCCCAATAACCCCCCAGGGGTTCCGGTAGCCCCCCGGTACTCCGGTATTTATCCGATAACCCCCGAAACTCATCGGGTGTCCGAATATAACCTTCCAATATATGAATCTTTATGTCGCAGACATTTCGAGACTCCTCGTCATGTCAGTGATCACATTCGGGACTCCGAACTACATTCTGTACATCAAAACACATAAACTCATAATACCGATCGTCAACTAACGTTAAGCGTGCGGACCTTACGGGTTCGAGAACTATGTAGACATGACCGAGACTCATCTCCAGTAAATAAGCAATAGCGGAACCTGGATGCTCATATTGGTTCCTACATATTCTACGAAGATCTATATTGGTCAAACCGCATAACAACATACATTGTTCCCTTTGTCATCGATATGTTACTTGCCTGAGATTTGATCGTCGGTATCATCATACCTAGTTCAATCTCGTTACCGACAAGTCTCTTTACCCCTTCCGTAATACGTCATCTCATGACTAACTCATTATTCATTTATTTGCAAGGCTTATTGAGATGTGTATTATCGAGAGGGCCCAGAGATACCTCTCCGTCACTCAGAGTGGCAAATCCTATTCTTGATCTATGCCAACACCACAAACACCTTCGAAGTCACCTGTAGAGCATGTTTATAATCACCCAGTTACGTTGTGACGTTTGATAGAACACAAGGTGTCCCTCCGGTATTCGGAGTTGCATAATATCATAGTCATAGGAACATGTATAAGTCATGAAGAAAGCAATAGCAGTAACACTAAACGATCAAGTTGCTAAGCTAACGAATGGGTCTTGTCCATCACATCATTCTCCTAATGATGTGATCCCGTTGATCAAATGACAACTCATGTCTATGGCTAAGAAACATAACCATCTTTGATCAATGAGCTAGTCTAGTAGAGGCATACTAGGGACACTCTGTTTTGTCTATGTATTCACACATGTACTAAGTTTCCGATTAATACAATTCTAGCATGAATAATAAAAATTTATCATGATATAAGGAAATACAAATAACAACTTTATTATTGCCTCTAGGGCATATTTCCTTCAATTCTTTGGGGGCATCATGATATCGTGCACACATGCACACACTTAGCATAATATCGGGACGGGAGGCACATAGATATAACAATGACAATGTTCATCTTTATGTGACCATGACTTGTGATTCATCAGGTATGTGATCATGAAAATGTTCATCTTTATGAATTCTAATGACTTCCGAGATGATATTACTAATGATTCCTACATTACCTCTGGCACGCATAAGGTCATGAAGCTCAAATAAACATTCATCAAATTAAAATCACTAGTGCTCATTTTATTCAAAGCAATGGACTTTCGAAGGATCACATCTAGATTTTTCAAGGAGTAGTTCAGAAATTTTTCCTCAAGGAATTTCCATATAGCGTAAGCACATTTGAAAGTTGGTAAGCAAACAAGCAAATTTCTAGGCAATCCTCTAGTGAAAAGATCAACAGTTCTAAGATTCCAAACCATGTCAAGATGTTCATAGTAAGTTGGATTCAAAGGGTCAATGGGGGGCACATAAGGGCTAACAATATACTTGTTCAAATGATATTCATTGAAGATCTCAAGCATGTCATTTTTCCATTCCTTATAAAACTCTCCATCAAGCATAGACACTCTACGTCTAATACTCCCAATCGTAGACTCATCCATATTCCTGCAATGGTGGTTAAACGAAAGCAATGGAGACCAAATCTCCGATACCAATTGAAAGGATCGAAGAAGATTTGTCTAGAGGGGGATCATTAGACACTCAACAAGAAAAGTAGCAGTTTTTAAGTTCTTTAAGTTGAGGTGGAGTTTTTAGGACAATTTCAAACATTCACAATACATTTCAAGTAAGCATGGCAAGTGTATATGAGCAGCGGAAAGTGAAGCATGCAAGTTGCAAGAAAGTAAAGGGATGGGATTGGAGTGTGCAAACGCAATTGGAGAGGCAGATGTTTTTGGCGTGGTTCCGATAGGTGGTGCTATAATACATCCACGTTGATGGAAAGTTCAACCCACAAAGTGTAACGGCTGCGCGAGTCCACGGAGGGTTCCACCCACAAAGGGTCCATGAAGAAGCAACCTTGTCTGTCCCACCATGGCCGTCGCCCTCGAAGGACTTCCCTCACTGGGGTAGATCTTCACGAAGTAGGCGATATCCTTGCCCTTACAAACTCCTTGGTTCAACTCCACAATCTTGACGAAGGCTCCCAAGTGACACCTAACCAATCTAGTAGACACCACTCTCCAAAAGGTAATAAATGGTGTGTTGATTATGTACTCCTTGCTCATGTGCTTCAAATGATAGTCTCCCCAATACTCAACTCTCTCTCACGGATTTGAATATGGTGGAAAGAAGATTTGAGTGGAATGCAACTTGGGGAAGGCTAGAGATCAAGATTCTTGTGGTTGGATTGGAATATCTTGGTATCAACACATGAGCAGGTGGTTCTCTCTCAGAAAATGAGTAGTGGAAGTGTAGGTATGTTATGATGGCTCTCTCACTGATGGAGAAGGGGTGGAGGGGTATATATACCCACCACACAAAATCTAGCCGTTACACACATTTGACCCAACTCGGTCAGACCGGATAAAGAAACTCGGTTAGACCGAAGCAGTTAAAAATGTGAACGTTAGACATTTCGGAGGGACCGACGATATCAACTCGATGAGACTGATGTGCTAGGGTTCGGGTAAAACCTCAACTCGGTGTGACCGATTACACAAACTAGGTGAGACCGATTTTGGTAATAGGTTAGCACAGTGTTGGCCAAGCAAACTCAGTGGGACCGATTGCTTATTTCGGTGAGACTAAAATAATTGCAATAGGTAACAGAGAGTTTGCAAGCCCATCTCGGTGAGACCGAGATCCCATCGGTGAGACCGAACTGATTAGGGTTTCTAGAAGTGGCTATGTCAAGTGAACTCGGCGGTGCCGGATAGATCAAATCGGTGGGGTCGAGTTTGACTTTATGTTTTAGGACATATGTGGAAATGAGAAAGTGGTTGAGGGCTTTGGAGCGTATCACTGAGCACTTTGAGCAAGTAGACCATTAAGCAACACCTCATCCCCTTTTAATAGTATTGGCTTTCCTATGGACTCAATGTGATCTTGGATCACTAAAATAGATATGAAGAGTCTTGAGCTTTTGCCAATCTTTGTCCTTAGCTTCTTGAAAAGGGTTACACATCCTCTTGTCCTGCCACTCCACTGTTGAACTCATCTGAAACATACTAGATGAAAATATTAGTCCAACAAGAGATATGTTGTCATTAATTACCAAAATCACCTAGGGAGCAGTTGTGCTTTCATCGATCTGTGTTCCACGGGTTTGGTTCGAGGCGGTTATCGGATGGGCAGCGAAGGCGGTATGCTCCTCCTGTGAGTACTTCCTCTATAATGAATGGGCCCTCCCATTTGTGTGAAAGCTTGTGCTTCTGTTTCTCGGGGAGGCGAAGGATGAGGTCTCCCACACACTACTGCAGGATGCTGCTAACGCGACACTACGATCAGAGACCATTCGACGAAACTGTGTGCGATGCAATAATCGCAAACGGTGGTGTAAAAACTGTCAAAAAGGTGCAAAACATTCGCGATGATGGAAGCATCAAACACAGTTCAGATTTTTCTTGCGTGTGCGATGATGGGCATACGGTTCAGTTCAATTAACTGTTTGTGATGAGGAGGAACAAAAGAAACGGGCTACCAGATGAAGGTGTGTGCGATGTACAGCATACGGTTCACTCGGAGGAACTGTTGTTGATTAGGCAACACAAAAGAAACGGCCAGCCAGATCAAGGTGTGTGCGATATACGGCATGCGGTTCACTCGGATGAACTGTTTGTGTTGATACAAGAGAACAGAAACGGTTCAATATAAGAAGATGTGTGTGATACGCGACAAACAGGTCTGTAATCAAAAATGTGTGCGAAGACCGATAATAACACAAACCGTTGCTGCTAATAGGACGTGTGTGTTGTGAGATGGGATTGCATACAGAACAACATATATATTGTCGGTGTACAAAAGTAGGGCCGCTCTTTTTTACCCCTTACTTGTGCACACGCAGTCAGAGCCACGCCTGTGGTCAAACATAACGGGGCAGAAGGATGAAGCGAGGAACGCAGAGTTACCAGAACAAACACCAAGATAGACAGCACGAGAAGACCAAGCAAGGAGATAGGCTCCCCCGGCAAGGAGTCTTGTCGGGGCGGCCTGCGCGCCACCCGGCAAGGGCTCTTGCCGGGGCGATCCACTCAGACGCCTCCGTCGCGGCCACCCTTGAAGCCTATGGACTCCAATGATACCAACAACATTAGAGCCAAGGCTCAGAAAGCGCCCACGTGATGGCATGCAGATCTTTGTGAAGATAATGATATATGACTCCCAAGATAAGAACCAGAAGACATGGCGATCACGAGGTTCCTTGCCGAGGACACCTACGAGGCCCCAACAATGCTCCTTGCCGGCGACACCCCGAAGCCCCGGCAAGCCTCTTGCCGCAGGGCACTCACGGAAGCCCCGGCAAGACCCTTGCCAGGAACAGAAGCAAGTCTGGGGCAAGCTCTTGCCGCCTCGGCTCGGCGGCCGACCCGCTGGCCCAGGAAGGCACCCACGTGGCGATACATGGTTTTCGGGCCAACGAGCCAAGCACCTGCGTGGTGGCATGCAGATCTTCATGAAGACCCTACCACAACGCCACCTCAGCTGCCTGCCTCGCTGGCCTGGACGCGTGTCGCGACCAGACAGAGCGGCCATGGAAGGGACGGGCTTCTTTCCTGTCCCTGATAAAGTAAATAGACACCTAAGTAGCGCATTGAATATGCCTTGTCCCGTAATGGCGTGGGATAAGCCCATGCACTGTACACCTTTCCACCTCTTGTGTGCCACTGTGGCAGCCCCTTTTAACTATAAAAGGAGGCCCGCGGTATACTGGAGGGGGGATTCAGATCCCAAAAAGTTGGATAGAAATAGTAGCTAGCTGAAGAACTCAAGACCCCTCAAATATACACCAAAGCAGGACTAGGGTATTAAGCATCCTCGCGGCCCGAACCTGGGTAAACGATCGCTATGCTGACTCTTAGACCTACTCTTTGCACAACTCCGCGCCCGCCAACCGTAGAAGGGATTCCAGTGACCCAAACACCACGGCAAACGAATCCACCTACCACCACCTACACAGCACGACCCCCGGCCCCAATCCACTCCACCTTCGCCAGACACGCCCTCACCTAGCTCACTACCTCTCATGGGCAGCGTGCCCACAACCCCCTCCCACCGGCCACTGCAGTGCCCGCACCCCTCTACCTTTCTCCGACCACCGCCCCCGGTGCAGCACCTTCCCCCACCCCACGCCCCACCTTCTACGCCAGCTGCCACCCTCCCCCTCTTTCTCCTGTGACACCCCCAGCAATGGTGAGATCCGCCGCCACCGGACACCGTGGCGGCCACAACCACCGGATCCGGCCACCACGGCCCCCGGCGCGGCCTCAACCGCAGGATTCCGGCCACCACCGGCCCCCGACGCGCCTTGAAACCACTGGAATCAGCCGCAACGGCCATGGGTGCGGCAACCAGCCCCCATCTTCCCCTGGACGGCCTCCCCTCTCCTCTGGCCAGATTTGTCGGGACCCCGATCCTAGGTCACACTGATCTAGCATGTAACACACCATATCACTTTGCGGCCTCACGCACGGTATCCCCACGGGTGCCACCTTACCTGGCCCGGGACCGTTTGCGCATTTTGGCTCACGTATATGATAGTGTCGCTAGCATCCATATGACAGAGAACCCGGGCCGACATGACCAGTTATAAACCAAAAGTGGCACTAAATTACAGAGACAGGCATTCATGACCCAGCAACGAACGTGTCGGTCATCAACGTATGAACCCAAGTCGTAGCAAGCTACAGGGACTTAAAGGAACAACGCGTGACATTCCCCCTAAGGGACAGACATAGGAACAAAGAAGGACACATGCCGGTCAGCCTAAGTGTTCCGGAGCAGTAGCAGGCTACCAAGGCTCAGTGGAAACACTAGGAGACATTTCCCTGTAAGATAGGCTACAAAGGGTAAACAACTAGGTGTCGGATCCCACACATACCAAGCATTTCAATAACATACACACAATATGCTCAATATGTGCAAATACAACATGGCATCACAACAATACTCTAATATTCAAAGTATTTATTCATTAGGCTCCGAGGAGCCAAATATTACAAACATGGGTCTCATGACCCAACATTCAGAGCATACAAGCAACAAGCGGAAGCACAACATGTCTGAGTACAGACATCTACAAATGAAAAAGGTTGAATAGCCTGACTATCTACAACACTCATCCAAGAACGTAGCTGAGGTACAAGCTACTTGTCGAAGTCCAAGCGGAACTACTAGTGAGACATCAATCTCATTTGCAAAACATAAATTAAGCAAACATGAGTACAACGGTACTCAGCAAGACTTACATCAGATCCTATCATACATGCACTTGTATCAAGATGGCAAAGTGGGGTTTAGTTGCAACAAGCCAGCTTTGACTCAGTGGCTATCCTGTACTACGATTGCTGGTAACTCTTTTGAGGTGGCGCACACGAGTCCACTAAGCACCACACAATACACCACTATGGATTCATCCCCGTCTCCCTACGAGAAGGCCATCCATAGCACTCACACTTGTCTTGAGTATTTTAGAGTATCCACTTCAAGTTGTCTATGTACCACGTAAGCATCCAAGAAGTCCATAACCATGGACCCGGCTATTCGAATAGATCATGTTAACCCTGCAGGGGTGTACTTCTTCACACACGCTCTCGCCAATTACCGCCATGTACATCTCGTGTATCTTGGCAACCTTCAAGCGGAAGCCTGGCGAGGGTGTCGGCCATGACCTAACTAACCACACAAGACTCTAGTCCAGGTTTATCGCCTATTCAGGTTCCATCCGTGGGGAGATCCGGCCGGGGTGTCGCTCACGGCCCCAAATGATGTGCGCAGGGTTCCCAAGCCCACCTCGTCGAGTGGATCTACGCTTGGTACACCGTGCCATGGTGCCTAGTCTGTCCCAAGCCCACTAGCCGAGTGCCACTTCGTAGACTACTAACACTACCTACAAACACCAGAAACTAGTTGCAACTCCTGGACAGAGATCATGTTGATTAATAAGTCGAGAGGGGTCGAGTTACCGGAACCCAATGTGTGGTAGTAGCTAGTCATTGGACAACATAAACAGAACTCAGTTCTTAGGGACGGTTCCAGTGAGACAACCCACCATGTACTCCTACATGGCCTCTCACCGCTACCTTTACGAAAACGCGTTCACACACTTAACTCTCAGCATCAGAACATATCATTGCACTCCAATTCAGGACCGATGAATCAGACCTGACACACTCTAAGCAATAGCAAGCAAGGCATGGTAAGATCACATCATGGCTTCAATCAACTCCTACACATGCTAGTGGGTTTCAACTATTTACTGTGGAATGACAGGTCATGCAGAGGAATGGGTTCAACTATCGCAGCCTAAAGTAGAAGTTGAAGTCGTTGTTGTCCTAATGCAATAACAGGGAGCAGGAGCGAGAGAGGGGTTGTATCGGAATGAACAAGGGTATTTGCTTGCCTGGTAAAACAAAGTGCAGAACACTGCTCCTCTGACAGGTACTCTGGATCGGTCTCCGGAGCTGGACCTATCGAGAAGAACGGTGCCGACAATCAAACACAAGCATATGCAACAATATGATGCATGAATATGGCATGAAGATATGATGTTGTTGAGCTATTGTAACTAGCATTTTAGTTGGTTGAACACCATTTGAACCAAGGGTTCAATTGCAACTCTAAAATAAGTATTTTTAAATGTCAATTATGTGTTTTCATATAAACAGTAGGTTTAACTTCATTTGTCATGCATGAAAATGGTACAGATGGATAGATTGAATTTTTCTTATAATTTTTCATATATAAATTATTTCATTCTGAGCTATGGTTGAATTTCTGTGATTTTTTGAAGTTTTAAACAATTTTCTGAAATAAATAAATCATTTAATATTTATCTAAATACCAGAATTGGAATACTGCGTCAGCATGACCCAAGCATGAAGTCAGCAGGTCAAAGGGCTGGTCCAGAGTCAAACCTAACAGTGGGGTCCACTGGTCAGTGACTCAGTTAACTAACTGAGTTAGTTAGCCCTAACTAACTGGGCAGGGCCCACTAGTCAGTGACTGATCTAATTAACCAAAATAGTTAATTAACACTAACTAGAATTATTAGCCGGGAGGGGCCCGCAGGTCAGTGAGAGAGGGGGGAGGTCAACCCACGCCGGTCAGCGGTCAAACCCACCGGCGGCTCGTCGCCGGCGTCCACAGACGCGGCGGAGGGGCACGGAAACGTCGTTCCGGCGGTCATTTGGGCAGCGGAGACCACGGGCGAGGAGCTGGAGCTCGTCCGCGTCCATTCCAGCTAGTGGCAGCAGCTAGGGCAGCCGGAGCTCGCCGGAAACGAGCTCGCGGCGGCGCCGTAGTTCGGGTTTCGTCGGAATAGGGGCTACAGGGCACGGGGAGGCCAACGGAGGAGTGCTACGGGCTTCTGGCAGTGTGGCGAATGCAGTGGCGTGCTCGGTTTTGAGCTTGCGTGGCTGTGGCCACGGCGGCGGCATCGCCGGCGGCGGTGAGGTCGGGCATCAGTGGAGAATAGACCTAGAGGTCGCAAACGACTAGGGGAGAAGGGGGAAACAATCCAGGAGCTCACCGCGGGTCTGTTGGGGGTTCAGTGGGCTCGAGGAAGCTTCGGAGGCGGCGAATTCGTCGACGGCGTCCGGTGGCCGTGCGAAGAAGAAGAGCTCGGGGGCACGGTCTTGGGGCGTCCGGGGTCCTGCGGCGCGACGTAGAGGTTCACGGCGGCGGGGCGGAGCTCTGAGGCTCGTCGGAGAGGCGAGGGGGAGGCGGTGGCTGCGGTGGTTCAGGGCGGCGGCGACAACGGCGCTCGGGAACGAGCGGGAGAGAGAGCAGAGGAGAGGGGAGGGGTCCAGGGAGAGTGCGAGATGGTCGGGGGGGGCGTGGCTCGTCCAGAAGCCACCAGGCGGCGAGGGGGACGAAGCAGGCAGGCAGGAGGTGGCGCGGCGCGGCGAAGCACGCGTCGGGCACGCGCCTCTGCCTCCTGGCGCGAGGTTGAGGGTGACTGGCGCTGCCAGTCACCTGGGCCGGCTGCTGGGCCAGGCAGTTGGGCCACCAGGGTGGCACAGGTAAGTCCTTCCCTTTTTATTCTATTTTTCTTTTCTATTTTTCTGACATTTGTTTTGATTTAGTTTCTAAACTAAATCAATTATTTTCTTCTGACATTTTTATTTTGCAGGGACCTAGGAATTAATCCAAGCCCCTCAAAATAAAGAATTAGAATTTTGGACATATATAAAATATACAATAAATATATATATCTAAGCAAATAACTATTGCATTAATTCCAAATGCCCAAAATAAATACTTATGAGCTCCTAATAATATTGGTTTGATTTTTATCTCTAACCAATATTTTCAGAGAGCAGCATGAACATTTTCTTGGACCTTTTTGGAGTAATTTTTATTTGGGTCATTTTCAAAAAGGGTTTCTGAGGGTTTCACAAGTCCTCAATTCATTTTCATTTGAAATTTAAACATGATGCAAACAACAAGACTAGCCTAGTGCATACCAGAACTAGGGTTGTGACAACTCGCCTCTACTCGAAAGAATCTCGTCCCGAGATTCAGGAGTAGGCGGAAAGAAGGT